>JAGKPX010000029.1:0-350164 GCA_022609215.1 Alternaria triticina
AGTAATAGTAAAAGCTTTTTTATATATTTAATAATAGTATCTTTAAAAGTTTATAATATAAAGATAAGTATTTTTTTACTATAAAAGAAAAGTTTAAATACTAAGTACTTTATAGAAGTTATAAATAGTAAGTTACTATACTTATTAGTACTATTTTTCTATACTAAATTATACTTACTTTAGTAGTAGGCGTAGTAGTAGTAGGCGTAGCAGCTAGTATTATAATTATTATTTTTTTAGAGATTTAAAGTAATTATAGTATTAGTAGCTAAGTTAAAAAAGGCTAGTAGATTTTTTTTAGAATTAGCTGCTGCCTAATATAAGCCTACTAATAGGTAGGGCAGCTAATAGGATTACTAGAAATTAGGCTTTAACGTTAATGTAAGAAAAGGCTAGTTAAGAGCTATTGAGAGCTGCAAGAACTTTGACATTTCCGGACGGAACAGAGATCACGATCCAGTACAGATGCTCCACTTATTAAGATGACCTTCTCGTTTTCGCCGTGGAACTTGCCGGATCGCGTAACCTCGCGACACTGTCGCGACAATACGTTCACCTTTCCTCGCCTTTCCGCAAAACGCGTATTATACCACGTTCAAAATTCATCTGGTGAACAAAATGACGGAGCCATCACTCAAGCGACAGCGTGCCGAGAGCGACGTAAATCAACCTATAATAGCCAGATCGTCTACGACACCGAACCCGAATATACCGAACTACGACCTTTGGACGGCATTAAGTGCCCTCGACAAGTCACAGACAGGTCAGACTTTCAGCCAGACAATGCTCGTCAAACTAAATCTCCGCGACCCTTCGATCGGAGCCCAAATCCGACAAGAGTACCATTCCCACCTGCAACGGCAAAAGGAGATGCAGGTAGAACGAGAGCAACGCAAAGACTTTTCATACTGTGTCGACGCGCTCAAAGAGGTTATACATCATGAAGAAGCAAGGCCAGCGCACCTACCAAGAAATCCAGAACGAATTGCGCACTGCTTCGTCACAAAGATGCGCGAAATTTGGCGCCAAACATACGACTATTCGTCGTTTGAGACGAAGAAGTCGGCGCTGGATACGCTTAGACGAATAGCATTTGCATGGCTTAATACACGGGACAAAGAGTTGCAAAAGCAGTTTTCAGGTTGGATTACCGAGGACCAATCCGATGAGTACTGTCTCGGCATGCTTGGGATCCTCAGAGACATGTCTGGGAAAGAGCGCAAAGAAGTGGCCAATATGCCAGTAGACGGGGCGACGGTGGCGACTGCGGGGGAGATGCGCCGAGGGGGAAATCGGTTCATGGATAAGATGCAGGAGTTGAGGGAACGTCTTGATGAGTCATGGTTGATTTGTGGCATGCATTTGTATTTTGGCGCCCGAGACTATCGGTTAAGCTCCTCGTGACCCGCAGGTAGGCGGAGGGCCTGTTTTTTCGTGAATCTACTCGTGGGAGAAAGCGTCAAAAGCTGAAATTATTCGTGTATTGCAAAAAAATTCATGCATTTGTATGGTTTTAGTGAGGAATTGTTTTGGTGGGGTCGTGGGAATGAGGAGGGGAGTGATGAGGAGAGTGATGAGGGGAGTGATGGCGAGGACGGGTCCGAGGATGAGTATGGTACGCCACCTTATTGGGAGGATCCCACTGAGTAGGAGCATGGAGCATAGAGCACACCTAGAGTGGCTGTACGTGCGGAGATTATGCCATGGGGAAAGAAAGAGGCGTCAGCTAGCTAACGACGAAGGCGAAGTTACTAATAGTGTTTTATGGAACAGAACATGCATGAAAGCGCGTTGTGAGATACCACGAACCCATCCTGAACGTTCAAAACCAACAGTTTGAGTAAGATGTAGAGGTGCGAGCTGTAGAAATGTGTTTGCGTGCGATGAAAACGTCACGCAAACACATTTCTACAGCTCGCACCCCTGCATCTCACTCAAACTCCACTCGCCATGAAGCTCCCACTCCCGCAGCCCGTTCTTCAAAGGTACTCTATCACCCACACCCTAGAAACCATCCTCATACATCGCCTCCATTTCTTCCTCAGGATCAAATTCATAGCCATTCTCAATGTCCTCGGGCCATATCTCCAGCGGCCGTATGAAAGGAGCGAAGCTGATCTCAAAACCCGCATCGAATAAATCCCGTTCTTTCAGCTCAAGGAACTTAGTATGAAACGTCCCTCTGCGACATCCAGTCTCATCTACTGTAACTGTGGCTCCATCCACTGCCATCCTGCACACCTGTTCGCGCTGTTCATAAGTCAAAGAGTGTACGATGTCTGCCATGCTGGGGGCGACTCTGCCCGCATCTTCGGTGTTGATATGATCTACGACTGCGGCCCGCAATTTCTTGTCCGGGATCTGGACTATCAAGACGAGCAGCTTCCTCAGTGCATCCAAGGCGTTTTTCTTGGTGCCGAAAGACGAGAATTCGTATGTTCGACCACAGATGCGGCTCACACTGGTGAAAAACGTCGATTCGATTTCCGAGGAAACACTAGGGATCTCTGCCGGTGTTGTGGCACCGTCGGATGTGCTCGGGATGGCATAGTCAAGCTGTTTGATGTCGTCTTGGAAGTCAACAACTATGTTCATTTCCTTTTCCAAGTAGGCGTTGTAGGCTTCGTTGATTCTGGCTGCGACTGTGGGATCCTCGGCGGCTAGCTTGTGGAGGAGGCGGTGGCTGAAGGGCTTGAAATCATTGTTGTCGGCAGATGCTGAATCAAGGGCCTCAATTCTTTTGAACATGTCGGGAGGAAATGCGGTGCCTAGTGCTGTAGCAGATGACTCTACTGTCGGGGGCGGATCTGCATTTGATGTGGTAGTAGGCAGATGGGAGGGTACGGTGTCCGCGCTGTCAGCACGCTGGCGCTTGAGAGGTGGTTCCATGCCGTTGAAATCCTATGAATGGATGCTAAATATCGCGAATGCCGTAGTCTGCACAGAGAAGAGAATGGTGGAGAACATTGTCGCGCGGGAGGAGCGAGACTTTACGCTCTGTAAGGTGTTGCGAAATGACGTAGGTTGGGCTTGGACGCGACAAGGAGAACTATTGCTTTTGCGGAGTACATGCCGCCTGGATCGTGATCCTTGTCGAGACATGAGCCGATTGTTCCGTTGCTTCTCTCATGCATTGCAAGCTGTGCCACAGAGACGGGTTGCGTGTCACGGAGACACAGATCATCCCCCCCTGTTGCGCGTTGGAGAGCGCACAGACAAATCACAATACCCTTGGACACCGTCTCTACATGTCATCGTTTCTACGTGGAAAGATAATGCTCACAAAAGGATAAGATCGACTGATCAGTAATACCAGATTTTGTGCGCTGGCACGTAAACCATTTCGAATGCCAGTAACGCTGTCAGGATGGTGTCCAGGTAAAGAGGAACATGCACTCTTCAATCACATGTGCCCAGCCATGCGCCCACCCATTTCATCAACCCATCTCGGGCCACTCATAAACTTGACTTCCAAGATATCGCGAACTTGCAATGCAAAGCACTTCAGCTACCCTCACTCTCCGTGCATGCCGTACATATTGCACCCGCTGAAAAGCTCACTCCCCTCTTGATCCAAGGCGACCAAGGATCCTCGTCTTCTTTCTCTCCATCACCATATCCATCTTCATCTTCATCACCACCCTCCTCTCTGCCACTCCCTTCATTCTCATTTTTCTCCTCTACAAATACACTCATACCCTTGATAACAGGAAGCTCGGGCTCGCCAACCGCAACCTCCTCAGTAAAATCCCCAGCATCATCTCCGTGTCCGTGTCCATGTCCGTCCCCATATTCATAGTCCTCGTCATCCTCCTCGTCATCCTCATCCTCTTCCATATCCGCATCCCCAAACTGATAACTCTCTTTCATCATTCTTGACATCATCTCCACATGATCAATAATCAAAGCAGCACGCACTCGTTCCTCCACAGACAACCAATTCGAACTGTTGAGTGAGCATCTGACTTCTTCGGCTGTCCGTTGGAGTTCGTTCAACATCGACCGGACGCATTTCCGGCTTGGTAGGTCGCTGTCGTTGATGCTGGGGTTGCGGCGGCGCTTGAGAGGGCGGCGTTCCATGGCTGTTGCCGTTTGTGGTAGTTGAGGATGAGGATGAGGACGGAAATATGATTGGGGATGAGGGTGTTGAAGTTGATGGAGGGGATAAGTTGAAAGGGGAGTCTTTTTGCCGTCTGGATAGTGTGCGTGATGTATTACAAGTAGATGCCATCACGTCCCTATCTACCAAAGTAGTGACGGCATCCACACTTTTGGTTGAATGGTCGACCCAGACCCTTCACAATTCCAGTTCCAGACTTACAGCAAGCCAATCTTGATAATGATCTTTCATTTGATTACTCAAAATATCTGATAATGCTTCTTTGTATATGGGTTCGTCTCTATCGTGTATGTAATGCATAATGGCGTCTAATATGCAGTGAAAAGGGTATCTGCGCCTCTCCCATGCTTTTGGTAACGCCGTTGAAGTGCACTTTTTGCAGTAAACAAAAAAGGAAGGATCCCACCCAGGTATGAAGAACGCTTGAATGGTGTTGAAGTGGAAGAGTCGAGATGGACGGGAAATGATCGAGCGGAGTGGACCGAATGACCGTGTGGTTATGTAGACCGGAAAATTCGCAGCGCTTGCGGATCGGATAGTCAACGCAAGGAGACTGGAAGTTGTTGCTCTTCATGCTTATATCTTGGCCTGGCGGAGGATCCGGCTGTCCTGCTGCGCTTGTTGCAGCGCGAGAATCTCTCTTTGCTCCTGGAATACCTGGCGCGCGCGCTCAAGCACCATCTCGAACCCCTCCTTGCCCTTGGCAGCGTTTTGCTGGAAGCGCTCAACAGTGAACTGCTCAATGCTGTTCTTGATCTTCTGCCAGCCACCGCACAACGCGGTAATCTCGGCGCGCTGGGTGAAGGCGGTCTTATCGGGCGATGAGGCGACGGGCTGGTATATACAGGTCTCGCGCACGTTGAGGAGGTCGGACCATGTCATGTTCATGGAGCAGAGGGTGAGCTTCTTGGCGACGGGGTCGACGTAGGAGGTCTCGTAGACCATGGACGTGTCCTGGCCGCCGAGTATTGTTTGTATCCATTTGGGTGTCGACTGTTGGCATGTAATGAGGCGTTCTGTGCGGAGCTGCGGTGTGTTAGTTTTCTGTTCGGTGAGGCTGGTGGGGCGCGCCGAATTGGCATGTGAAAGAAGGAGTCACGTACAATTCCTGTCGCTGGGTCGACGGAGCGGCTTAATGTGTCGACGGCGATGACATGGGGTGTCTTCTCGTTCCAGGGGCCATATTTGCGCCAGTTGCTCGTCGAGACCTCTTCCCATGTGTAGTCGAAGTCGACTGTCTGCTGGAAGTACTTCATCGTGTGGTCGTGTGCGCTGTCGTGTGGGTCGGGTAATGTTCGTTGTCGCTTCGATGTGACGTGTTCGTACTGATTCGAACGCGAGAATCCGATGGTATGTATTGATGAGCTGTGATAGCTGTGGTGTGGAGTTTAGGTGGGTTGTGAACTGTGAAGGGTGCAAAAGGTTTGGAGACGGGTGGGCAAAGGCCGAAAAGCAGGCCGTGCGCTGGCGATAAACGATCGTCGGGAAAGCGGGAAGTGCTCAACGCTTTTCACCGCTCGTGCCCTGTATCTTCGTTTCTTGTTTCTCCGCAAAGTCGTGCCGATTAAAGTGCGGTGTAAGGAGTTGGAGACAGATGCGTTGTCAAACAATCAAAAAGCAAGAAAGTTATGATGTTCTGGTTCGTTGGTAAGAAAGCAATGTGAAACGAGTGTACGAGAGCCTTCTATCCGACCTCACTCATACGGATCTACAAAATCTTCGCCACGGACAGCCGCCTTTCCACATTTCCAGCCAATCACAGCTGAGACGCTGACAGCCGCGGGTACGAGTCGTGTGCCATCCTCAGCGGCGTCTGGCCCAGTCATCCCGACTCTCCCCGTATGACGTCTCGACCCGAATTGGCCAGGTCTCGTTGGTGGACTTCTTCTAGACTTGACGCAGGGCGTGGAGTACCTGAAGCTTGCACTGATGATCTAGCTGCGCATTTTGCACGCGCAACAAGCTAAGAATCAGGGTCTTCCGGCTGTCGTGTGCGCAAGGCGGTCATTGGCTTGGGACTGTGATCCACGACGTGTGTGGTGGGTTGCAGGTCCTCGGTTATGCGTGTCTCCAGTGCTTTGACGATAGCATCACACATCAATGACGAATAGAATTGGGGGTTATTACTTCAATTTTCTACGTTTGCTGCAATGAGCGAACGTTGAGATAATCCAGATGCAAACGAGTGAAGGCCCTAAGGCTGCGATCCAGACAAACACGAGACATATTGCAAGAAGAGAGCAAGTTGTTGTCGTCTTTCGACGGCTAATCATGTATTTCATGATTCATCTAACCATTTGTATCGTTGGTATCATAACTTTTGTATGAAAGCGCCAGAACGCCAACCATGCATATGCAAAGTGTTAGCAACTTTCGTTGCTTCATGTGATACACTCAACTGAGTGTTCATGTCGTTCCATCGTAACCATCTACAACTCCAATGCCTTCTTCGCCATTGCGAGCGCACCATCGAATGTCTTGTTTCCTCCAATAAATCCAGCGGCGTGCACAAAGACACAGCCAGGGATACCAGAGACCTGGTCGAGCTGCTCGTCACGTACACCCTTCCACGCATCGGGCAGGTCCTTGCGGTTCTCGAAGCCACCGTTCTCCTTGCTAACCGCACGGATGCGCCACTTGCCCTCAGGCTTGTCTTCGGGGAAAAGGACGTAGAGAACCTGAGGGGCAACGCCTTGTGGCTGTTGTGCCTCCTTCTCGAAGTTGTATAGGTGGTCGGCCCACGGCATGCCTTCGGGTAGGACCAGGATGCGTCCCTGGGGATCGTACTTGAGACGTGCGTCGTAGGCCTGCTTGACCTGGTGACGAGCCGGGAGCCACGAGCGGGCGCGGTCGAGGAGTTCCCAGCGGAACTGTTCGCCTACGAAGCGAGATGCGTTGGTGAAGCGGAAGTCCTCATCAGCCTGCTTGGCCTCTGGGGTCTTGGTCTCGTCCGCGGTCGGCGACTTGTTGCCATAGTTGTAGCGGTTCACTACGCTGGCGATGCTGAAGCCGCGGTCCTCAAACTTCTTCTCCAATCCTGCCTTCTCCAGATCCTTAGGCGCAAGAACGTTGATGCCGTTGTCGTTGGCGTCAAAGGCCTCGATGAAGTCGGTGTAGATCTTCTCGTACAGGAGATCACGGTCGGCGCCTTCCAGACCAGTCACAGCGGTGATGATGTCTTTTCCGTAGTGCATGTAGACGAGACCGGCGGAGGAGAGCTTGGTGGTGTGGCCTGGAAAGACGACCTCGAAGCCGCGCTGGTGGTGATCATAGCGCTTCTTGTCGTCCTCGTACTCGCCGCCTACATCGACAACGGTGTGGCATTCGGCGAGGACGGCGGGGTCACGGGTGCGGATGAGCTGAGCGTCGCGGTAGGTGGGTAGCTCCTTCAGCATGGAGACGGCAAGGGCCTCGTCGGCGTGGAAGTGGCCATTGTGCGTGCCAATGACGGGCACGTCAGTCTTGAGCTTCTTGGTGGGGCTTTCGGCCATGGTGCGGGTGTAGTTTGCAGAGTAGCTGGCAAAGTAGTTTGGTGTGGGGGGTTTGTATGTGTTCCAGGCGATTCGCGACGGTCTGGCAAACAAAGGTCGTAGTTTGAACATGCAATTGCTGCTAGTAGAAGTTTCGCATGAGAAGACCGTCCCGCGGCGGGCACCTGGGCTTGGCAGGATCCGCGGGCGCTAGTAGGTGGGATAGGCAAAAGCAAGCACAGCCAGCTCGTCACAGTCGGAGGCAGCAAGAGCAGGGCAGGAGGATTCAAGACACTGTCTGACGGCAGACGCAGGACGGCCAGGCCTAGACTCGTGCCGTCGCCATCATCATCGTGCGCTGTTCCCAGAGTGCGCACGCGAGCACGCATCCATCCGTAGCCCCAAGTCGTGCCTACTCGCACAGAGCAGCTTCAATATCGTATCGATAGCAATACCAAAGTCTCTCCTGCACCGCTCCTCGCCCTGCAGCCTGCTCCCCGCCGAGCGACCTCACCCCCAGCCGCCGGCCAGCCCAAGCCCAGTGCAGCCCGCTCCGCGACGCTCGAGCATTGCACTTAGCGAGATTGACACGTGAAGATAATCGATAGCCAGGCCGTTGCTCGCGAATCTTCAACCACGTCTCCCGCACGCCCACTCCCCCTCGAGTGACTCCCACCAGCTTCTCCCGCGCTGCCTGCGCGTCCATCGCGCTTCAATCCCCTCGCTCCTCCCCCGCCGCCCCGCTCAGACGCCACGCTCGTCGCTGCACGAGCTTGGCGACGACGGCGTCCGCATGTGGGCTACAGCATCGCGGGTAGTCTCGTCGACAACCTTCCTCGGCGCCATCATCTTCACCATACCCCTCGCCTTCGACATTGGCGGTCGCACCTGTGGCCTCGCCTTCTCCCTCTCCCTCAGCGCCTACTACTTCGTCTACTCGATACTGCGCCTGGCAACGCCAGACTCTTCGCGCTTCAGATGGTTTCTGTGTAATGTAATAGCTTGGGCGCAGTGGCTGGCCATACCCACCCTCTTGATCTGGAGCCTCAACAAGTTCTCCATCGATGCCGACGCCAACTCGGGCTGGGTCGAACGCACCTTTGGCGGCAAGCGAGCCGACTTCGAGAGCGTTCAGGAATGGATCTTTGGGAGTGAAGGACTGCTGCAGAGTGCATCGATAGGCGCTTGGGACAAGACTCTGCGTTACAGCACACCCGTCTTCCAGATCGCCGAGGGTTTCTGCAGTCTTTTGGTCATTCAAGCCGCAGGCCAGATTACCAAGTGGGTTGTGAACAAGGAACGTGGTGACAACTGGATGGTACGACTTCTCTCTCTCTGTGCTTGGAATAATGTACTAACATCTCCAGATCGGCCTTCTCATCACCTCCGCGTCCATCATCTCGACCTCTGTCTACTTCCTCTGGCGCATTACCACGTTTCCCGAGATCAGCAACGTCGATGCCATCCTGATCGGTGTCGCTATCACAACCGCAATTTTCCTCGGCGGATGGGGTATCGTCAGTGCTAGGGGCAACCCGGTCGAATCTTCGCTTTTGGTGAGTCTGATCTTCAGCGACTACATATCTTTGCTAATGCTTGCAGTTCGCCTATGTTACTCTCTGCATCTACCAGATCTTCACCGACTACCAGCCATCGCCAGGCTCGCTCGCCGAGTCGAGCGCTCCTTCAGATCCAGCTCTCCCACCGCTACCACCAATCATCATGGCTTCGTATACTACACTGCTCCACGCGCTAGGTTCTCTGCCTACCATTGCCCATACCGGTTTCAACCTCATGGTCGGTGCCGTCATGACCATTACACCATCCGTTATCATCTCCCTCGCCTACCGCGTGTTCGTCATGTACGCCGCGGCACGCATCATTCCCGCGATCAGGGAAAGCGGCGCTCGCGCACTATCACAAGAACCAAGCCTAGACGATGACGATGAGACCTCCAAGATCCTAGGCTTCTTAACCTGGTTCAGCCCCAGCATCATCATCGCAGTCTACACCAGCCTGCTGATGCAGCACTTTGCCAGCGGAA
Source organism: Alternaria triticina (assembly GCA_022609215.1). Lineage (NCBI taxonomy): Eukaryota > Fungi > Ascomycota > Dothideomycetes > Pleosporales > Pleosporaceae > Alternaria > Alternaria triticina. The sequence goes on from JAGKPX010000029.1 coordinate 9,635, forward strand.
ACGGTGGCGACGGAAGTGCTGTGACAGGAGAGTGGTGGACAAACCAAGGCGGTGATGCCGGCGGCAACTTCTGGAGATGGATCAATCTTGGTATGACAATGGGTCTTTACGCCATCGAACTGAAGATCTCAAATGCAGATGACGATGGCCGGTTAACAAGTCACTGGAAGACGGACTAGAGTTTGCGTTTTGATGGCGGACCAGTAAACCACCCTATCTGGGTATCTTGGCGTGGAGAATGAGGGAACGAGGAAAAGAGTAGCAGACACCAAAGCTGCGACATCAAAGAACGAGGGCAACCATGCCAAAGAGCATGTATACCCAGAATCAAGCACACAAACACACATACGCGGATGACAAGGGTGCGAAGACAGATAGAGAGAGAGAAACTAGGAGTAGTAGGATTGGGGGACTTTCACTTCTCGTTTTGTTCTTTTAACCCCCAAAGCAAACAAGAGCGCGCATTTTTCTGATACCCCCAAATTTGGATCTTTGTGGGAAACCTTTTGTAAGACGGTTGTATATTATGTGGGTTTGTGGGGCAGACAGACGGAAGGAAGGAAATGGAGGCAGAGAGTGTGGAGTAAATAGCATCGAATGGCATATTGACTAAGAGTTTCGAGTAAAGGGTTCATTAATGTCCTGTGATATGGAAGTTGTGATGACAAGTACGGAAGTACGCAAATGTATGGTGTTGCCGGGCTCTGTTTGAGTTGAGACTTGTTGCTTGACGGATCCGGCCTTTGTGATGGAAGCTACAGAAGTGAGCTAACACAAGCTGTTGCTGGTTTCAGTCTGCCTAGGAATGTAAGCTGGGTGAGGAGCAGATGGTATTAAATGGAGGAGAATTTCTGGGAGGAGAGAGTACGACCATGTCTTGATTGGTGGTAGAACAGTACGAAGTTTTTGAGCAACTTCTCCGTTGCAAAGTTAAAGCGATATTCATTGTGGAAGTAGTAAGCTTTTGAGTTCGATCTTTGGGAAATAAGACTATTGTTGGAGAGTAGTATGGCCATGTCCGAAAGGCCAAGGTTTCAGTCGAATGGTAGCAAGTTTATTTATTATCTAGCAGAATGTCACTCCTCATAGAGAGTGAGGAAGTGCCAGAGGGCGACAATATGATGTACACCTAGCATGTGACTATTGGAAATCAGAAAGTCTTGGCTGCAGACTCAAGCAGTTGGCGATTCAAAGTACGTCGTTAATGCGATATGAACAGTCTGATCAGACGGGTGTCGATGGTAGACTCGCGCTAACCTTTGTAGGAGTATTTTTCGAACCATCTGACTAATGACATGGTGTTCCCGACAATTAGTCCGCCCTGACGTTGGAGAACGGGCTACTTGGCTTCCGGAGACCGTTACGTTCTATAATAAGCTACGCCGTTAGTGTTGTGCAGGATGTTCACAGTTAGCTGCAACACGGCATATACTAATTGCCTATCTGATGATCGTCTCCACACCTCCCAGGTGTCCGGTGACAATACTCTGTCTTTGGCGGTGTGACGAGTAATGGCGTGTCATATTTGGGTACCAACAGATGTTGGGAAGCTGCATCGCGTCTATATCGTACGTCTATCGCATCTGTAATCAGATTTCGGACCGACTCTCTTATGTTAGGATATCCCTTGAAGTCAGCACATGCTAAACAGTGAACACGCAGCTTTGAACCCTTCGCTGAGGACAAAATCCCATGCAACCCTAAAGTAACATGTCGGATGCTCGGTATGACGGCGATACCAACGATCAATACCCGGAAAGTAGAATGGTAGAAATCGGACGTCCATCCTATTTGATTGGACGATCGATACGCGGGTGAGATCTCACATTATGCGGATCCGTCACACCGCGTGTCGCCAGAGTGAGGATGTCGGTTCAAGGCGGCCGGCAGTTGTCTACGCATCTTGTGAAACCTTAAGCGCCTCGGTAAGCGCTGACTCTCCCACGTCAAGCAGCGCATAAAGACGATGACGTTTTATCGAAGTCGAAGCCGGTCGTGTGATTGATGTTTAGGTAATCTTCCTTCTTGGAGTCAGAATAGCATTGTCCCAATCGAGTAGGCAAGGTGAATGCTAAAGCATACTCGTCCCCAATGCGCATCACCGCATGTCCCGACAGCTTGGTAAATGCGGCACGGACAGGGCGTAAATAACCCCTTACATATTTCGATAGGCTTTGCTTATCCGGGAGCCTGGCGTGCTGTTCACCTGCCGGGCGTAAACATTGGAAGGGTTCGTTTGGCTGCAAAAGGGCGGACTTCGGAGTAATCGTCGTGTAGCTAGCGCGCGATCCTACAATCAGCATCAAGTACGTTACACCAAATTGCTCCGAATCTCTTCGCTAGAAACGCAGTTTTAAGTAGTCGTTGTTCTGATGCGAAAGTTGCGGAATCGATTGAAGCGAACAATCGGTACCAAACAGTCGGGAAACGATGAGTTCACCAGTAGTTCCCTCGCCAGTACATCATTTTTTTGATCGATCCCAACGACTCACGCCGGGGAGGTGCGTTGGTAATCCGTCTGGACTGTGCATCCTGCCAACGCCGCATACGTAATCGGAATTGCTGGCGAACTGTGCCGCAGGCCGGCATTCTCGCATCCCGAGCAGCAACGGCCAAATGGGTAGATTGCGCGAAGCACCGTTGGCGGACTACATGTCTGACATGTCAATCGAGTATCGGTTTGTGATTTGAATATCTTGGTGCAGAAAGGTTGCTGGTACCGTAAAGCTGTCGAGCTTGAGTATAGCACACTGCACGAGAATCTGGACCACACCCGACTCACGCCGCAACACTTTACCGACGAGGAATCCTTCGGATCCTGTCGGTGAGGCCGTGTCTGGAGAACTGCCGGATCTCTTCGGCGAGAAGAGCGCGAGTACCGCGGTGAGCAGTCTTGAGCCGTTGCATGTGGTTCATGCTCGCGATGGGTTAGTGCGACCGTGGGTATTTGTTTTGGGACCCAGCGACGACGTCAACGGCAGGCGTGATCATCTGAGTTTGCATAACAGGTCCAGATAAATGCATAATCAGGTGCGGCATCATGGCAGTCAAGTTGGTCACGGAAGGTGGCGCTCCACAATCAATATGAATGAAGAATCGAGATTTGGCACGGAGGTAGGCGGCGTATGTAGACGTTGGTGACAAGCGCGCTGTTCCGCGCTTCCCGTCGCTACTCGAGTCATATAGCGGAAGGATGAGGCGAGGCTGAAAGGGAGCAGACGTCAGCTCCATGAGCACCAGAGCAAGGGCTGAGCCGTTCTTAGAATCCAGCGGATTGGAAATCCAGCGGGCGGCACAGCTGTGAGGACAATGCCGTACGGCCTGCGGCGCAGGTCCAGGTCTTTGTCTGATCGCTAGCGGGAACGGAACGCGCCGCGAGAACCAGCGAGACGGACTGATGGAATTGTGAACAAGCTGCGCACGCATAACACGAACCACATTTGCAGTGAGTTACCACGACATGTCGCAGCCGACAAACGGCCGCGCTTAACGAGGCGTTATTTCGTGTGCAAGGCGTGGCGAAACTGTCGAGGTGTTATTGGCTGACGCACCGGGGTTGCTCAGACGCATGACCGATCGTCGAGCAACGCGTGAGAGTCAGACAGATGCTCCGTACAGCATACAACGGGTAAGTTGCGCACTTGCCAATTAGCCGAGGGCAGCATCGCGGCTCTAGTGGTGGAGGTTTGACCATATTGAGCGGGCGGGTTCCTGGCGAGCAAAGTTTGCACGCGAAGCGCCCATAGATGAAGGTGTACGAGACGGGCCGGGCAGCCAACCATGGAGGGTATCACGCAGCAGACAGTGGCACTCGCGACTTGGATATGGAGCGCAGCACAAGCATTAGGCCTATGGCAGTGCCGCAGCCGAGCATATTGATGATGCTAAGGGCATAGGACGGGTGGGCGTGGTGGGAAGGTGTGCGGCGTGGATCTGATAAATGAAACACGGCGAGACCCATGAGCGCCTTCTTGTTTGGTGCTGGCCTTGAAACCGGCGGAGGCAGGCACCCAGCAGGCCTCTGAGCAGGCGGTTAGGAGGAGGCAGTGCCGAAGGGCCATGACGGCACCCCTTGATGGAAGCGCGCGGGAGGCCGGGCGATACGCAGCGCGTGGTGGTGAGGAGAGAGTGATTCGCAAGCGTCATCGCAGGCGTCGCGGGCGACGTCAGGCGGGGGGTTACATTGTTTTGTGTGCTCGCGGGCGTGTCTGGCAGGCTGCGGTGCCGCGGTCTGGTGAAGAGTTTGGTGGTGCGCGGGCGTGCAGCGCGGCTACTGCGTTTGGCGATGGAGCAGGTGGATAAGCTAAGGTTTGGGCAGCGCCAATAACAACGACACAGCACTTTAATGTGAGGTTTCCGCGTTGGCTTGCATCCTTCTAACGATTCCTGGTTGATCAACCTCGCATGCCAGCACGCCGGGAGCGCTGGTCGCACGCAGCCGTCTGTGCCATCCTGGAGGCCTCTCCGCCCACTCTACCCTCCTTCACACCCAGAAAACGGCTGTAGGGCTGTAGACGCGACTTTTCCGCCAAAAAAACGTGGCAGCGGCCAAAATGCAGGGTCTATTATGTAGATAGTCGAAGGAACCGCGTCTGTGGTCCTTCTACGAGGTGTTCGGTGATGGTTCTGTGCCAGCCCGGGTGGGACAGATAAACGCGGGGGGCAGGGGCCGCCTGCAGCTCGGGCCAATGAGGAAGGGACGACATGGGTGCCTGCCCGGGATGTGTAGAGCCCATGTGTGCGCCAGCAGAAGGAGCGAACAGCCGCCCTCCGTTGAATCCTGTTGCTCATCCGTGGCCAGCGTCTGGCGTCGGGTCGCCCCTCCCACATTCGTCGCGCCATATACTGTCTTCCCGCCATATACAGCCCCCGCCGTGGAGAGGCGGCTTCGCTGGCATCGCATCGCCCGAACGACACCACGCCCGCGCTGCCAACCCCGGGATCCTCCCTCTACGCACACACTGACTCTGAAGAGCACAGACGACTCTCGGGCCATCAGTCGTCGAGTCCCGCACGGTGCCTGACCTGGCCGTTGAACTCATCTTACTCCGAGTACGCTACAGTGTAACCACGACATCGCCCCCGGCATCACTCAAGATCGTCACTGCAAAGAATCCCACGATCCCCACGACACACAAAGATTATGGTCACTGGACACCCTCCCCATAGCCCACCGTAGATTCGACTTGACTCCGTAGACTATCCAGCCTTGACCCCCAGCTCTGATATCTCGCCTTGGACATGTCGACCATACTGCATATGCCCGCCTTTAATTCCGCTCCCCATGGCCCTGCGTTTACTTCCGTCAACGGTCGATTGTCTCTGAGTCCGTCCGACGAGAAGAAGCCAGCCGTTGCCGCCAAACCTTCTGCCTGGAGTCCCGTCTCCCCAGATCCTGAGCCCAAACATCACTCTCGCTCCCCAGAGAGCGACACGAGTTCGTCCACTGTTGGTAGTGGAGATCGATCTCCTGATAGTTCAGACAAGACAAGGTCGTCTCCTGAACATCCAAACAAGAGGAGGCGCTCCGGCTCCGAAGAAGACGCCTACGGCCAACACAGCCCTAACCAGAAGACCGCTGGCCCCAGGCAACTTCCACTCCCATACCAACCCTTGAACCGCAACACAACCATGAGCATGGAAGCCCCTCCACTGCCGACTCTGCCTCCACTAGGTCGTCCAGACGCCGAACGACGCTGGCAAACCGAACCCCGTGAACTGCCTCACGCAGCCCATCAGCATTTTCAACACCATGAACCGCGTCCTATCGAGCACACCCGCACCAATGACATGTCTCCTGAGTCGCAGTCTCTTAGTCGTGACATGATGGAAGAGACTGAGTTCACGCGGGCTGGTGTACAGGTCGAGCTCAAGAAGCGGAAACGGGTATGTACCCTGAGCCCAACCCCTGACCAATACTAACCTCCACAGCAATTCGCCAACCGCACCAAGACCGGCTGTGGAACATGTCGTAGGAGGAAGAAGAAGTGCGACGAGGCCAAACCAGAATGTACGTTTAAAAATGGCTTTCTGTTCTGACCAACTCTAACCTGTAGCAGGCAACAACTGCACGCGCGGTGGCTTCGTCTGTGAGGGCTATGCCAACAAGGTACCTTGGCCGAAGAATGGACCAGCCAAACCACCTGCACTGATAGCCAAGGAGAAGTTCGCTGCCTACCCTACGTGCCCAACTTGTCAAGAAACGCATACACCTCACTGCAGACCACCTCATAGCTCTGAAGGGGCATACACACCCTCTGAGATGCATTCAACGAACGGTATCGATCGCAAGTCATGGAAACCTTGGAGTGACTCTGCGCCTGCACCTCCACCAGTTCGAGCTGCTTACCAGCCAGAGCCGCCGCCACCACCACCATCAGTACAGTACATGCAACCTGCGGTCAACCACTATGAAAGGCCTTCAAGCCTGGACCATAGGCCTGCGCCTCAACAGCAACAGCAGCCTCACCACAGTTCTCGTGGTTACCACCATGCTCCGCCAAGCACGAATCATCTCGCTATCAACACTGCTGTCCCTACCACCATGTGAGTATTTTCTTCTGATTGGGAACCGACCGAATTGTCAACAACTTTTCGACATCGGATCATTTCGATCTCATGGGTTTGATCTTTGACTTGAATTTGGATGCACTCAGACTTCATTAGCTAACGCATTTCTAGGGCCGCCAAGCCTATCCAGCAGCTGCATGTGGCACCGCAGCATCAGCCTCCTCCCCCACCGCCAACATCCTTGCCACCTACGCGGTCACCGACACGCTACTCGTCGTCGTCTGCATCGACCATGTACCGGTCTGAAAAAGACAAGATGCTTGCTGGAGAGCCATTCAACCCCTTTGACAAGGCCCTGATGCAAGAGCGTCATTCGAGCGCGCAAGCACAATCTTACTTCAACGGCAATGCCAACCCCTGCAACGTTCTATCGAGTCAAACGGTCGACCACCTTTTCAGACAGATCCTGAACGCGGGTAAGAAACGTGAAGACGGGAGACAAATCGAAACTCATATGGGTAAGAATTGTCATGTATCTGCGCCCTTTGCTTGCGACTACGGCTACCATCTGAGTTTTGGCGAGAATGTCGTCATCGGCGCGGATTGCCAGCTTCATGACTCTGCGAGAATTGCAATCGGAAGGAACTGCAAGATTGGGGCCCGAGTCACTATACAGACTCTCAAGACACCTACCGATACCAAATCTTTGAAGGGCAGCAACGGCACAGAGGTTGCGCAAGAGGTCCTTATCGGGGAGAACGTGTACATTGGTGACAACTGCATGATCGCGGCTGGCGTCCAGATTGGCCCTAATACCATAGTACGTCCCGGCTCTGTGGTTTTAAGCGTAAGTCCATCACCCCCACATCAGTTCAAGCATGTTTATACTGACCTCGCGTAGTCTGTTCCCGCCAACTCCATCATGCAAGGGAACCCCGCAACCAATATACTCTAAGCTGTTCGGTGTGACAACGTTTTGCGCCTCTACTGTCTTTTAGACGTTTTGTTGCGCTGAAGAGATGCGGGGGTTGAGTCAACCTATTTGATATGGGTCATGTATGTCATATTAAGCGCCACTGTGTGGTGCAGGAGTTTCGGCGTTTCTACAACTGGAGGATACCCATTGCTAAAATTTCTTGCTATTTATGGAGAGGAGAGAGGAACCAGTATATAGTGGTACGTTGAGCACGGGTGGTATCTGACTTGTATAGTCTCCTTGTATCTTGGTACCTTGCGCCTGCTGGACATGGCTCTAAAAGCTCAAAAACATAACATCTCCTACGCGCGGTCGCTTTCACCCATAACTGCTGCTCGTTGAACAGATTTGCTGAATTTGCCTGCGTGCGGGTAAACATATATGTTCCATAACTCATTACCCCGCCATAATCTACTAGTGTACATTGAGCCTAGCTCAGATTCTGGCCGTGAACAAGCCTACACGTGCGCAGCATGGCCCGTGCACCGAATCTGAGCTTCAGACCGGGAATCTCAAAATATCCGCGGCGAACAAGCGGCGCTGGCATCCCCAACGCAACAACACCACGCCCACAATGCCGCCCAAAGCGCCCCTCAATTGGGGCTTACTACCGCCGTCCTTCCTCCTCCCCTCATCAGCGCGCTGCCTCCTCCAGCAAAATGCGCAACAAATCTCCTCAAGACCAGCCATCGCATACACATCGATCCGAACCATAAAATCTACCTTCGGTCCCAAACCCGACCGTTTCGCACATCACCCCGCGCGAGAAGCCCTCACCAGCACATCAACGGCAGCGCTCGAGCGAAAAGCCCACAGCACGCCCCTGCGGACCGGTCTTCTCGCCTTGAAAAAGGGCATGACATCTATCTACGAGCCTGAAACGGGGAAGCGCACAGCATGCACAGTTCTGCAACTCGACCGCAATGAAGTTGTGGCGCATAAGCGGAGAGACAAGAATGGATATTGGGCCGTTCAGATCGGGGCTGGGCAGAAGGAAGCGCGGAATGTGACGAGGCCCATGTTGGGGCATTTCGCGGGTGCGGGCGTGAGTCCCAAGAGGTGGGTTGTCGAGTTCAAGGTTAGGGATGAGGAGGGATTGGGTGTTGGTGTAGGGGAGATGGTGGGTGCGGGGTGGTTTACAAAGGGGCAGTGGGTGGATGTTAAGGCGATAAGTAGGGGTATGGGATTCGCTGGTGTAAGTTCTGGATCTCTATCTGTCCACGAAGACGAGTGATACTAGTTGGGATGGAATGCTAACGCGCAATGTATTCAGGGCATGAAACGACACGGTTTCGGCGGTCAACCAGCTTCTCACGGTCAATCGCTCATGCATCGTGGTATGGGTTCTGCCGGAGGTTCCCAGGGTTCAGGTTCGCGTGTGCTGCCTGGAAAGCGTATGCCGGGTAACATGGGAAACGAGAGTGTGACGGTCAAGAACTTGAGGGTGCTGCAGGTTGACGAGCCGAATGGTATTGTGGTTGTGCAAGGTACGAGAAGCAAAGTAGGATTACATGAGTTGGTGCTAACAGCGTGGTTGTAGGTTGCGTTCCCGGACCGAAGAACCAAATCATCCGCGTTCAGGATGCGAGGGGGAAGCCGTGGCCGAAGGGCCCCATGTCGACGGCTGAACTCAAGCCAGAGCAAGTCTTGGTTGAAGCGGGCGTACCTGATGCTACGGAAGCGACGACAGTCAGTGCTTAGAAACATAGATTCGAGACGAGAGCGGAGGCATTGTATCATATGACAGGTTGAGGTGCTTCGACTTGGATGTCGAGCGGCATGTACTTGGCGAAGCAGCACGAGTGTACGAATATGTATACGTATGTTTGCGATGGATGAAGCTTCACCACGATGGTAGTGGTGTCATTCCGTCAATCGTTCGAATGAAATAGGAAAGAACAATCACATTACCAAGTCGTTACACATTTACACATTTACATCGTTTCGTCAAGCTTCATCTCATCATCCTCATGCACACTCTCCCCATCATCATTACCACATCTTCCCATACGCCCGCCCACCAATACCTGCCCTCTCAACACCAGCAACCCTAGCACCCCAAGTATCCTTCTCACAAACATCACTCCGACCATCATCGCTAGAAGCATAGTCACTCCCTTCCGCCACCCCGTTACCACCCCCACTAATCCGCTCATCATCCTCACTATCACTAGGAAGGTAGTCACTCCCCTCCGCTACACCATTATCATCACTACTGTAATTCCTATACCCCCCAATTCCCCTTCCGCTTCTGATAGGTGTACTACGAACAGGAGATGACGCGTAAGGACTCCTATTTCTGCCACCTCGTACTGGTGCATAGGGACTTGGACTCCTACTCACGCTGCGGAAGGCGCCGGGCATGGGGGCGTAGTCACTGCCGCTGTCCCGATGCCGTCCGAATAGAGGTGGTGGTGAAGGTACTGCAGGGGGTGGGGAATGGTAATCTTCTGAGTCTACGGCTGTGGGTACGCGTGAGAGGCGGTCAGAGTGGGAGGAGCTGGGTCGAGATGCTATGTCTGACAATGCGGCTGTGTGGACGCCAGGCCTGTGGTCGGAGTACGTGGCATGGTCGTCATCGTCTGAGTATGTTGAACCGCGTCGGTGGCGGGAGTGGTCTACATGTCTTGGAGGAGGAGGAGGAGGAGGAGGAGGAGCTGAGAAGCTGCTGGCCTGATGGAAGGAGCTGCCCGGGCGGTGTAGACTGGGCCGGACAGATCGGGGATCTGGATTCCTTGCACGAGGCTCACGACGGTTGCGGCGGCTATCCTCCTCGAACCGGTGGTAGGAGTCATCTGAATCCCTCCAACGAGTACGTTCGCCATGGTGCCTCTCTCGGTAATTGTGTGGACTTGGCGCGTAGTCATCTTCATCATCTCGCTCAGGGTCTGGGTATCGCCCGGAAAATCTATCTTGGCGACTCACTGGGTTGCGATTCGCTGGGCTGCCATCGCTGTAGGATTCCGTGTCGGACCGATCCGTTGTATGAGTGTGGAGCTGTTGGAAGCTGTCGAGAAATTGCTTTGCTTCGCGGTAGTTCTCATGTTCCCTAGGGTTCAGGCGGGGTGGTTGGCTGAAAGCGTCACTATTGCCCCAGCCTGCTTTCACCCTCCGATCTTCGGACTTGGCTTTGGGATGAGGAGCGTAGTCTGAGGGGGGACTATCACTATAGTTCTCTGGAGGAGAGTGGCGGATTCGTGAGCCATTGCCCAGGGAATCGTCTGTGGAACCGTCATCGTAGCGAGACCCACGATTGTTCCAAGCATCTTTCTTTACTTCAGGCGTGGCTATGTAATCTTCGTCAGACTGAGAATCTTGTGCAATGCAGTCTGGATCTGGAGACTGAGCCCGATACTGTGGCCGCCCAGACGGTCGTGGTTGATGCCTTGGGCGAGGCTGTGAGAAACCGTACACGTCCCTTGGTTCTCTTGTCTGCGTAGCGTATTCGGATGCCATAGCCCGATTCACATATCGCCTGTGATTGGGGGGTAAATCTTCGTAGTATCCACGGCGTGGGGTGTCGTAGTCCGAGCTCGAATCTGTGGGCGACGAGACGTAGTTCTCTGAATGCTGGGTATCCCGGTAACTACGCGGGACTTGGCTACTATATCTCGGTGCTGCACGGTGGGAGCTGCTCTGCTTCTGACGGTTTCGGCTGCTCTTGTGTGGTTGGTCCCACATGCTGCTGGGAAACGCGTGGAAGCACCACGGTCTAGTGATTAGTCGACGTTGAGCTGCGTAATTCGGTTATGCAGTCTCGCAGAGGAGAGGTTCAGGCTTCGAGTCGCTTCATTTCGTTGTCGTGGCTAGCTACTGGAGAGTAGGGAAAGGCGTCATGCAGAACCACGTGGTGGGCGTCTAGCCGCAAGTAAAACGCGCTAGTGTCGCAATTGGACCAAGCCTCACCTGTCCGCCATCTTCCATGCTTCAACACCACCACCATCACGACCCGTCCGTGCGATGTTGTCTTCCACCACCCGTTCTATAGCCGGGAAGTAAACTTAACGATGTAAAGTTTGCGCTTCCACCAACCCGGGTATCTGTGGTGGAAGCCGCGCTTGCTGACCGTGACAGCTGACAGCGCTAACTGATCGCATCACCACTGCAACCAACGACGTTCGCAATGAAGAAAACGATTCAGGCAATCCTTGATTAGTTTTGTGTTCTCCTCTTGTTCGTCACATTTCATCTCTCGTCAGCCTTGCGCTCTCGGACAAACCTGGTTGCTGGCTTGCAGATTCCACCTATCGGAACAATCACTCCTACAGAACCCTGGGATTTCGCAAAGCTCAGCCTCATGAGCCACAGACCAGGTCTTCTACATCCCGCAAGGGGGTAGTCCTGTCATCTTATGTCGGATAAGCTTAATCAACATGTTTCCGTCGAGTCTGGCCCGGGCACGGTTTTGTGGAGCTAGTGGCTGCCCTGTTATGTTCATGAAACGACAACAGCGGGACTGCCGGGACTAGACTCGTTGCGAAGCTACATCCGCAACGCCATTCTGTTTGTAAACGCCCGTCAAGCAACCTATCCATGGATGCATGAGCACCAAACTACGCACTGTCGACATGTTCATGACTCTTTGGGTGGTGGAAGTATCTTTCCGCCCGCTCCAGGCACTGGTATGCGCGTCCTGGCTTCTGGTAGCGATTCGAATTGTCCGATACCCACTGCCGTCGGTGATGAACGGCGTCAAAGGGTCCAGGTGCATTCTCGAAAGGAACATACCCCCGTAGGTAGAGTGAGTGGGGCGTGCTTCAAACACCAGCCAAGAATCCTACGAGATATAAAGGAACGGGTCAGCCACCGGATATCGTGTCATCCAGTTCTTAGCATCATTCTCTCATTCATCAACTGTCATTCTTTTCAGCAAACTGTGTTTGCTATCCATTCTTTATCTTCGACTCGATAATTTTCCATTATGAAGTACCAACTCTTCGCCGCCGTTGTCGCGGCTTTCGCTTCCAGCGTCAACGCTGCTGATGCCGTCAAGGGCGCTGCTGAAGGTTTCGCAAAGGGTAAGCATTTGGTGCCATATGAATCACAGCTCTAAGCTAACACATTCCAGGTGTAACTGGTGGTGGCAACGCCGCACCTGTCTACCCGACCAGCACCGCTCAGCTCATCAGCTACCTCGGCGACAACTCCCCTCGCACCATCGTCCTCACCAAGACCTTCGACTTCACTGGTACCGAGGGCAAGGCTACCTCCTCCGGTTGCCGCCCATGGGGTACCGGCGCAGGCTGCCAGATCGCCATCAACCAGAACGGATGGTGCGACAACTACCAGGCCAGCGCTCCCAAGGTTGGCAGCATCACCTACGACAAGGCCGGTGTACTAGGAATCACCGTCAAGAGCAACAAGTCTATCATCGGCCAGGGCACCAAGGGTGTTATCAAGGGCAAGGGTCTCCGCATGACTGGCGGCGTCAAGAACATCATCATCCAGAACATCCGCATTACTGAGATCAACCCTCAATACGTCTGGGGTGGTGATGCCATCACCGTCGACGGCGCTGACATGATCTGGATTGACCACGTCACCACCGACTTGATCGCCCGTCAGCACATTGTCCTCGGTAACACTGCTTCCGGCAAGGTCTCCATCACCAACAACGAGATCAACGGTGCCACCGCCTGGTCTGCTACCTGCGACAGCCACCACTACTGGGGCATGTACTTCACCGGTGCCAACGACATGGTCACCCTCAAGGGCAACTACATCCACCACACCTCCGGCCGCTCGCCCAAGGTTGCTGGTAACACCCTCCTCCACGCCGTCAACAACTACTTCTACGCCAACTCCCAGCACGCTTTCGAGGCCGACTCTGGCGCCAAGATCATCGCTGAGGGCAACGTCTTCCAGAACGTCAAGGAGCCTGCTCAGTCTGGTCTTCCCGGCAAGGTCTTCGCTGTCGGCAACAACGGCGCTGCCTGCAAGTCTGCCATGGGCCGCAACTGCGAGCCCAACGTTTACGGCAGCTCTGGTACTCTTGCTGGCTCTGACACCAGCATCCTTGCTGGCATGAAGGGCAAGAACATTGCCGCTGCCGGTACCGCTGCCAGCGCTAAGAACGTCCAGCAATCTGCTGGTTACGGAAAGATCTAAGCGATTCTGATAGAGTCAGCTGTTGCTTAGGGGAGTGTGGATTCATCTGTTCTTGTAAATACCTTCTATTACTTCGTATATATCCTTTCGAATTGGAGATTTGTTTTCTCTCCACTGTTGAACTCGTCTTTGTAGCTTCTTTGTGACTTTCGCGTTGGTTCGTGTTGTGTGACTGGAAACCTTTCTGCGACGTTGCGCTGTTAAGCGTTTGTTCCATGCACAGGTGAAGGTCAAAGTGAAGGCCAGATTGATGTTCGCGATTGGCGTGAAATGGCATTGTGAGGCGGGTCAGCTGTGGCTATCAATGGCTTGACGCGACTACTTTGCGGGCAATCTTTGCTTCCTTCGCCACACAACAGCTCTACTCAAGACCCATAATTATATAACAGGACCCCAGTGACACCGGCCTGATATCATGTCGTTCCCGGGCCATCGTACCCCGTCTGTTCCGCTTCTGCGTAATGGCGAAGATTGCAACATCATGTAAGATATCCTGCAGATATACCTGTCCAGCTGCTGACACCAAAGAAGTGCTAGACGCAACCAGTTGATGTCCCCGCTCCTGAAACTTCCAGTCGAGCTTCGAGTTAAGATTTACGAGTACACATTCACCAATTCCACCGTCCACGTCTCGCTATACGAACCCTGTGGCACTTCTCGGCGACCTCAACCCAGATCTGCAGCTCTACTCTACGTTTCACGCCAGATCAAGTATGAAGCCTTTTCTGTATTCATTAGTACCTGCACCTTCGATATCACCTCTTGTTGGTTCTGGGATAGGTTTGTGAAGGTTGTGGGAGCTCACAACCTCAAGCTCATGACTTCGCTGTTGGCCATGCCAGGTTGTATGCTCAGTCTCATAGAGCACATAGATAAAGCTGATTGGGAGTTGCTCCAATCGCTACGGTATGTGAGTGTGCTTGTTGACCCGCAATATGAAAAGAGTTCGCAGATCTTACTACGGGGAATACGTTTTAACTTTTCGAGGGAGATACCGTGTGTCACTATTCAGGTGGTCGAATCAAGTGCGAATTTACATCGTTGTGAAGAACGCATTTCTTCGAGATCCAACTCGTGAAAGAGGGTTGAGATGGAAGAGCATATTCGAGGGTGGAAGCAACCGGTTCGTCAAGGACCTCGGGAGCCTAGACCCAAAGTTTGTGGTTGCTTGGTCATGATCTTGCTAGCGGAGGAAAGCTCGAGTGGTAAGGGGTGGCTGTGTTATGTGTCAAGTCCGGCGAGATTGATGATTCGGGGCAAGTGGGTTCCAAGAGCCGTGGGCCGACGATACCGATGGAAGAGGTACTCAATCTATGCGTTCGATGTCATGTTCACAGTAATGTGAGACACCTGTCACTCAACACGCAATCAATGGATGTAATAAAACGATGCAAGTGCAAAAGATGGTGTTGGCGCGTGGATGTAGCGCCGCCTGGACCGTGAAGCACGTGCACTCACAGCGTCATCAACGATGCAAATATCCTGAGGCTGGTCGTGCCAACCCCCAACCCCAGTTTCCCCGCTGCGCACCTGCATTTAACGTTGAGCCAAAAGTGGTGATGTATGTGCGCAATGGGCCATGGTATCGGATGGGCCGGCAAATCAGCAAGTACGTGAGTCTTGGCAATACCATCCACGGAACTCGGCTCGCTCCCTCACGGGGCCATGATGACGTTGTTCAACTCCAACTAGAGCTGCGTCGATGGGAACATTGCCAATCATAGTCGAATCTTCTTTACGCCCAGCCAGGCGACCAGCGGCGCGGACATGGAGCGCGTCTTTCCAGTTGTCAGAGGTCGCGGAGTCACTGCCGATTATGCGGTGAGTCCCGTGGCGCGAGTGGCTGGGACGCTATACAGACACGGCAGATACATCAGGCACTCTTCACGGCGCAGGCGGCGAGGGCCTCTGAAAGGCAATCGTGCGACAAGAAGGCTCTCATGATATCCAATTGTTCTAAGTATTGCTATTGTCATGTCGATCAGGCATAGCGCAGCCTGATACCGTCTGACATGGCGGTGCCAAAGGCGGGTCATGATGAGCGCCGAGCCCCGGACAAGCTTTTAGACATCCGCGCTGGTAGTTGGAACGGCGCAGCAGGGAACGGACGAGCGTCGCGCCTTATTTTAGGTAGGGCCATGCCCATGTCTTTACGGGCTGCCATTCCGCTTTCTGGAATCCGGCGATCTCTTTCAACGTCCTTCCCCGGCGTAGGACCGACTCCCAAACGACAACATGCTACGATATGATAGTATCCTCAAATTCGCCCTCGTTCCGTCGATCGTCTTCCTCCTTCTCTCGGTAGTCTCGGTGGCGTTGACAACGCATTACTGGATCCTTACAGACTGGGTTATTCCTCGAGGTCTCAAAGTAGTAACGAGCGAGTTCAATGATCGGCTGCAACAATATGTCATCGATGACACGATTGTCTATTTCAGAGAGGCGCCGACAGATGCCACTATTGTATCCGGATGCTTGAACCTCACCGCAGCCGTGGTGGCTCTGATTGCTTGGAGTACTCTGCGCAAGCCGGACATGGACTCGCAATACAATAGTGTATGTATCAACGATCTCAACCCGAAGAACTCACATTAATGTCGAGTAGAGCACACGTCGCTTCTGGATGCTCAGCATTGTTGTCACCACTATTGCTGGTTCTGCGACGGCTATCGCAGCTGTCGTGCTTCACTACACCGAGCGAGGCAACGATAAGTGGGGCTGCACTTCCGAAAGGCTCATGATGAGTGGTCAAATGAACACCAACGTGTACTGTACGCGCGAGATGGCAGCCTGCAATTACCAACCGGGCTTTATCCCGAGGGGAGATCGTGAAAATGCCAGCGTAGCATGTGCCGAGGCTGTCAGTTACAAACAACTACGTTGCGACACAACTCGCTAACATCATCACAGGTTACCGTCAAGTGGTTGCAGATCGTCATGACCGTTAACGCGCTGATATTACTGGTGATGTTCTCTCTGCAAGCATTCTTCCGAAGAAAGTCACGACAGGCACGATTGAATGAACCAGTACCGGAGGAAAAGATGGAAAGCGACTAACATCCTATTACCCGTTCGACACTTACGATATGATTACGAGACTTCATGACACGTTCTTTTACTATTCATTCACACTCAAGCGTTGCATCATTGGAGTTTGGGCTACCGCCTGGGAACATTCTTTTGTAGCGGACAACAGTATCAAGGACGGGACAGGCGGCTGCATGACGTCAGCATCTCGCGCAGTCTCTTGTCAGAATGGCTGTTGAGATATACATACGCTTATACAATGTGGGTTCCGTATATCATAATGTACCCTGATCATACACAAACGGTTTTACGATTTGGTTTATGCATATCAAAATTGTACCCTGGAGGTATACGCTGCGCTACAAATGTCACTGCAAGAGATGGAAAGGCACTGTATACCTTCAGCGTGAACTTTGGTGTGCCGTTCAGTGAAAGGGGAGCGGCGTTTTTAAGCTACATGTTAACCGGATGAAAGGTCAAACAAATAGGCGAGGTGAGCGGTGAAGACGGTGAGGACAGTGTCGCGTCGTGCCTTCCTCTTGGGCATGAAGCACGTGGCTGCTTACGTACTCGCTGCTCCTTCCCCAGCAACACCGTTTGTTTGGAGGCAGAGCGCGACTTAGGTAGAGTTTTTCTTCTGGCTCCTCTTCATCACAGCCACGAACCTCTTGTCATGGCCCCCCATCCCCTCTTCCCCAAGCTCGAGGCGGCCGTCCTCGTGGACGGTCGCCCCGTCAAAGAACATGCTGACCGAGAAGACGCTAACTCCGAAAGCAAGGTCGTCTACATCGAGGCCGAAGCGGGCGAGCAGTTTGGCGTCCGATTCTTCATCCCCGGCTACGTCTTCGACCGCCACTCCATCAAGGTCATTGTCAACATTGACGGTGTTGACATGCGCAAGTTCATCTTCGAGAGGCACAAGTACGACCTCTACGGCATCACAAGGCAGGTCAACGACAGCAGCGCGCTCATCGGTCACAAGTACCTCGGCCAGCGCTTCCGCTTCGCTGATCTCAACACCCGTAAGTCTAGCTAGTGAGCATTGGTGCCATGCCGCTAACTGATCCAGATGATGACAACTACGAGATTGACCACGCGCTTTGGAAGCAGCTGAAATGGACTGGCAACATCTCAATCACCTTCCACCGGGTCACCAACGTTCGCCTCGCCCACGGGTGGAAGAACGTGCCGTCAATGCGAGAGTACGACGAGGTCCCTGAGAAGGCACTAAAAGGCTCGTCCGTCTCGCACAAGACAACGTATGTATCGCATCGCCTCCTCTAGGTGAAGCTCTAACAGTTCTTGCAGCCTCGATCCGCTGCACCGCATTGCACCCGTTACGTTCATGGACGCGGACTATGTCGACAGCCCTGCACGCCCACTTGCTGAGATCGAGTTCCGGTACCGGTCCAAGGAAGCTCTCAAGTACCTGTCCATAATCCCCCGCACACCTAGCCCAGAGCCCTTCAAGGAAGATTTGTCGGAGGAGAAGGTGCAGAAGATCTACGTAAGTGCTCTTCATAGCATCTTATCAAGACGTAGGCTTACAGAACACCGCAGCTCAAGCACGAGGACACCCAGACTCGTAAGCGCAACCACCCCGATGACGAAGTCGACTACGAAGACGTGGAGATGGTAGAGGAGCGACCTGCGAAGCGACGTTGCTTCCCCACCAGCACCGACGAAGTCATCTCGCTCGACTGAGGACACTTCAAAGGCACATCATGGCATCGCACAGCAGGCAGCGCGCATGGAATGCTGAACACGGAGCATACACTGGATACAAAGGTTTCACTGGAACAGTACCGTGAACTACAAGCAGGCTCATCTACCGCCCGGGTTCATGTTCACTAGCATAGCATCGGATACTGAGAGTCTCATCTTGAATTGATTCTCCATTCTACCATTGTCGGCATTCTCCTTGGTGTTCTTCTATGCTCCCATTCTATTGTTCCATCCCTCTACAGTCTCAATGACTCTTCTCTAACAGCCAGAGCTCAAGGCGCCGCAGCAGCCCCAGCCTCCACATCTACATACGACACCAGCGTCTCCCTAACATTCGTCAACCGCTCTAGCACATGACCCACTCTAATCACATCCTCATCCTTCGTCGCCCGCCCAAAGATATACGCCGAAAACGGTATCCCAGGCGCCACATTAACCAACCCATTCCTCGCATCCTTCTCCACAGGCGTATCTCGCGGAAAGACACCCATAGGCACACTCATGAGCGGACTCCCCGCTTTCGCAGCAAAGCTCTGCATGGTCACACTCAACGTAGGCACGAGCATGACATCGCAACATTTCCTACATAGCGCTGCATCAATACCGCCTTCGCCCATGTAGTACTCGTCTCTCGCTACCATGTTCTCGTAGAGCAGATTATTCGGATCAGAAGCCTGCGTCCTCTCCAGACCCTCGACATTCCGTTGCGGAAACTGCTCCGCTGGGTGTCCTTTTGTGAACGCGATGAGATCTTCGAGGTTACGCACGTTATGCGGATTTGTAGCGAGAGAAGCGAGGTAGTCGTTTATCGCAACTTTCATATCGGTAGTCAAAACGATGTCTTTGGCTTCTCGCGGGAGAGCTTCCCAGGCCTTTGCGCCGGTGACGGTGACATTGCGAACGATGGTTGCGCCGGCGCTTTCTAACAGTTTGAGCGCTCTTTCGAATGCTGTCTTCTTGCAGGCAGGTAGGTTTTGCATGTCGGAGAGGGAGCTGGGGATGCCGATTCGGATGCCATGGAGGTGGGGAATTGAACTTGCGGTGCTGAGGTCTTGGACTATCTTCTGTTTCGTTTGGGCGGGGAGGTGATCGCTGTGTTGAACCAGACCGATGAGGAAGAGCGCAGCGTCTGAAACTGTTCGCGTGAGCACACCAACGGTATCCAGTCTCTTAGACGCATGAATGAGACCCTCGGAGGAGAGCAGATTACGCGTCGGCTTAAACCCTACAATACCAGATTTCTCAGCCGGAGACACAATCGAGTAGCACGTCTCCGTTCCCAGCGCAGCAAAACACATCCCCAGCGCAACAGCCACTGCACAACCCCCCGAACTCCCACTTGCCTTCATACCAGGATAATATATACCCGTTGTCTGACCCCCTCTTCCACTCCACCCTGAACACCCACTCGTGGAACGGAAACCAGCCCACTCGGCCATGTTTCCTTTGCCCAAGATTACCATTCCCGCTTTTCGCACTGCGCTTACGACGTCGGCTTCGCGCGACGGTTTGGCGCCGACTAAAGCCATGCTGCCGCATGCTGTGGATGTGGCGTCGAGAGTGGGTATGTTGTCTTTTAGCAGGATGGGTATGCCGTGCAGGGGGCCTCGCGGGCCTCTAGTCAGTCGCTCGGCATCAAGGTGTTGGGCAAGGGATGTAGCGTCGGGGTTTACCTCTGCTACGGCGTGGAACGTGGGATTTGTTTCGCGGATTCTAGCTAGACAGGCTGAAGTCAGGTCGACGGCTGTGAAGAGGCGGTTTTGATAGCCGTTCTGGATTGTGGGGAGCGTGAGGTGGTCTAGACGTGGGGTGTTGAATTGTGAGTTGGTGGGTGTGCTGGCAGACCCGCTGGCCGGTATGTCAATGTATGGGGTTGCCATCTATGCGGTTGTTCTAGACCTGCTATTGTATAAAATCTATTAGTATCGCTGACGTGGTGGGAACTTTATGTGTTCAGAACATTCGCTGTGCACTCTACTGCTTTCTTACTGGGCCTTGGAGGGCGGTCGTGACCTCTTTGTCGGATATATACTGTGTGATGCTACAGCGTTATTGAATCCGGCTGGACATTGACACTCATCATTCACGACCAATGCGGATGTTCTGAGTGAGATGAAGACGCCTATATTCATATCTAGACCCGTGAATTTAGCATAGATTGCAGCTTGATCTCGTGAAAACTTCCTAAATGACTGCCATGTCGGCCTCTACACAGTCCATTCGCCTGTCTCAGTCCAGTACAATGACTTCAGTTTCATCGCTTGGCATCTGTCTGACACGCTCAAGCTTCCTCTTCTTGCGCAGATCAACCGAACGTATCTCGATGAAGTCGTCGTCGCAAGCTATAACTCGACTATCGACGTTGTGGTCGTCGCCTGCCACGGTGGAGGTATCGGAAAGCTCGCGCTTCATGCGTACACGGGTTTCTTCTTGATCCTAGTTCATGTCAGCATGTAAAGTGCCAGGAAATTGGAATTGTCCTACTCTGAAGCGGCGGACGATAGATTCTAGCTGTTCCCTGTTCAACTGTCCGAGCACCATGTCATCGCTATCAAGGACGTCGACCGGATCGGGCGTACGTTCAATTATGTGAAGGTCTTTGAGCGCAGCTAATAAGTCGAGAGTTAGTGTTTGCTGGTGTTGACCTGCATCTGCGAAGCTTACCGAGTGAGCGATAGTAGAAGTGGAATGTCGCAAACGGTTCTCCGCCATCAGCGTAATCTGCATCGTAGTATTGAATCTCTTCCGTGGGTTCTGTCTCACCAAGACTGCGATCACGTTAGCTCATCGCAACATGCAAGTTGAGTCATACGTACACTGCCTGATGCGACAGCGACTCGCCCTTGATAGCCTTCTCGTTGACCGTATCCAGCTTCTCTAACTCCTTCTGTACGAAGGCGATCTTCGGATTGCGTCTTGCATTGTCAAGGAAGTAGAACTCGCAGGTAATGATACCTATAGGCTGCAGTTTGCTCTGTAGGTCTTCTGGGATGCGTCCTTCGCTGTACTCTCCTGCACCTCTCTCAGCATGTGCTTATTCTGTAGGGATGAAGATGACTTACTGATATCAAGCGGCGAAAAGCGATAGTGTTGCGTGAACCAGTCCTTACCATCGTTCGATATTGGTCCAGAGCTTAAGTGACCATCCGCGTTATACAACTCGTCGGGGCGAATAAGCGGCTCGTCAACATCCTTGCCGTCGATGGTGACGATCATAGATACAGGACGGTCGACGGGGAACGGCGCTTTGAAAGAATAGTGGATCTCGAATGTTGAGTCTGACTTTGCTTCAATGTAGCTTTCGGAAGTAGCTTCCGATACGGTGGTATGGCGGTCAATGTACTCGCGAAGCGGGTTGCCATCAGCTTGGACCTGAACTTCGAGGCCGGGAGCCTCATCGATGACTGCCATTGGGGAAGGTGCGATTGTCGTGCAATATGAGAGGTAAGCGATGAGGGTAAGAGGAAGCCGCGATAGGTCTACGACGCGTAGAGTATGCTGAAGATATGTTCTGGGCAGAAGCTTCGCCTCCACTGGAGATGTCGGTGCTGTAGTGTGGAAGCCGAGGTGAAGGCGAGTAATGGCAGGTGAGAGACGATGGCTCCACGAGCTCTTGGCTTCGACGCGTCGCGAAGTTCTCGCGCTCCGGTACGAGAGGTGAACGTGGCTGTCGCGTTGGTGGCTCCTTCCCTTCAAGTAATCTCAGATTTGGCGCAGATTTTAGCGCCCCAGACGAACGGAGGGAGTAGAGTGAAAAACAGGATGTTAAAATGCGCATGAATAGATGGGTAGGAAATAGAAAATCGTGCGATAATGCTACCAGCATTACCAACAAAGATGACGATCAAGCGATCGTGCCCCGGTGTTTACGCCAGAAGCACCCGAATTACCTGAAGCTTGCTTAATGTACCGGTGCTTCGACTTGAGAGACGGATGCGCTTAATCATCAAGAACCACGACCTCATCATCAGGACCAGGAGCGCGACGTATCTTCTTCGCGACCGGATGTGCCGGCTGGCTGCCGATCCACTCGACCTCATCACCAACTAAAGTATCCTCACTGCCTTCTCGCTCTTCCTCGCGTTCGCGCTTGATAGTGATTGCTTTCTGGCTCTTCTCCTGCTTGGTCGTCAGTGAAAGACACATAAGTCGCATGCTTTCAAGATGTGATGCGACGTACGCGCATGCGTCTAACCACCGCTCTCAATTCCTCCGCGGTCATATCCTCTGGATCCCTATCTTCAGCCTCTGATTCTGGCTCTGGAGAAGGACTTGGGGTGCGCGGAATGACACCGATTGCTTTGAGCGCATCTGTGTAGCCATTAGCTATTGGCATGGCTTCGATGTGTATGCGTGCGACTAACCTGACGACCTGTAGTAGAAAGTGAACGTTGCGAAAGGCTCGTTCTCAGTCGTCTTGACTTCGTTGTAAGTGACGGTGTCACGTTGCTCGGGTGCAGTAAACCTAATGGCCATGTAAGCAATCATCGTTCCTCGAAATGCGTGTGAAGCACATGCCTAGTCTGATGAGATAGCTGATCGCCCTGAATTGCAGCCGCCTTGTGCAATGCCTTCTCGCTGAGAACATCAAACTCGCTGCTAGCAAGCTGAGGTACTTCCGCCGGCCTCACCGCTTCCAGATGCTCGATGAAGTAGAAGTAAAGGACAATGCGGCCAATTGGTGACAGACGATCTGCGAGGTTCTTTGTCACCGGGACGTTGGTCTCGTCTATGTATTGTCAGTCAAATTGAAGAGCTAGCTGGAAGTAAAGGCCTACCAGTCCTCAGCTCAGCGAATTGGAAGCCATGGGTGAAGCTATGTCCACCAGTCGACGAAGTGGATCGTGAGCAAAGGTATCCCTCGCATTCTTCCTTCCCGCCCCACTCGATGAATGGGGCTTGTACATAGTTACCGTCTAGCAATACATCCATTTGCACTGCCGAGGGCGGGGTGAAAGGCGGACGATACAGATAGCGAATAGAGAAGTTGGCAGCTGGAGGCGCTTCGATATACCTGGACGCAGAGTTCGCAACCCCATCATCTTCGACGATTCCATGTTCGTACTCTGGTAGTGCTGCCGCATCCACCTCGATAGTAACTTCAAGACCCGGGATTCCTGATGTTATAGCCATGGCGTTGGATTGAAGAAAGAAGAAGAGAGAGAGAGCGACTGAATGAATTGTGTTCTTGCTCAGAGAGTAGGGAAGCCAGCCGCAAGGATCGCTTTCGCTTAAGGCTCGCAGTTACTCAGGTGAGAGAGAGGGACCAACTGACAAGCCCACAAAACAAACGAGAGATATGCTGAAATGAGAAGAATTGGACCAACTCTTGCTCATACTCAAGGTGACTACGATGAGATTACGAAACCGTATACTGCGCTGGAGTGATTCCGGAACGACTTTCGTATACGCCAGCCATCTGAGTAGCGCCACCCAAAGCTGGAAGAGCTTCAAGAGATCGACATACAAGCCATAGTCCGCCACGAACATACCATAGGCACCAACCTCTCCCTATGTCAGATCGATGATCTCGACGCCGTTCTCGTTGAGAGTGACCGGAAGCCGTCTACGCTTGGCGGATACGAAAGAGACATCGTCCTCGTCTTGACCCCCTCCGGTAATGGTGCTGCTTCGTTCTCGTTTGATACCTTCTCGCTTGATGACTGGAGTGGCATCGCCTCGTGCACGCTGGATCCGAATGAGTTCGCGGGATTCCTCCAAGGTAAGACTGTTGACGTCGCGTTCTTCGAGGGGTACCGGGCTAGGGGTTCGTTGGATGATCAGGAGGGATTTCAGAGCATCTAGATGGCTTCATGTTAGTGACTATCTGACGAGCATGGAAGACGCACGCACCTCTCGAGCGATACTTGAACGTGAACTCAGCGAAAGGGCTCTGAGATAACTTGGTGGCCGCACACTGAGTATGCGCGATATCAGCTTCTCGCGGACCATAGCTAGTAAAGAGGTAAGCATGTGTAAGTATCGATACAGAAGATTGCTGACCTAGCCTGGTGTGATAACGCGCTGCCCTTCAGGGCTTTCTCTGGGACAACACTGAGAGTCTCGGTCTTGAGCAGTCTGGTAGTTGGTGCTGATACCACGCTGGCTGTTGCCCAGAAGAAGCGCACAGATATGACACCCACTTTGCAAAGCTTTTTCTTCAGAGCGCCTTCAAACGTACGTGGATCACTGTCATCTGTAGATGTAAGAAACTGGTCGAACAGATAGATGGAGACAGCATGGCTTACTGATTTCGAGTTGCGAGAAACGGAACTTCCTCAAGAAGTGGTTACCACCGTCGAATTCTCGCGATCCTTTGAAGGCGTACATTTGGTTCCAACGGACAGGAAAGCCGGGGTAGTAGACACCACCATCCGCATATTCCCCGTCGATCTCCAGTTCCAGGAGGATGCTGTGACGAATGCTGAATCCAGAAGTGAAGCAGTACTTGATCTCGAAATTGTCACCGGACGAGGCTTCGACATACTTTGTGACCTCGCCATGAGATGCCTGATCATTGTCATCGACGTACTCCTGAAGCGGGATGCCCTTGGCGTACACTTCGACCTTGAGTTTGGGAAGTCCCTTGGCGATAGCCATCTCGACGTGACGACGTGGTGGATGCGACCACAAGCGATACGAGCGGTGGATGCTGGAGGTACAAAGAGACGTTGAGCGGCGGCTGTGGCCGCGAGTGAATTGTAAAGTGAAAGTGAGGGTGAGCCGTAACGAGCGCAGCGAGCTGGAAGTGGAGGTGCGGCCTCAGGAAAAAGTCGTGATTACCGCCGTGGATGAGAGGGCGCAGCGCTAGCGCGCGTTGCCACGTGAAAGTGCCAAACAATGCGATCAGGTGGAAAGAGCATCCCGACATACCATAGTCACCAAGGTCCAGGTAATGCGAAGTGCACATCAGAGAAACAGTCAGTATATACACAAAAAAGTCTATTCATCTCCATACTCCAGTCCAGTCCAGCTTTCCACCCACCTATATACCATCCATCCATTCCCATCCGCTCTCTCAGTACCGAGCATGGTATCATTCCTCCCTCCCCCAAGTAACAAAGTAAAGAAAAGAGTGCAATCCGTCGCCGCACAGTAACCCCTAAACCGGGTACATGACTTGTAATAATGACAAAACATTACGCCCCCAAAACAGGCGAGGACAGGAATGCACAAAAGATCAGAGGTTCGGGGTCTTCTTTGTGGTGGATGTCGCAACCGGTACGCCAGTGCAATGATGGAACGGCCCTGCCATATGCTGTTGTACGTGAATAAAGACTGAAAGGAAACGCTATGCAGTCGTTATCATGGGAATATGCCTCCATGCAATGGTATCATTCGCGGGTATGGATTAGGCCGTAATTGTTGGGAGATCGCCATGGTAGTAATGCTGTGATGAATGGGGACTGTAGTGAGGCGAAATGGTGATGACGGTCGATGGTCAAAGGGCGTTGCTGTCAATCTACCAAGCGCCTATGCTTGCGGGAGAGCCAGTTCCGTAGTTTCCGCTCAGCAGCTGCTGGCGGATGGACATGGCATCGTTGGATCCGCCGGCGGCGGGATTGGGTGTCTCTGCGCCCATCCAGCCGAGTCCTCCGCGTAGCTCATTGACCGCCTCCTGCATCTTTCCGCCCGAAATCTCATTGTGTTTCGCAATCTTCTCGTCCCATCCGCCGTATTGGAGCTGTATTCCGCCCGCCTTCTTTGCTGCCTCCTGGATGACCATCGCCCACGCCTTGGCCATCTCCTCGTATGCCTCTTGCTTGTGACGGTTGTGTTGGTACGTATCCCAGTTGGGTAGTCGATGGATGATCTCGGTGGCACCATCGAGGAAGGCGAGCGATGTGGCGGGCTGGTATTCGTGCGGCGGGAGGAAGTGAGGTGTGAAGTCTTTGAGGGAGTCGAGCAGTTCATCAAGTTGTTGCCGCACCCTATTGTATGCATAGTCTGATGACGCACGGCCGCCAAAGGGGAAGGCTGCCTGGAACGCCGCCTCGTACTTTGACAGGACCTCCAACGTTGACTGTATGCTTGGCCGGGGCGCGGTTGTGACGACTTCGTTGCCGATGTCCGGGTGGCGCTGGCAGATGGACTGCAGCAGGTTGCGCATCTCGTCGGGGCTGAGCGTCTCGAGGAGGCGAGGGAGCGGGAGCGGGCGGCCGGAGATGTTGGTTCGCATGCGCTTCATGCCTCGCGGCGCTGGTCGTGGGAGTACGGCGGAAGATGTGGTTGGCGATGCACTCATGCGGTCGTCGTCACCGGCGCTGCCATCGTCCTCGGCTTTCCGCTTGCGGCCAGTCATCGCGGCGGAAGGGGGGAAGACTGCGTGAGGGCGAAAGTTAGTGGCTGACATGGAGTTGAGGTGTTGAGAGCAGCGGGTAGACGTACGGTTGCGGGAGGGAGAGCGGCGGTTGTTGTTCAAGAGATGAGGGGGCGTGAATGTCTGCTGGTACTGCACACTCATGACGAGGAAAGGGCCCGCAAACGCAGTGATTTCGCACGCCTGCTTTGTTGGGAGCCGGATAGCGATGTCTGGGTGGTGATGCAATGGGCGGGCTCTCGTTGCGTGGGCCGTGGGCGGTGTCGGGTGTTGTGTTGTTGCTGTGGTGGAGACAGCAGAGCCATACGAAGGCCCAAGAATATGCTAACAACCGGCAAGTCCGTGCACGCAACCAATCACGTCACATGTCACACATGTCAACCACAGTATTTGTCCTTTCATCTGGGGTTGAGGTTGAATTCTCTCGCCAGTTTTGCTTTGTCCTAAAAGTCGCCCCTTCATTGCACTAACTTCGGGAGGTCCCTTGTGAAAAAAGAAACCTCAGCGGCTAAAGCGGCACTAGCCCTAAACAATCCCATGGTATCTCCCTATAACTCCGTATGCGATATAAATACAAGCCACCTCAAGCAGAGCCTTCACCTACTACTCGCAGAGCTTGATGAACTCGGTGTACGAGTCTGCACGGGCTCGATGGCTAGGCTATCGCTCCGCGGGGCCAGGCCTTCAGGCCAACTGCGCCTCTCGCGGTGTTCAACCGAAGGTAATCTCTCATCCTCTTTATTTACACTCAGCCTCTTCTTGACTTTACTCCACCTTCTGAGCTTTTCGCTCATTGACCCTCGCCGCCTCCCCTCGGCTTCTGATTCTCTCCTGGTCTTTTCGTCGCGTACGGGATCAGATAACTGCCGAGACGCGGCAAGTGAATTGAGGTATATGGGATACAATGCGCCCGCAGCGTAAGCCGCTGCAATGACGCAGAAAGCGTACTGTGCGTTTTTGATCTTAAGCGCGGCATACATTATCGGTGGGATAACGGCCCCTCCACCGATAGCTGCCGTCAGAAGTACGGAAGCGTCTTTGGTGTGCTTGCCCATACCCCGTATCCCTTGTGCAAAAATCTGCGGGAAAAGCGGGCCTTCAAAGAACATGACGATGACAATGATGGCTGCACCACCACTGCCAGAAGCATGCATTGCTGCGGCAGCGGTTGCAATTGCGCCTAGGTAGAAAACCAGAAGACTAAAGCGTGGCTTTACCCAAATGTCGATGAAGGCTGCCAGGAACCGAGACACCGCGAAAGCAGTGTGTCCATAGGCTTGCTGTGACACATAATCCACGGAGGGCGCGACGCGGTTGAGGTACTCCTTGTACGAAGTGGAGGTGGATTCTTGGCCGCCAACGTAACAGAATTGAGATAAGACCGCCATACTCAGACCAATCCAAAGAACTTTGACTGGCTTGGACCCAATCTTGATGGTGGCCTCGCGGGCAAATGGCACAGTGCGTTGACTGGCTAGTTCTAGCTCTTCGTCGGTAGCTTCAGGAAGCGGTACGTAGAAGTATATGATTGCAAGAGCGATGTTGAAGAGAGATATGCCGAGATATGTCCACTGCACATCAATGAGGCTGGCAGCGTTGGCGGGGAAGAGTACTTTCTTCGCCAAAAGTGGGGAAACAATGGTGCCGACAGCCTGAACAGCCTGTGAGAGATTCAATCGCACTTCCGCATACTCAGGCGGTCCGCATAGTGCTATGAATGGGTTTGCGCCGAGTTCCAATGTCGATAGTCCCGCACCGGTAATGAAGTTTGAGATCAGGAACGCTGGGAAGGAATTGAGCACAGCTGAAGGCCAGAAGACGAGGGTTCCGCAAGCATAGACTGAAAGACCGACCATGTAGCATGCCTTGAACCCCCAGGCCTTGAAGACGATCCGTCCAAAAGTCAAAGGTCCCACAATGTAGCCAACATAATAGGCACTATGTTGTCCAACTGTCTCCCACTCGCTCGTGCGAGCTACTTCTTGAAAGCGCGAATTGAGTACGTCCAGGAAACCATAGGCAAACCCCCAGATGAAGAACAGTATGGTTACCATGATCACGGGATATACACTTTCTCGGTTGCTCCGGAGGGTGATATTCTTTTTCTGCCCAGTGTTGACGAAGTCGAAAAATGTTGGTGGGCGCTGGGTGCGGGTGGTGGTGGCGTAGGTAACAGTGGTGTTGGACGGTCTCAGTTGAGGCAATTCGGTCATGTCAGGCGTAGTCAAAAAGTCCATCATACCCATCGGCTCATCACCACCGCTTCTACGAGCGAGAGGAGGTTTGCTGAGTGGGGAAGCGGGAGGCGTTAAGGGGTCTGAGCGCCGCCGAGAATCGAGTATGTCGGGATGAAGTACAGCTTCGTCGCTTGTATGGGTAGTGTTGTCGCGCATAGTATGGTCGATGACCCAGCTAGGTAGGAATCTCTTGACTAGGGGTTTCAGGGCGGGAACGCATCCACACATGATACCCAAATTGATCTCAATGGTGCTCCACATGAATGATAGAGATGAGAACCACGCAAAATCGCCAGTGTTCCTCTGTTCGTTGCCAGATTCGGAAGACTGCTGTTGTGCGGCTTCAAGAGTATCGCGCTGAGCATCTTGCAGGTATGCGATACGAATGACATCGACGACTGCGACAAAGATACCGAAACCAAAGGTAATAACGAGGATCACCTTCTGTTTCCTCGGCAGCCGCATACTAGTGAGTATTGGCATCGGCAGGAATAATATGGCTATGTCGGTGATGATGTTGAGCGGTGCCGAGGAAAGGTATATCGTGACGATGTTGGTGCAGTGAGCAGTGTCGGGAACGGGAGAAGCCCAAGCGGCGCCAATAGGACGACACTGACATAGATTCAGGATTGTCAGAGCGAGCCCGCCGACATTGACGACGACAAGGGTGGCAATGGTGGCCCATCGGAATACTTTGTGTGTCTTGGACAGCGTGAGGTAGAAGAGGAGGATCGAGGTTTTGGTGGCCATCAAAGCTGGATTCTGTGGGGATTTAGTGCTGGCGGCTTATGGACACAAAGTCCTGTACGTACGTAGAGTACCGAGAAGACAAAGGAGGACTTCTTCATGGGCTCTTGCCATTGCACGGGTATGTTCTCTTGCTTCCGCCCCAGGCCTTTGGTAGTGCCGTAGCATATCGAGAAGGATGCGCCAAACGCGAGGACCCAGGCCAGGATCATTGTGTAGTCGTCCCATCCCGGCTTTCTAACCACCAGAAATCGGGAGATGAGACGAAAGCCAACGAAAACGGAGCATATGGCAAGGGTCGCAGCCGACACTCCCAGTACCACAGGTCCTCGCGTAGGGAAGTCGCCATTGGTGAAGTCAAGATCCGTCATGTCGTGCGCCGCGCTATAACGTGTATATCGATGCCATAGAGGAGGACGGGCTATTGTTTACGGAGAGCGTTGGTTCTATCGCGGGCGCGGTCGTCTCGGGATCTGATATTCAGGCCACGGCATTCTCTGGCGCCAGCCTCGTCGACGGGTCGTATACGGGCGATGGGTGTGGTCTGGGAAGGAGCGATGGACAGGGTGCCGACAACGGGTGGTGTAGGAGACGGCTGCGTCGAGTCGAGCAGTGTGCAGGGCCACGCGGGTCGATGCGGTGAAGGGACTATCGACCCCAGGAAAGGCGGACGGTTGAGCAGCGGCGAGCAAAGTGGAGTGCGCATCGCTAAGTGCGCGACTTGTAAACGCATTAGACGGCCTTGGGCCGGCGTCTGAATCCTCGAAACGTCATTGGGAGGAGCATTTGTCCACCGTGTGGGGAGAGAAACGCCATTTCGTCACAGCGCCTGTCCCGGTACAATCTCACCGAAATGCCGGCGCTGCCACTGGGCGCCGTTAGGCCGGTCACGGAGCCAGTCCTCGTCCGTGGGCCATGGCTCTCGAGCGCTCGAGTCTCGAAGTTTCTCGGCTTTCGCCTTGTGTGAGCAGCTTTAGATGCAGCGGGTGAGGGCATTGGGCGCGACAGGTGGCACATGCAACAGCGGCCGCCATCATGTCGACGAAGTTTGTTCGCGGCCGCAGCATGAAACCAGCGAGGTTAGGGGGACGCCAGCACGCACTTGACTCGAGAAACCAGCCGCGATCATGCTTCCCCAGACGCCGTCTACGCCTCTGCAAACCCTACTCAAGCCCTGTGCACGTAAGCAGAACGAGGTGCGCAACCTTTGAGCGATCACTGCACCTAGCAATCTCATCCCACATTGCGGGGAACTCTCATCCACACATGACAGCCAGATTTGGATCGGCCTGGAACCGGCGAGCGCTGAACCATTCATGCGGATATGGGGAAGATGCGCACAGACCCACAAGGACGCGGTAGAGCCTCATTATTGGACTTTGGCGGCTCCCCTCGCTTGGCCTTGTCAAAGG
The DNA here is from genome assembly GCA_022609215.1 of Alternaria triticina. Taxonomy (NCBI): domain Eukaryota; kingdom Fungi; phylum Ascomycota; class Dothideomycetes; order Pleosporales; family Pleosporaceae; genus Alternaria; species Alternaria triticina. The sequence continues at coordinate 40,697 of JAGKPX010000029.1, forward strand.
GCATTGAAACGCGACGACAATGAGTCGGAGGCTGACTCACTTCGTTTTCGGCAGACTTTCTACCTGGTGCGGTTAGGCAAGCAGCACACGACACGAGGTGACACCCGTCTCCGTCTCGTGTTGCATTCCAAGCGACCACACTGTAGCTGACAGAGCTAAACCAGGATGTATGCTATTGAATGGTGGTGATCAACGGCCAGAATAGTCGATCATGTTCATGTAAGGCACGATCGACGACACGCGAGACACGGCAGATGTTCACTGCGATATTTTCAAGCCGGTCAGCCCTGGACCTCGGGCACGGTCTAAATGCACGTGACATAATCCGAGGGAGCGAGTGGGAAAACTAGCTATAGACAAATATTCCGTTGAACTTCTAGCTAGCAACCTTTGACTTTCAGACGCAGAATTTCTCGTTCCTTAAATTCATGGAGCTCTTCACATTGTCTATACGTGCCAATGAGACGCGATAGTCCAAATACGGTAAGCGCTCTTCGGGGGCACTGTCGGGCCGCGAGCTGTTAGCGCGGAATTTTCACTTTTCTCCCTCTCAAGCTTCCAGTGCGACCATTCCACACCAAACAAAACCCTTCGCTTCCAACGAGATTATACGCATGCGGTCGGACGATGCAGCTTCATGCCAGCTGCCTTGCACCGCGTCGTTCTTTTTAGGATGTCAGTCAAGGAATATAGATTAGTAGATGGCTCTTTCGAAGACTCGGTGATACGCTACTCTCCACGATCACGAGTTCAATTTGTAGCCTAGAAGAAGCCAAAGGATCTGCCAAGATCATCCCACTCGTGTTGCAGTGTCTGAGCGAAAGCCACGACGACTTTGCGTCTTTTGTTGGGAGACATGTTGAATTTTTACTTGATTTGAAGTTGTATGAAATGTACACGCGGAATCGGACACGTAGCGCGCTCACAATTCTTTCTTCTCTGCAGGCTTCTGGTCTGCGCTGAAGGCCATAGCCTCGTGCTTCTCGCGCTGCTTCTCTGCCGCCACAGGTGTTGGTTTGCGCATGACCAGTACCCAAACCGCAGCTACTGCCTCTGCTGCCAGCGCGATCATACTTGCGCACGCGATACCCCATATGTTTATGCTGACGCTTCCCAGAGGTGCGCGCGGGAAACTCAGCACCCATTCGACGTAGTATGGCACCCACCCTGCGGGTACCCAGAACATTGGCGACTTGGAGAACCAGAACTGCAGAACAAATCGAAGGCCTTGGGTGCCAAGCCAGCGCAGGGACGAGACGGCGGAAGTGAAGGTGGACTGGTGCGAGCGCAGGGAACCATCTGGAGAGAAGAGCGTTAGCAAGTGCACTTGACGTGTCCGGTGGGAGCGTCTCCGCGCAGGAGCGCTTACCTAGCTTCTGGAACTCAGCCATAGCCTTGTTGTGCTGCCTGTCGAGCTTGGCCCATTTTGAGAAGTTGTCCTGAGGCGACGTGTTGCCCAGCTCGCGCTTCAAGCGCACAATATCCTTTTTGAGGGCCTGGCATCTCTGCGCAGACCCAGATGTTGGCGTCGGCAGCTTATTGTACAGGATCCATAGCTGCCATGTGTCAGTCCCAGGTTCCTGCGTGTTTGTTTTCGGATGCGGGGCTTACCAGGTCGTTGACCGTGGATGCGCCCACGGTGTTGATGATGTGGAGCAACAGCTGCAGGGTGAAGACAACCAGGAGGAGAGACGGCATGTTGAGGGATGGGGACCAGTATCGCGGTGCAGCGTGTTCTCACTGCATCGTGTTGAAGTCAAGGGTTATGTCATCATGGTGCCCAGGCGGTTTTGGGAGCTGCAAGCTAACGCGGTGGGGTCGTGCGCAAGGGTCCTCCTTCTGCGACAGCTGGGCAGCTTTCACTTTGAACCCACGAAATCAGATCTTCCGCCATGACGACCAAATGCAGGCAGCAAGAGGAATTCCAGAGGCTGGCTTTTGCTTCATTGAGCGAGTACTTCCAGGAGCATGCAGACGAAGTCATCGAGATCGAGATTCTACCTCCTGCTATACAGCCACCGGATGGCATCACAATGCAAGACGGAATGAGTCTGGGAGTGCCGAAGAAGATACTTGCGTTAGCCTACCTGGAAGCCCGCCAACATTTCTTCGTGCATAGCAAGGCACATGATCCTATCACGGCTGCACAGACATTGCAAGCGACAAAGGTCATGCTTCTATTCGACCCAGAGCATCTCACTGCAGCAAATTATCGAAAACGCACCTTGTTCCAGCTAAAAGAAGCTCACGGTCTTCATGTTGGCACTCCATACCATAGGGCATTACGACAAGAGCTGTGCTTTCTGAACAGCATACTCACCTCTCCACTTCATCGTCAGTCCAAGTCGCCGACCCTGTGGTACCACCGCTTCAGCATCGTGGACTCTTTGAAACTCATAGAACTGGGAGACGCATCACAAGAACAAATAGCAACGTTTTGGGAGAGCGAATTCGCCGCTATTTACAAGTCTGGAGAGCAGCATCCGAAGAACTACCACGCTTGGCAGTATGCTCGTAGGCTGGTATCTAAGCTTGATAGCAGCGAGATGGTTGACCATGTCGCCCACGGCGTCAAGGATTGGTGCTGCAGACACCCAAGCGATATCTCTGGTTGGTCGTTCCTGCTGTATCTGATGCCTATCGTAGCTACATCGCTACAGCGGGAGCTGGTAAGCGATATACTGATCTATGCAACAAGTCTCGACCTCGAACAAGAGTCACTTTGGATATTTATACGTACAGTATTGGCGCTGCGTAACGGGGAGCTTTCGGCGTCCTACCAGTTACTCGAATCCTATAGGGAAGACCTAAAGGATACCAACAGGCGACCAATAGCACTAGACCGTGTGTGTAACGCCATTGCTTGGATTCAAGCTCACCAAGAGTCCAGCGTGTGAACAAGACACTTCATCATTAAGCAGCAACTCCGATTTTCTACATCGACGCAATAGCTACAGCCATCACACCTTTTGCATCAACCCAGAACCGGGACAACGGACGCCTCACAACAGTCTTTTTAGGCGTCGTTTTCCCCTCAAATACTGCCGCGACGTGCTTTATCATATGGTCGAACGACAACCATTCAACGCCGATGAAAGAGTTGCGCGCTGTGGTATCTGCTGTGGTATCTGGCGAAGATATCTCGGGTCGGCTAGTACATTCTTTCACGCCTGCCACCTCGAGATCCGGCTGAGGAGACTGGAGAACTCTGGAATGTTCATACGACTTCTTCGAGGCTCTTTTTGGAGCGGCGTTCCTCCCAACATCATCGCTCCGCGCGGCTTGTGTCGACGTGACTGTGCGCTCAAGGTTCAGGTCTCCAGTACTACGTTTTGGCTCATCCAGATTTTGACCTTTTGCCGAAATTGGTATTGTCAGACGTTGGTTAAGCCGGAAAGAGCGTGTGCTCGAGATGTCCGGATTTGGGTAAATCAGGTTGTTCTCCTCCGCTCGTCTCGAGATTGCAACCACCGGGTATCCGTTAGGTCCTTCAACGATGCCCTTCCGACGAACTGTTTTCATTTTTCGCACGCATGACCCTTCTTCTGCAGGCGACCAGAACATGCGTCCTTGAGCACGGCCTTCATGTGTCGGGCCGATTCGGACGTTTGGCATTGTGAGTGGAGATCCAAGGATTCAAGATTTGCTGGAAAACTTGGTGTATGTCGAACAAGAGGAAGTAAAGATGTCGATAGTGCTGGCGTTCCTACTTATAGCTGGTGCAACATATCTACTTCCCAAGCTAAGCCTCCGCTCACCCCGCAATGTCAGCCGTATCGCCCCGACCCGTCGTACGTCGGGCAAATACTGGAGACTTTTTTCGGTCACCCAGCGACTATGCCCGCTATACGCGGTGGACTTGACACGTAGATGCTCGCGTCGTCCACTCAGCCGGTTGTCAATTATAGATGCAGACGTGGCGTTTGTGGCGGTGCGCGCCAACGTGCAATGTGATAGGCTGAGCCGGGTTTAACATGGCTTTTTGAGCGAATTGCAGACATCGAATCCATTCACGTACCAATAAACGCCAGCTGATAAAAAGATATGGAAAGTCTAGTTACATCGCCAAATACCACTCGAGGAATAAGAGACTCAGCAAAATCGTTGTAATGTCGCGGCCTTCCACCAAACCAATCTCGATCTTCTTGCATGTCTTCTTTTCCCAGCCTCTACCACGCTGCTTCCTTGTACCAGTCATAGATCTCATCGATGGAGTAATGATAAGGATAACCTTCGTCATCAGGTTCAAGGACTTCTTCATCTGTACGATCTGCCCTCCTGACAAGACCGCTGGTAGGGGTCTCAACCGGATTGGCTGCCTCGGGGGTGGGAGTGGGGGTTGTTTGCGGGCTCGGCGTCGATTGCGGACTTTGTTCGTTGCGAAAGCTTTGCAAATGCTCGTTACCAACTCCATTAGGCCAATACTCCCCCCTCGCCTCAATTTTGGGGGGCTTACTTCTCTCTTCTGCAGTTAGCGTTCCAAGGTCCCTAAAAGGTACTTGAAGATAACTGATCTAGAGGGACTGTTAACCTAAACATCCATGAATTGGTATCTATGGGGTGGCTCTGGACTGACTTTTGTGATTTTCTTGTCTGCGGGTCGAGCATCATCGATCAGTGTCGGAAATTCAACCTGCCACCAAATTCCATCCACTGGAACTTTTTCCTTTTCTCCTTCGGGGCGGATACCGCTCAGATCTGAATTGGTCATCAAGAAGACCTCGCCTTTGCACTCCATTGCCATTGCCTTCGACATTGACTTGAAGTATAGCCGTTGGCAACCATCGAACTTCTCCTTGTAGTCATCTTGTTTCCAGTCCTCGAAGATGCATTTGGCCTCGGGAGTCTTGTCGAGGTCATCCTTGTTTGGATAGAACTTCGGCGGATGTAGCTCCTGTGAGTAGTTAGCATTCTCGCGTGGTTGTACTCTACTTGGCAAGACGTACCCAGATAGTTTGGTACTTGCGTGGTCCTTCCGCAGCCCCCGTCAAAAGTACCTCCTTCAGGACAAAATTAGCCAATCTTTCTGCCGCTCCCGTGAGTTTCGAGGTGTAGAAAAGGCAGGGCACCTCGCATTCGTTGGCCTCGGGCTTTCGGTTTGCGATAAATTTCTAGGCAACTTAGTCATTGGATTAAACAGATTCAGGGGGGGAAATACTCACATCAACTGTAACATCTGCCATCTTCCAGCAACTACCGGTGTTGTCGCCCTCCAGCGTGCCACGACACGTCTCATCAGGTACTCCAAATTGGGGTCCCAGAGGATTGGAGAAGATAGCTGCTTCGATCTCTTTTCGCCAGATCCCATGGTGTAAATGCGGGCCTGTCATCGACAGGGAAAGATGTGGACAGCCGGATGTAAGTCCAGCACAGGACAGTGAGCCATGTGGTCTTCATGTCGTGGTAGCGATGGCAGGATGAAAATATACGCAGGAACGCAAGGAATGACGCAGTCCAGGCGACAAGTGTTGATTCAGTGTACGTTTACCCAATGCTGATAGGAGTTGAGAGAAGATATACCTAGTTCTCAGCAAGCATTTCAGCGAGACTTGTGTCGATATCTTTGGCCACGGTATCTTGATAGTACAGGAACTCCAGTTTGACTATCTGCCTTGCAATCACGCGTTGAAACAAAGGCAGGCATGTGTCCCGTGGCACATGGCCACATCTCAAGAAGATTCAACACATCCTACCTACCTAGGGAGGTATCGCAAAGCCCTACAGCCCCCAATGCTCACCAAGAGACGCGACCTTGAGGCGTCACACACATGATTCTTGAAATATCGGGATTTGGGGCTGAAACAGCCCTCTTCTGTCTCCCTAAATTCTTGCGCGCGACGCCTCCTCCGTGCATCGGGTAGTAACATAGATAGAACGTCATTGCCCTGAGTCCGCCTGGGCTAATTAGGTACCTCCAAGGTTGGAATGCGCCACCCTTGGCATTTTAGGCAACATCAAGCCGATGTCAAATAAGCGCTTGTAGGTGTACGCCGCTAGCTATGAATCCACTAGCGTCACTGTGCCACCCTCAGGTTAATATCCGCCCGCACACCTCTCGAAATCATCAACTGTAGAAGCCCTGAGTACACGTTTACGCTCAAAGTACACAGATCTTCGTTGCTCTCTTTCCCACCCTCTTTCCCACCTTCTGGATCCGACCAGCCTTGGATTTGTTTCACTTCCAAGGTTTGCGTTTCTCACATACCTAGGCATCATATTGAGCCTTATCGCTGATAACGATCGCAATGTCAACGACTCTCTCCAGCTTTGGCGAAGCGCGCGGTGCGAGATTGAGTGGCAAGAGAACATTGGAAGAATGTTTGCGGCACATTGTGGCCTACTACAAGCTTCCCAAATCTACGGTAGAGTCTGCCGACAAAAAGGCATGGAAGCTGAGGGGCTTCGAGAGAGAAGTACGAGATCTACTGCTCAGCGAGAACTATGAGCCGCCCACAGACGATGGTAAGTGTGATCAAAATGCAGAATGACCGGCTGTGGGTCTCACTGCTTACACGAGTTCCTAGATACAACCATCATCCTTTCGATCTTCCTGAGTGCATTTCAAGGCGACATTCCTGCCATCAGAAAACTTCTTGAATCTTCGGGCATAGACCCAGTATACTATTCCCGTCCTCTCATGAAAATCTCATCAGAAATACGCGACACCCAGCTACTCCGTTTCTGTTTCGAGATCGGCTTTTCGCCCAACTACTTCGACTCCTACACTTTTTGCGGCTGGTATGGGAAAAACGGTGTGGAATGGCTCGATATCTTGTTCGACCTGGACTTTTGCCAATGGCGCACAAACCCACAGCAGTTAAACTACAATTCAACTACGCATAATTCAACCTGGTGTGATATGGTTCGCATGGGACCTGACGCCACTCGCTGGTGGATAGACCATGGAGGAAGTGTGAGCAGGTTCCGAGGAATGTTTTTTGCACCCTTTGAACAGCCATGGCCGAAGGCTGCGTCAATTCGAGTCCTGTTGGACAGATTCGGAATCGACTGGTTCAAGGACTCGGGGACACTGCAGCTAGCAGTCGAGAAGCACGACATGGAAACTGTGAAGATGTTGCTAGAAGCGGGAGCAGATGTCAACGAAGATGTCACTGACTGGAACACGGACATTCGTGAGCATCGAGCCGCCCCATTACGAGCACTAGCGATGGCTATGTACGCTAAATCTGATGACATGATCCGATACCTTGCAGAGCATGGGGCAAAAGTCCCGCGCGATTATGTTGAAGACCCATACAACTACAAGCGAGAGGAATTCAAGCCCTTCAGGAATTTAGTGGTAGAGCTAGGTGCTGTGGAAGAGTAGGCATGTTATCTATCTACGCGTTTGCAAACTACATGGTAGTTACACTGTATCTAGTTATTGATTTCAAGCCAGCTATTGATTTGGTTACTCGTTTCTGTCATTGAACTTCGGAGCGGTCAAGTAGTTGGCAAATTCCTGCTATCGATTCCGCTTCTCCATTCTGGCGAACAAGAGCTATGCTAGGTAGCACAACACCCTGGGGCCGTACTGGTATACGTTTGTTTCATCGACCAAATTGGCAGCATGGATTCTGCAGACGCTCAAACGCCCTGCTCCGGATGTATCGGATGCATTATGAGACACTGTCGTCGAAAGGCAATTGCTCAGTATTGAAGATATGCCAAAATTGGTCAGCATGTATGAGGAGCCGCCGACACTCGTTCTTCAGCAAGACCAAGAAGAGGTCAGCCTCACGTTTCGGATGATGATACGAAACTTCCCACTGCATGCATGAAGATGTCATAAGAAGCTGAGGCATAGGCTTTCAGGATCCCCGACAAAAGCACAGAATGGGGGCGATAGAGTGGCACGGAGTCATTCCACGATCCTAGGACTATACGCAGTACCTCCCGGGGTCAAGATTTGTAATTGTTGATATGAATGCGGCACAGGCTATCTACGTAGAATGCTTCCAATGCATGTATGGAGATCTCGTAAGAAGCCAAGACGTGAAGTTTCGAAACCCTCTGGCGCAAGAGTAAGACGGCGGCCGTACCGCTGCGGGAGAGCCACGGGGCCAGCCCCCGGTTATGAAAAGTGCCCCCACGGGCCAAATGCTTGAGCTGAAGGCGGTGCGGTATCTTCGGATACTCATTTCCGATCCAAACCCCACATTACTTGCATACTGAGGAGTTACAGGGATGCTCTCAAATAGATGCCATGTCCAACTACTTGCCAAATTTAACCACATGAGCGCTACGAGCCACGCGATATTACCCATGCCTTTTGTCCTGGGGCTACATACGTACCTTGAGATCCTTCAAGAATCTTCACAGCCCAGATCTACTCTTGAGCAGGCATCAAACGCAATCCACCGCTCATCCTCACTGTAAAGATCGTTGCAATCAAAGACGACTCTTACACCTCTTTCACATACACAGTCAATTCGAACATGAAGGCATTCTTCCTCCTCCAGCACTTGGTCTGCATAGCCAACGCTTATCGCCTCCATCACTAGCAAGTCATCGCCTTCCATAATCCATATGTGTGACAACTACTGACTTTTGGCGTTGGCGTATAGTCAATCTGCGGGCTGCCGCGGTGCCAACCTTGGCTGGCGCGATGTCGATGCCAGCACTGGCTGCAACCGCGACAACGCTGGGGTAGCTGCAGCCATCATTATCGAACACAATGAAACTGAACAAGCCGGAGGTGAAGGTGACAAAGATTTTGGCTCCGTCGTCGTCCTCTTCAATGGCGACGACTGCAAGCCCTCGAATATCTTGGCGTATGGCGACGATGGCTGCCTCGTGGGGAACTATGGAAGCTATGAAGTCTGGGACTTGTGGTCGGTCGATGGCATGGAAGCTCCGGAGCTGAAGTGAATGAAATCGCGATTGTTTGCTTAGATTGAGTTTGAAGGGTATTTGTTTAGTTCAGCTGGCAATCCACGTGTATCAGTTTCTGCGCGATATGATTTCCGCAAGCTTGATCATGAAGTCTAAACGCCAGATGGTTATAGCCGCAAATGTAGCGATATGATTAGACGCTTTGCTTCGTGTAATGATCTTTCGCTTCAATGTAACGCTCCATATCAAACTATACGCTGATGAACTCTTAGTGACCGAGAGCTCCTTGTTCATGTATTTAGTCTAACAAGACTTCCCCACCGTGATTAGACGGTGAATCTAATGTCTTTCGCATCGGCAACCAAACAAGCAAAGAAGTCCTCCTTGATCGACTGTACGTAGGTAAGCATGTGGCGCTCGATATAGCAAGTTCGAAATTCCGAGACTGCCCAGGTGTCAGACTGCACCTTTTGGTTTCGAAAATATGTATGTAAGATGGGGCCTGAAGTAGGCCGAGAAGTTTGGTTGCACAGCGCGGCCATAGAGGTCCCGGTCAGGTTACGTGGGTTGGGGGCTATAGGCAGCTTCCACCCCACAGGTTCTTACACAGGGCAGAATCCGTGCCTCGTGAAGGCAGTGTTCGTTGTGTTGGGCTCACCCGCCCCAGCGTCGCTTTCGTGGCAGTGTGCATCATGTGGCAGGATGTCTGAGTAGAGAGTAGAGTGGCCTCGCCAACGGTTGAGGCAACGTATCGCGTGCGAAGAGGTTGAGCCGTCCGATGCAGCCCCATACCTTTCATATGATCAATCGTAGGATACGCCACGTATCTTAACTGTTTCGTCACTCAAATTAGATTAGCCCTGCGCAAGCAGTCACAGCATCAGAAAGGCTGGCAGCTTACCTAGGTACATTGATAAGAAAGCCATCGACGTGAGTCCTTCTCAGTTCGCATCAAAATCTACCTTTACACTACTGCTAGCTTCTTGCCAATCCCTCATCATGCATGTTGCAAAGACCATCAAAGTACTGTTCTTCCTAACGAATCATTTGATCGCCGCGTATACCCCCAGCGAAGCCACTTTACTTTCGCAACGTGTCCACAGGGGTACGGCATCCGATCTCGATATCTCACAGCCAGGCTCCGTGCTGGGCCGCGAAGCTCGATTTCCCTTAGTTAACAGACAAGCGGGAAATGGAGAGAGCTGTGAAAGAAAGGCTCGATGCAAGAAGAACAAGATTCGAGACCCGTCCGACCCGACCAAATGCATCAAGTGCCCACCGCTCATGAAGTCGGATCCCACGAAGACAGTATGCATCAGAGACAAAGATGTGAGTGAGGAGGACAAGAAGAAAACCTACGAAGACAAAATCAAGGAGAAGATCAAGGAGAAGTTTGAGAAGTTCAAGGACATGATCAAAGAGCGCCTGGAGAAAAAGAAAGAAGAAAAGAACAAGGAGTGGGAGGAAAAAGACAAACAGAGACGGTCTGAAAGAAACCAGAAGAAGTTTCGCCGTATGGCTGTATGTCTTCCTCTTACTGCCGCTGCCATTGGTACGGAGGCCATGCTTGAGATGGCTGACGGCGGCTTCTCATTGGACTTGCTGGACAGCATCAACGGGGATATGCTTGAAGTATGGCCTGGTTCTGATATCGACGACGAATGGCTGGAAAACGCGGTGCCTGACGATGAGAGCGATATCGTTCAAGAAGACTTTGCGAAAGGATTTCTGGAGGTTGGCGACGCGGCTGCTGAGAATGCAAAGCGATCTATGGAGAAAAGAGACGGCACCACCGACATCAACTCCACCAACATCAACTTCAGCAACATCAACTCCACTTCACCGCAAGAAAGCCCATCTACTGAAAAACGAAACTTTATCAACGCCATTGCCAACCTGTTCAGGTCGGCTGTCGATGCTGTTATATCCGTGGCTAAGGCAATTTCCAGAACGGTCGGAGCAGCTGCCCGTGCTACGAAATTCTTCTCCAATGGTCGAAAACCAAATTTGAAGCAGCCAGGTGAGTCGAAGTGGTCTCGTGCACAGCAGTTAGACAAGGCCAAAGAAATATCAAAGAACAAGAATTGGACAAGATGCCTTCGAGGTGAGAAGGCTGAGAAGTAAAGACAGCACGCTTCGATTCTCAGTTACCAGTGGCACCACACCGATTGGATGATACAGCGCATTCCTTTGTCTTAGTTCACTAGCTGTAAAACATTTTCGTTATCTGTATTTAGAGTCATGAGACGTTGACTAGAGAGAAGAGAAGTATATGTTAAAGATTTCGCTGCCTCCACGATCTTTCCGGTGCTATCATATGGTCCAAGAATAACAACCACGACCTTCTTGCGGTTGAGGACCTCTGACGTACATAGGCAAGAGCATTGGCTTGTATCCATTGTCGGAAGAGTATCATGGTACAGAAGGCAAAGCCCAGACTGGAAATAGCTGAAATAAGAGCGTACGAAAGCATGCACCACAATTCACTCTACTGCCGCGAAAGACGATCTTGAAGTCCTGAGAACCCGCGTATTTCTTCGTCATATATGGGCCGCTTCAGCTCTTAGTAAGCCTTTACCGCAGCTAGTTGCAGAATCCTATCCGTAACAATCGGCTTCTCTAGTGGTTCCGTTCTATTCTGCGGATCAGGCTTGCCATCTCTCTCTGGCGGGCCCTGTTTGCGGATATTGCAGTGCGGCCAGTGTGTCGTACCCTGCCACGTCTTGAAGAGCTCGGCTTTGAGTTCGAGATCCTCTTTCTTCGCGAACTTGGCGGGCGTCATGCAGACATACTGGACATGACGGATGCGGTTGCCTTGAGGAAAGCAGGCGTAGTGCATGGTGCGAGAATCCCTGCGCGACATTAACTCAAGGACCAAATGGGGGAGGGAAGACGGTAAGAACATACCACAGCACCAAGTCACCAGCTTCAAGGTTCACCTTCTCGAGTGTGCATCCGCGGTCTTTAAACCACTGGACATCCTCTTCCTTGAAGATGAAAAGATCCTTAAAGTCCTCCTCCTCCGGGGGCTTATCCTCATGGTTGTCCTGTTCCCTCTTCTCGCGGAAGAACTCGTCATACAGCTTGCTGCTACCCTTCATCAAGATCAGACCACCATCATCAGAGCCGTTGGGTTGGTAGTTCAACAGGCCTTGCACACACTGCATGCCCTTGCGGTGAGGCGACTGATCGCAGTGCGGCCAGGGGCTCCACTTGAGATCTTTCTGGCGCGGCAGTGTGATGTTCATGCCGTCGAATGAGCAGAGGAGCTCCTCAGTGCCCCAAAGTTTGGAGAAGGTTTCGATGACCTTGGGCTCGGTGCGAGCTTCCCTGAGTCTGCATCAGTATGTTGCAAACATCGCATTCCATTGACAACTTACCAAACGAATTTCTCGTGTGTGCTAGAGTAGGCAAAGTACATCCCGCCCTTGAAGCTCACAGGAAGGTGCTCTTGTGTCCATGTTGACTCATCGTTGGGATCGAAGCCACGACCGAAGGATTGAAGCCACTCAATCTGCTTTTGCTTGTAGTACTCTGCGCGCTCGGGTGAGATGGCGCCTTTGATGATCGCTGTGCCGTTCTTGTGAAAATCGTCGCGCCAATCGCCATATACGGTACCGTCGTACGAGATCAGATCAACACCGCTATCTGGCTTTGGCTCTTCGGCGTGAGGCGCCATTTCCTTAAGACGAGGGCTTGAATGCGTATTGTGAGTGACGAGGCCAGAAATTCTCAAATGCAGGAGAGGGCGAAACTTATTGGAATGAAGTTGTGGTGGAATAGCCTTTGATTGCACTTAAGTGATGTTATATGTTGGATGTTGAAGAGAAGCTTGTATGATGTTGTTCTCCGGACAATAGTTATCGTTTGGGGATGTCGGGGCAGCGTTGCCGACCGTCTCGGCACATGTGGGCGCCATACCCCGCGATATGTATCTATGCCGCAGGATTTGTGGGACTCGGGACGTGTGGGGGACGGACAACCCTTCGGGCTTGAACGCTTGCCGAGGTGGACGGCACGACGTCGCAAAGTGCACTCGACGCGTCGCGTTCCGGGTAGATGTGTTTGTTGTTCAAGTAGCTGTCACGGAGCTTGGTATCTTTACCGATTGCGCTCACTGTTCTCCTCCTCTTTCTCGTCCACACGTTTCGTCATTGCCAACGTCAAACATGCCAGTCGCTATGCAAGTGGCCTATAAGCCCATCTCAAAGCCTGAGCCGGGTGTGAACAACTACCAAGGCTTCACACCCGGTAAAACCGAAGTTCTTCGCAAAGGCGCGAAACCGTACAACGCCCGCCCTCTCGAATCTGACATACGAATTGATCACGATGTCGAGATCGTGGTCAGAGATGGATGTCGCCTTTATGTCGACATTTACCGGCCCGCCGACGTTCCCGAAGACGAAAAGCTACCAGCAGTGATAAGCTGGTCATGCTACGGCAAGAAGTACTCCGCTCTACACATGCTTCCAATCTGCGTTTGGAATTGCTGCGTGCCAAATGAAGCGCTCAGCGGGTTGGAGAAGTTCGAGGGACTTGATCCAGTTGTATGGTGTCCACGTGGTTATGCGATCATCTCGGTAGATTCTCGCGGCACGGGCAACAGCGACGGTTCCATACCAGTATGCTCAGTATTGCAAACTCTACTATTTAGCTAATCATGGCAGATCATGGGCTCTCAAGATGCAGAAGATTGCTACGATGTCATCGAAGCTGTGGCAGACATGCCATGGAGTAATGGCAAAGTAGGCATGGCCGGCAATAGTGCGCTGGCCATCATCCAGTGGCATGTTGCCTCTCTACGACCTCCACACCTTGCCGCCATTGCACCCTGGGAAGGGTCTGGTGACATCTACCGCGAGCAATTCTGTCGAGGTGGCGTCTTCAGCATGTCAAATTTCGATCTCATCACCCACTTCATCATCAAGACGAACAATCCGGGCGGCGGTATCGAGGACTTCGCAGAGATGCATCGGAGGTCACCTGTCGCAAACGCGTATTGGAGCGACAAGCGCCCTGATATGACAAAGATCGAAGTTCCTGTCTTCATCAGCGGAAGCGACTTTTCCAGCATCCATACAATGGGCTCCGTACGTGGATGGCTCGAAGTACCTCATGACAAGAAGTGGATTCGATGGAGCTCACACCAAGAATGGTTCGAGTTATACTGTGATCCTCACGCGGATAAGGAACTGCATACCTACTTCGATAAGTATCTGCGGGGCATTGACAACGACTGGGAGAAGATGGCTAGGGTGCGATGGTCAGCACTCCAATTTGGCGACCGTGAAGCTATTGATGGCATCGAGTTCTCCGATTTCCCGGTTCCAGGGACCCAATACAAGGACTTTTACCTGTCCGGCTCCGGCTTGACCGAACAACCCCCATCCAAGACCGAGATGGTCAGCTACGACTCGCAAGACTCGAAATCGATCGCCGAATTCACCTACAAGTTCACGCAAAAGTCACGGCTCATTGGCCTGCCCAAAGCCGTTTTGTACATGTCAGCTCCTTCACACGACGACATGAATGTCTTTGTCATCCTGCGCAAGAAAGATAAGGACGGAAAGCTGCTTATGCATCTCTGCTTTCCGTTCTCGGCGATACCCTCACCTTACAAAAGTATCGATGATATTCCAGAGAAGGAACGCGCGAGCCTAAATCTGCACCTCGGCAGCGTTGGCGTATTGCGTGCCAGCCACCGGGCATTCGACCCGGCGCGAAGCATCCACGAGCAGTTCCCCTTCCACCCCCACGAGAAGGAAGAGAAGATCACACCAGGTGAGATCGTGAAACTAGAAATCGGTATTTGGTCCATGGGTGTCGATTTTGACCAAGGAGAATCGATCAGCGTTCAGGTCTCCGGTGAGTTTCCTAGTATTGCAGAGTACACGGCCTTCTCGAAACCGCGACCGGAACATGAGAAGAACAAGGGCGAGCACATGATACACGTCGGAGCAGACACGCCGAGCAAGATCATACTGCCTTTTGTGCCTGTTGCAGTTGCATAGAGCGTTGAATGAGCCCAATATATCGCACAATTTCATCCAAGTTACGTCACTCTGGGTTTGTTCGTGAATATGCTTGCTGTGACACACTCTGCGCATGCAAACTTCGCTTCCGTGGACGCAGAACTGTACGATGAAATGACAGTAGTGACTTCGACCGTGCATTGGCATAGCGATAGGACTACCGCGCATCGTCTGCAGGGTATGTTCTCCGCCTGTGACATTGCAAAGGCTCCCTGAGACAACTGCAAACACTCGTAAAGAAGCTCGGCAGTTGCGCTGCGCAGGAGCTGAAGCCAAGAATGGTTGCGAATTGCACGATACTGATTGGTTGAACATGGCCCTCCTTCCGCGAGCTAGCCCACTCTCCGACGCACGCGCTACCCCGGATTACCTACCCCACAGTCATGCCAGAAACCCCAGATAGACATTCGTGCGACACTGCCGCGTAATGCTCGTGAAGTGGAGTTCTGCTCAGCCGGGATGTGAATGTGGCATTGATTTCCAGACCCAGGCTTGGAAACGCCAACGAAATCGTCGGCCGTGGCACGAGTCTGGACGCGGGCTAGACGACAAGAAGAAGTGCCACGTACCAATAGGTGAACGTTGAAGAAGAGGAGCCGAAGCGCATATTTAGATATAACCACCGCTCTGCGCGCATACACTCTCATCGAACTTAACAGTCGTTTGTGCTCTTCCGTTTTGGACGAGCGGGTTTATATTTCCGTTGACTTCACCTTCATCTCGCTATAGCGCGAGAACATCGTTTACCTCGCAAAGATGCTCGACGACATCAAAACTCCGAAGACCATGAAGACCGAAGTCGAACGATATGAGGTTGTTTCAGATGCTGAGACAGGCATCGTGAAGCCCATCCAGGAGCCTGCGGCGATGGGAACTGTGACCATCACCGACCTCGACGAGATCTTCTTGATTCCAGCCCCTAGCGCTGATCCTCAAGGTTTGTGTACTCTGTAGCACGTAGCTCGCGGCCTCACGTACTGAGTCTTCTCAATAGACCCGTTGAATCTATCGAAGTTTCGCAAGATTCTCTTCATCGTGTTGGTCTCGATCTTCTCCAGTCTGGGTCTCGCACTCGTGTCCGGATTTGGAGGTCTTCTTACCTGGTATATCCCTATCTATGCCGCAGCTGGAGCTACATATGGTCAGTGATCTCAGCTCCTCACATGCTCTGACTGCGCTGACCGGGTGTGCAGCCGACATAACCGCGCTGATGACGTACCCTTCAATGTTCATGGGCGTAGGCAACTTAGTTTGCATGCCACTCGCTCTTGCGATCGGAAGGCGCCCTGTCTACCTTCTGTCGCTGTTGCTCTTGATAGCATCAGCCGTCTGGGCCGCAAATGCCAAAGACTACAACGAGCACCTTGGCGCTAGGATGCTCCTCGGGTTTGCTGCAGGTCAGAGCGAGGCACTGGTCCCCATGATGATCCAGGTAACGATAGCAAGACAAAGGCGCGAGAACCGTTCTCTAATCAGCGTGTAGGAAATCCACTTCGTTCACGAGCGTAGTACTTTCCTGATGTGGCAATCTGCCACGCAGACAGTTCTGTCAGCCGTGTACATCATCTGCGCATCACCAATCGCTGGAGCGGTTGGCCCATCCAACTGGTATTACCTAGGCGCCGGTCTTTGCGCAGCCACGTTCATTGCTTCCATCTTCTGGGTTCCCGAGTCAAAGTACGATCGCCCTCTGACCGCGTATGGTCAATTCTCAGCCGAAGAGGGAGGTGAGCTAGAAGGATGTAGGGCGACTGCACCACAGCCGGCTAAGCTCTCCGAAAGACCGCCTCTGGATAACACAAAATTTCTTCCCCGCACAGTCTGGTCAGATATGCGCATCTTCGTCAACAAACCGGAATGGATGGAAGGTTTCTACGGCTTCGTCAACACCTTCCAGGTCATGTTGTTCCCCAATGTGCTTTGGGCCTTCTGCCTAAACGGTCTTACTATTGGCGTCAACATCGCCATTGGAACAACGTACGGCACTATAGTACACGCGCCTCCGTACAACTGGTCGGACAGTTCCGTATCATACGTCAACGCTGGGCAGATCGTTGTCGCCTTTGTGGCACTCCCACTCCTTGGTAACGGCAGCGATGTCATAATCAAGTGGCGAGCAAGACGCAATGGTGGAGTTCACGAACCTGAGAATCGCCTGTTGCTGCTCTGGATTCCCCTGCTATGTGGGTGCCTTGCCGCCACGTTGTACGGCCTGGCAGCGGAATCCCCAGGAGATTACCACTGGTTCGTCTTCGTCTTCGCCAATGCAGCGTATTACTTTGCGTTCGTTGGCGCCAACATCGCTGCAATCACGTACCTTCTTGACTCCTGTAAGTGTTTCCGGATGGACGGCATGTGAGACATACACTGACTTTACATATTTACATTTAGATCCAGCACGCGCTGGCCCTATTCTTGTCGTCATCACGGCTCTTCGAGGCTTCGTGTCTTTCGGCACCAGCTATGGTGTCGCCAGGTTCATCGAGACCGATGGCTACGACGGAACGTTCGGAACGTACGCCGGACTCACGGCACTCTTCGGTCTTTTTGGCATACCCGTCTTCCTGTATGGTAAGAAGATCAGGGCCTATACCGGCAAGTGGGCGATGAAGAAGGTGTCAGGCCACCCTTCGATGTCGCACTGAGAAGACAGTCTGTCGTCTGCTCGTGTCACGTCGGCGGAAGATCTACGGAGATACCAGACAGATGAGTGCAGCTGTATTGTATTGGCGTTGCAGCGAGACTGTTGTGTTGCTGTTTTGGCGTGGCTGGGGAAGCGCGTGCGTCCTAGTCTAATTCAGATATGTTTGAATGTGGATATCGCTCGTAAACCCCTTGATTGGCTTTCGAGCCGTGTCGTATCATGTTATGTGACTGCTTCTGCCTGATCAGTGACGATTGTGGCAGAGGTGGGCTGGCAACGTACACGGGCAGTCATGTCAATAACGTAACATTAGCTTCAAGGTGCTGTATGTCACCGGAAGGGCCCTTCAACGGCGGCCTGAGAAAGCCGGTACGTTACGGTCGGTATGAATGGGTACCCTGGCCTCGCATAGCAATGTCAGTGTCGGTGTTGGCTAGGTCTTCGTTGGTGATGGGTGCGTTGACGCGTCGTAGGCATTGTCGGCATCAAGTCGAATCGTTTGGACAGCAGCGCATTGTGATCAGAACACTGGATAGAATCTGGTGATCCTCTTCAGCGCCTTTATCTGGTTGTTGAGCCATGCCGTGATAGATGGGTGTCAGACGGGCACGTTGGGTAAGCTTCGTTGATGTCATAGTTTTTCATTTCAGCTAGCGAGAGAAAGCGGCCTAATCTGGACTAACGCGTCACGCTAGGCACGCGTACCAAATCAGGCGCGTTGGATGCTACTCATCCTCCACCTCCCCTACCACCTTGGGCGCGCTCCAAAATCAAGCCACCCTCACACTTAGACTTCCGCCTTGATATACGGAATGCCAGTCAGCTTGAATGTCCTCTCATCCATGACCGGCTTGTTCACCGGCTCGAACCGATTGTGCGGGTCGTCCACTCCGTCTCTTTTCGCAACGTTTGAGCCTGTGTGCCTCGCGTTTGGCCAGTGGGTCGTTCCCACCCAGCGCTCGTACGCATCCTTCTTCCTGCGCAAGTCCTCTTGAGTGGCATCTTCCACAGGCATGTAGCATGTGTAGATTGCAAAACGAGGCTGGTTCGTCTTGGAGCTCAGGTTGTAGTGAGGGGTGCGGGAGTCCCACACCAGCAGATCGCCGGGCTCTGCACACACCTTCACCCACTTCAGGCCTTTCTTCTCGAGCCACTTCATGCCGTTCTCAGTGAAGCCATACCACTCTGGTGTCCACGCTGGAATGCGTTCCTCGTCCGCCATGTCTTTATGGAACTCGTCGGACAGCAGGTGTCCGCCCGGACACACGATCAATCCGCCGTCTTCTGGCCCATTGGGAAGCAGATTCACCAAGCCTTGCAGACATCGGAATCCAGGTTTCAATGGGTCTTGGTCTTGGTGAGGCCACGGCTTGTTTGGTGCCAGGTCTGAGCGACTAGAGTGACTGTCAGCTTGTTCGAGGCATGGATGCGCCCAACATACGGCAATGTGAAGTTGATCGCATCAAACGACACGATCAAGTCCTCGGTATTGTAAACCTTCTCAAAGGCTCCTACAACGCCAGGCTCTCCTCGGATCGCCCAAGCAAAGTCTTCGTGGGTAACAGCATATTGAAGACACATGCCCTTTTCAGTTATCAACGGGAGCTTGTCTTTGTGGACCGTGGACAAGTCATTGCGGTCGTAGCCGAGGTTGCTGGAGAATGTGAGTGCTTTGCGATATCATGTTGGTGTCTGTACTTACAATCCTTCCAACCAGCTATACATCTTGTCTGCGTACTTGTCGGCCCTCTCCTTCGGAATTGCACCCTTGATGACTGCATAGCCATCTCTAGCCAGGTCGTCCCTCCAGTCTCCGAACGTCGTATCCGTGCCGTCCACTCTCATGCGCTGATCTTCGACGGCCTTCAGCGTAACCGATGCTGTCTTCGTTGCAGTGGAGATCATGTCGATGGGTATATTAGTCTTGGGGCTGTTTGCCGAATTGGATGAAACTTGATTGCTGTGTTCGGAAGACTGGCTTGGAGGTCATATTCAACGTCCTTCTCACACAATAACTGAGCGCCTGTGTGATATGCAGCGTTTGGCGTTGCCCACACGGGCCGAACGTGTCTGGGCCCACCTCTCCGAACCCCGATTACAACGACGGCGCGTGCGAGATGCATGAGCCTGAATACACATTGTGGGGATGTTGAGAGAAGATCTCGTAAAGTGGAGGGTAGGGATCAATTCCAGCAGGTTTCCCTTGCTAGAATGGCAAGAGGTTATCGATTATCAGGCAGCCACTTTCCCGGAATATCACCAGCATGTTTGATAAACCTCTGGCATGACATCTTGATACTCCATCAACTTCTCTTCCTACACACCCACGAATGCGCTCACAATGGCATCGTCAACACCATTTCGGATCATCATTGTGGGCGGTGGCATCGCAGGATTGGCAGCAGCTATAGCCCTTCGGAAGGACACCCGACAGATTACGATCCTCGAACAATCTCGTCTCAGCGCAGAGATCGGCGCTACGATCTCACTACAACCCAACGCCACAAGGATTCTAGAACAGTCGTGGGGGTTGACAGATCTGCTCAACGGCTCGAACGGCACTGTCGACCACGGATTCAGGATCTACGATGCTGACGGCAAGATGGTGAATGAAATACCTCTACGGAGCAAGACGCAGTATGGCGCAGACCGCATCATGTGGCACCGCGAAGATCTTCACGCCTATCTCAAGAAGACAGCTACATCCATCGAACTGGACGGTCAGCCTGCAATACTGCGTACTTCGGCACGAGTATCTCGGTGTGACTGTGAAGAAGGCAAGGTCATACTTGAGAATGGTGAGCATTTGGAAGCAGACCTTGTCATTGGCGCGGACGGCATTCACAGTGCTCTACGTACTTCTATACTCGGTCAAGAGGCCCGTCCCAAACCCACAGGTTCCTCGGCATACCGGCTTATGCTGCCAACTGCGATTCTGAATGAGCGCGCGCCACAATTCTGCGCAAAGATCAACCCAGAGGAGCCCTATACTTCTATGATCATGGCACACTCCTGTCGACTCATCATGGGTCCTGCACGCGGCGGATCACTTTACAGTATCGTTGGACTGGTACCGGACGAGCAGATGAACGAGAATTCCGACGAAGCGCAGTCGTGGGTGACGAAAGGACACCCTGAAAAGATGTTGGAAACATTCAAGGATTTCCCCAGCTGGACCAAAGATGCACTCCGGAATGCCGAAAGCATCGGTCTCTGGCAGCTACGCGATTTGGATCCGCTAGATAAATGGCACTCTGGACGCGCGATTATTATTGGGGATGCCGCGCACGCTATGCTACCGACTCAAGGGCAAGGTGCAAGCCAAACCATTGAGGACGCCGAAGCTTTAGGAACGCTCTTCAGTCACATCATTGACAGGCCATCCAAGGACGAAGTGTCTTCGATCCTAGAAGACGTCTTCAAAAGTAGACACGAACGTGCAAGCTTGATACAGCGATTCAGCCGGGAAGCTGCGAAGCCTGCAACGGAACGAGGCAGCAATGTGATCAAAATGTGAGTGCAAGTCGCGCAGGTTTTTTGACATGATCTAACCGAGACAGGCACCCTGATGAGTTCATGGATTACAACTGCACCTATCGGGGAGTGCATGATTGGGAGCAGAGGCGTTCTATGTCAGCAATAACGGTTGGTCTCAAAACAACAGCAGTGGCTTAGACCAGGTCCCACACTTCGGTTGACACGGGTATTGGCGACACCTGAGCCGCACCCTCTGAATCGATACTTCTGCTGCAATTGTACACATAGGCGACATGGCTCGATGAGTGAGGCTTGCAATGTGAAACGTGACTACTCCCGAGGATGTTGAAGGTTCGGCAATTCATATGCCGTCGGCTCGATTGATGTGACGGTTCAGACACACCCCGCATCTGAACAAGGGTAGGGGCGCCCACTTTCCGATGGCCGGAAGCCTTGATGCGCTTTGAACTACCTGCTCGTTTTTTCCCACATTTCCGTTCCTCAGTTCTTGAATTATGTCAGTCGAGATAGCGGTGACCCCAACGAATGCGCGACCCTCGAAACGTAAGCGGACTTCCGATGCGTCAATTGGTGGGCTTCAGTGTCAAGTCTGCCACCGATCATACGAACGTGCCGACCACTTGAACCGACATCTGGACTCACGTGAGTTTCGCTCACCGTTGGCTATCACTCAGCGAAATCCTAACGATGCACAGACCGCAACGAGAGATCGTTTCAATGTGAGGAGTGCCCTGCAGCGTTCAACCGAAGGGACCTGCTACTCAGGCATCAAGCAACTCACACAAAGAATGCTAAAGATGGGCTCGTAGGCCCATATCGCGTAGCAGAACGTGCCACGAAGGCCTGTAACTCCTGTGTCGTATCAAAAGTCAAATGCGACGATGGAAGACCATGCAAACGGTGCCAAAAGAAAAGCCTACCATGCCTGACAAAGTCGCCCGATCCGTCACCGCTCGCTCAAGCAGGTGTAGGACAACAGTCAGCGCAAGTGTTTGCAGCATCTGTTGAAGAGCAAAGCAACCCATACCAATTTGACGATGACATACAACTGAACAATGTCTACCTCAACGAGACCAATACTGAGGCGCAAGCTCTACTCGATCTGTACAATACCACTGGTTATACCCAGCATACCATCCCGGCCTTTTTCGAACAGATCATGGTTCCCGCACCAGACTTCTTGGGTAGTGACTACATGCAACCGCCTCCAGATCTGACAGCATGGATGCCAGAGACTGACTGGCTTGGTCAGGTTGACATCTTTGGCAATGATTTCACTCCAACTGTTAGTCAGATGCTAGAAGCGCAGACATCGCAGGTGACTGCCTTGCCTTCTGCAACGCCGCCTATTAATACAGATGTTTCTCACGAGAAGATTGATAGCAACTCCGCGAAGAGGCGCCATGCAGTCTTCAAACAGTCTGCCTGGTAAGCCACACTGACCGATAGACCAATCAGCGCTGACCCACCCTAGGTTCTGGATCCCTGAGCGTAACCAGCACGCTTTTAGCGAGCACGAAAACATCGCTTTGGACGAGCGTAACGTAGATCTTGCCTCGTCACCACACATGCCATATTCTTCCAACATTGTGATCCCAGATAAGCTATCGCCGGCGGCCCGTGACCGCATCTTCCAATTGGTGTCGAAGACTGCACAGAGCCATATCACCATCCCTTCTTTTCCTTCGGCAGAGTGCGTCGATAAGCTGATCAAAGTTGGGATTGCAAAAAGAACTGAGACTGATGCATGGATCCATCCATATACCTTCGAAAGCGAGACTGCCCGACCAGAATATCTCACTGCCTTGGTGGCAGCTGGGTGCGTATGTTTTGGCGTACTCTCGGTGAGCAGAACAGGCTTGGCGCTACAAGAGATAGTTCGAGTTGCGTTGAACAGGCTGGTAAGTCTTTTGCAAATACCAGGCTTGACACCAAGTCGAAGGATGTCTAATACGTCTCCAGTCCGAGAATGATAACAGTGTGATACGCGACCTTGAATATCTTCAAGCTTCGATGCTTTGGCTTGATATCGGGGCATTCTGTGGGTACAGGAGGAAGATGGAAATCGCGGAGAGTAGCTTGCAATCTCTTGTCACGGTAAGAAGCTCTGATATGATCATCTAACGCACGCTGAAGGTATAGGCACTGCGGCGCGCTGGCAGATTCGATCACATCCGGTATCCTGCAGTTACACCGTCTGCAGAGGATGACGACGAGGAACTACATGCAAAGTGGAAGCAGTGGGTGGAGCAAGAATCTTACAAGAGGTATGGCAGACACAGCGGACTCTGTTTACCCAGCATCTAATACAGACAGGTTGGTATATCACTTGTTCGAGCACGACATCCACATGACCATGGCGAAGCATCGCCCGCCACTTATTAGCTACGCTGAACTTACGCTCATGTTGCCTGCATCAAAGACGTTGTGGTTGGCACCTTCAGCAGAGACATGGCGAACGCGCTATCTCGACATGAACGTCGTCTCCAGTCCTCCCTCAGTTCAAACGCTTCTAAAAGACGAAGCTGCCATACACTGTCTTCCTGACAACATCGACGTACAAGTCGCTCACTCATCCTATCTGCATGGCATTGCTGCCCAAATCTGGGAGTACACACAGCAATCTGCGCTGATGAACGAGAGCAGCGACGCCGCTTCACAGCTCTGGGCTCGATCTCGTCAGGAAAAACTGTTGGTATATCTTCTCACATGGTTGATGAAGCTGACACTCCCCCACAGATACCAATACCTTCAACGCGAAGACCTTCTACCCAGCAAACATCCAGCAGTGACCTGCCTATTCCACCAATTCTTGCAGATGTACCTCCACGTCAACCTCGACCTAATCACGCGCTTCGCCGGCAAATGCGGCGAAAGCGCTGCCAACAGCGCCTACACCCACCTCTCACCCTGGAGCCAAACCAAAGAAGCCAGAGTCGCAATCTGGCATGCTGGACAAGTAGTCCGAGCTGCGCGACAAATCCCGCCATACCAGATCCGCGGCCCAGATTCCTTCATGTTATACCATGCCATCATGGTCCTCTGGACATACAGCATGATGATGCGCGACCTGGCTAAGAAGACCGGTACTACGACGCCGATGCGCACACGGCCAAGTTCGCTTCCGGGCAAGGTTATCTATCTCGATGATGCCGCATCTGATAACCAGGCTAGTGTTGTTAATTCCTTTATTGCTACGAATAGCGGTATACCGTGCCTTCGCATCATCTCGACGCACCAACCAGTGGCATCGGAGTCTGGAGCGGTTGCTCGGCCCGAAGTCTGTAATCTCAAGTTTCCTTCGCAGGTTATGAAGGTGGGGGTTATGCTTCTTGAATCCACACACCCGGATGTGGATCGTGAGACTGGGCCGCCGCTTGTAAGGGCGCTTTGTGGTTTGATGGAAGAACTTGGGGGTCTGAGATGAGAGGACTTGGTATGTTCGATTGCAATTGCAGGGCTCAACACTTATGATCTTGATGGTCATCATTCCACACTTCCTTGTCAATCAGCACTGCGCTCGCGCACACCTTGATCAAAGGTCGGGGGTCGGGCAGTGTAGTCAAACTAGCGCGTCACAACGAAGAACAATAAACACCGATCAAAGAGCGATTAAAATGTATTTCGTGATCTCATAAGCCCGAGCACTTCGCGCTAGACCCTTCCATTCCACAGTACCAAGAAAGCAAAAACATGCTTCGACTCAACAGTCCCAGACCCATCGGGTAGCCACCGGAAGTCCAATACAGTCTGAAGCCCACGTGACCATCAGAACCGCCGTTCGCCGACGGCAGTCATGACAGTGTATGTACAACCCACTTAAGCCTTGTTAGAGCCGCGCTTTGAGCCACTCGCAAGATCGGCAAGATCCTCCATGAGGTCATTCCAGATCTGCTTTACCATACCCTCACCCTCCTCGCGGGTAGAGGTGAATTTGTTGGCGACAGCCTCAGCGATACCCTGGTAGCCAGACTGGTTTGTGTCGGTCACTTCGGCCATTGCGGAGGGGGAGTGGATGTGGGTACCGTCAGCGGAGACGGTGTAGATTGTGGGCTGCATGGGGATCTAGGAAACATGTCGTTAGCGATAAGCAGTGAACAGAAATTGGGAAAAGGCTTACGGAATCCTCGCTCTCAGCACCCCGGCTGGCAACGTTGGCCCATGGGATGATAGGGACTCTGATACCCATGGGCGCGCTTCGGCTCTCCAGGTCAAACTCCGGGAAGTGCATAAAGTCCAGGGTACTGGAATCGCCAACGGACTTTAAGCTCCTCGATGTGTTAAAGCGGCGGACTTTGTTGCCGGTCTCGGTAGCCTCGGGGACGGGGATGGTTTGCTCGCCGTGGAGGCGGATGGGTCCCGCTGAACGATTTGAGGCATACGGCTTGTCGGTTGTGAGGAGCGACGAAGAGGCAGTCGAACCTGTCATTGACAGCTGGCGGACTGTGAGACGAGGGCCGAGAAGGCGGGGGCCGGCGAGGGCGCTGATGATGCGAACGCTGGGTTTTGAGGCGGCCATTGCGAAGGTATGTGTGTAGTGTTGAGGTTTGGGAAGCTGGGTGTGAACGAAACGCAAGTGCGCGCGGAGAGGAAGAAGTAGTAGTATGCAAAAGAAGCAAGACGAGCAATTAGTGGTAGATTATAAGACGATAAGGTTTCCGTGACGCAAGATAATGCGAACGTCAGCAAGCTTTCGGAAGGCGGCGGGCAAATGGGATGGAAGCGCTATCGATCGAACCGGTAGACAGGAACAGGTGTTGAGAGGACAGGAATAAACAGCTGAGCTCGCGACACAGTGAGGGGAAGCTCTCCCTTTTCTAAGCCCTCGAGCCTCACAAACACAGCAGCAGCGACCACCCACTTCGGATTCCTTGGCCTGCGTTCTGGAATCGCGACAGAGAGCGGTCAGTGAGCTGTGCTGTACAACGACTCAGGACACCCTCGTGGATCTGTTCACTTCATAACGAGTGGGCACATCGGGGATGCAGCGTTGGACTCCGTGGTGCTCAGTGGATGGGGAGCTTGCTGGGAGGGAGCTTGGGCCAACTACTATACTGCATGTGGCACAAGGGCTGGCCCGAACCAATGGAAGGGACCCACTCTAGCATGCCCAGCACGTCTCCCCCGCACTTTTGATCATGGTCGCAGCGTGCTCGAATAAACCGTCTGATGTCTTGATTACGACTACGGCACTCGATTGAAGTGAAAATGTAATATTCGTTGAACGCCTACGTACAGCATGTTCGTTCGTGATGCCGTTCACCTTGAACGCAACGGCGCCAAAATGTCGGTGTAGCAGTTGTTGAGCGCACAGTTGCAGGGGGGATCGCCATAGGTTTAGCGATGTCGGCTCCCTCCCGTCACCATGCACAGGACGTACACTTGTGCCTGTATGATCGGCTCTCCACCCACTGCGCATAAGCTTCGGTGACACTTTACTGGGCAAATGAGGCGGCCGATAAGGAGATGCACCCAGCCCTATTCTATTTTACCAAGACGTCAAGATCGGGGTCTTGTGATACCTGCATGCCGACCTTGCATGTATATACGATGCAATCTGGTCGTGGTGGTGTTGTGCTGGGCAGTCTGCATCTCGATGTCGTGCTGGGTCTGCAGCTTTGATCTTGCTATCCGCGCGATCAAGGCTTGTGGCACAGACGGTCAAGGTCGACCAGAAGTTCGAGATTTCTTTCGCAAAGTCTTCCCAAAGGAGTAAAGTGAGGCTGTGAATTCCATGATTAGAAGCGTCCCACCCTGACTAAGATATACCACTGCCCCACTGCGCACCATGTCTGTGAAGCGAATCTGCACCAGCCGCCTCAAATCAACATTCCCACGCGACTCCACTTGCCCAACGGCTTTGCTGGCGTCTTCACGATGTCCTTTTGAGTGCTTCTGACTAAGTACTAGTATCATCTACTTTCAAAATTTGTCATCAACAAGACAAAAGTCGGCCTGATGGTCTAGTGGTATGATTGTCGCTTCGGGAAAATTATCCTGGATACAGAGTATCTGTTATGTGACAGGCCCCGGGTGTAAGTTGTCACAGTCTGGAAACATGTGAAGTTTAGAATCTAACATTTATAAAGTCGAATCCCGGTCAGGCCCACTCTCCTTTTTTGCTCGTGCAGAGCCCCTCTGTAGTTTTTGCGTGATTTTCTGCATCTTTTTCCCTACAACTACTTGTGAACTCTGATATTACAATTCACCTTTTGCTGAACATGCTTTTTTTGCTTTGCATGTTTGCATGTTTACAGCCTCTAGACGTGAAGTCGAGTACGTATATAACACAGTGAACAGCTTACGACGAGCATCTTCCCATCTCCACTGCGTGTTTCAAAGAAAATATAGCACAAGCTAATATCATAACGGGAAAAGCTACAGTTTGCGTATCTATATGCGCCTCTGCGAAGTATAAGCCTACGAAACGCGCATTCAGTAACCAGGCTAGAAACCCTCATGTGCTTGCTTTCACAAACACGCAGCACGGGACCACAAGCGAACACACGTTACAAACCATGCGCGTCTAGAAGAGCAATCACATCAAGTCTTCGTCTGGTGGCCCATGATGCATGATTAAACTTACTTACATACATCAATACAATTTCCAGCGTAGCCAAGGCACTATTCACATCACATCTCAAAGAACCAAAGATCAGAGTATAAGCTTGAAGCTGGATTTCGTGTGGTATATACTCTCGTCTAAGTAGAACACTAAACGCCTCCAAGCGAAAATAGCAGCAAGCAGGCGTCGAGGCCCATCTCCAAAACAAAACTCCCTGATAGTCTCCAATTCGGGGGTATCAATGACCCTTAGGCGCGTACGAAAGCAATGAAAGTGGTATCCAAACAAAGGAACATGAAGTGACAGAAGGCACAGGCGCGCATGGTTCGTAGAGACAAGTCGTGAATGCGTTGCAGAATCGTAAGGAGATGTGGGCCGCCGGGGAAAGGCGAGCGAGAAGAATGACGGTTACCGTCCGTCGTACGAGTCGCTCACCCACCCGCTGTTGTTTCCACCAGCGTACATGGGCTGTTGACTGCCCTGCTGGTAGTCGCTCTCTTCTTCAAAGTACTCGCCTCCACTAGAAGCATCGAAGCTGCTGCGACCGCTAATATCGCCATCGTCGTCAGGCGGCCCGGCCGGGAGCTGATCCCACTGTATGCCCGCGAGTGCTGGGTACTGAGCGAGAATGGCAGCAGGCAGGAATGGCTGTGGGGCTTGCATGCCCCCAGCCTGAGGGAACGACTCGAAGCCAGTTTGACCGGGCATCATGTTACCAAAGTTTTGAGCTGGCATTGGTGCGAACATGCCATTGCCATTGTTCAGCTGCTGGTTCTGGCCATCCCATTCACCCTTCTCGCGCGCCTCCTCTTCGAGTAGCGGACGGATACACACGCGACCGGCCTCGGATCGGAAGTGACGTCCAAGAGCATCTGCACGGGCGAATCGCCGACCGCAGCCCCAGTTGTTGCCATTCTTGAGGTTGCCACGGCAGACAAACTTCTTCTCGCCTGAATGGAGACCTTCATGTCGCTTGCGATCGTGCTGGCGCGCAAAGGCTTTGCCACAGACACTGCAAACGAACGGACGCTCGTCTGTATGTGTTCGCAGATGCGACCGGAGGTTGTAGGCTCGTGTGAAACGCTTTGGGCACAGCGTGCACTGGAAGGTCGCCGGATGCTTCTGTGTGCGCTTTGGGTTGGAGCCATCCGCGGGCGCAGGTCGCGACGGATCTGCAAGATCCAAGATGTAGTCGCGATTGGGTACGCTTGATGTAGAAGAACGGCGCGAGGATTTGTTCGAGGGCGAAGGAGAACGAGACTTGGCAGCGTGGGGGGAAAGTGAGCGGTTCACGTCCGAGCCTGGTGTCGATGCGCGCGAGCTAGCACTGCTGAAAGGATCGGATCTGGCGCGAGTTCTGTTCCGGCTGCGTGCTGTTTCGCTGTTAGGGATGGTTGGGAGGTTTCATTGGACTGCTTACATCTGTCTGGCGGGCTCAGCGCATCTATTTGATGCTCGGGCTTGGGTGGCTCAAAGCTTGCCTGCCGTGAAGGCGGTGCGAAGTCAATGTTGATCTCCGGCGGCGACATGGCGTCGGCCTGACCGAACTCAGGCACAGGCTGGTTCAATGAGGGGAACGGCTCAGCTTGGCCTGGGTAGCTGTTCATGTCTGGAGGCGCATACGGGTTCATGTTCTGGGTGAGACCAAAGCTTTCGGGCTGGAATTGCGGAAGGACTTGTTGATTCTGCGGAAGCAGACGAGGCGAGATGTGAGGGCTGTTACCCGCGCTCATGTGCGCATTGCTGCTGTTCAGGTTGAATCGGTCGAATCCTGGAACAGGGTCCTGGAATAGCTGGGGGTCGTTCTGTGCATTGATGAGGGGTGAGGGCTGCTCATTGTCCAAGCTGTCCTGGTGGTGGAGGTACGGCGAGTTGTGCACCGACGATGCGTGTACAGAGGACGCAGCATCGCTGTTGCCCCTAGACCTAGACCTGTGCTGGCCAAACCCGCCCGCCATCTGCCCCCATTCCGTAATCTGACCGTAGGCTGCGCTGGGGTCTAACGACGTGTGTCGCGAATGGCCAGGTGACCTGAAGGGGCCTTGATTCAGGTTCGGCGAAGCATGTGGGCTCGGAGAATGGTGGTTGTTCATGTTGGGCAGCAGGTGCGGCGGGGTAGGCGCGTTGTGCTGTGCGGCTGCCATCTGGTGCATAAGATCGGAAGGGTCGATGGACTGGTTGTGTTGCGACTGGCTGTCGAGCATGTGCGGGTCAAGCGTGTTACCGAGATATGACGGCAGCGATTGGTTCTGGCCGAGGTCGTTGGCCTGGAAGAAGTTGGTGTAGTCGGCGTTGGTGGAGTTGGCGATGTCGAGTGGGTCGGGCGAGATGTTGCTGCCTTGGGGGCCGAATTGCGGAGTGTTGTGCTGCGAAATGTTCTGCGCAGCTTGGAAGAAAGCTGGGTCGGCAAAGGTATTCTGCTGGGGGAATGGCTGGCCTTGGGTTGTGGTGAGGAAGTGCGTGTTGTTTAGCCCCGCGCTGGTGACGGCGTACGAGGATGGGTCTTGAGCAGGATCGAAGCCCAGGCCGACGTTGTGCTGGTGCTGGAAGGGCGCATGTGGGCTGGGCGAGGGAGAGTGCGCCTTATGAATGCGCTGGCCGACTGAGGGAGAGCGCCCTCGCTGTTGGATATCCATGATGTAGGTACTGGATTCGCGTGTGCCCAAGAATAGGTGGGATGTGGAGGAGGGAGCCCTGGAGGCCGCGCTTGGGCCAACGTGGAGAGCTTCGTAGACACCAAGAATCAAGGGCCGGCTGTGAGTGGTCGAATATCCTCCAGGTACACGCAATGTCGTCGGGTTACTGGCTTGTCTGCTGAGGCTGGTGAGTGTGAAGGAGGCGCAGTGTAGTCGTCGGTCGCAGGACACAGCCCACCTCACGAAGAGCGACGGCGCTGGAAGCGGCCTAGTCCGCTATAATTAGCCCCGCAATGGGAGAGCCCGCTGCAAAGTTCCTTGTGTGTTCCTTGGTTTCAGACTCTTGAGAGACGTGAAACCACGAGCTAGGGGATGCGTTATGCGTTGTTCTTCTGCCCGCCGGTGATGACGTCGGGAGCAACGCGGGCGAGGGAGCTGGACGTGGGCGGTAGCAATGGCGACAAGCAAGCGCGGCTGCGAGTCCCTGGGAGATACGCGCTGGCCGACGTGGATCGTTGTCGCGTGATAGTCGCAAAGCAATTCGCGGGTTTAGGTTCAGTGGAATAGAGCTGACCGCTGCTGGCATTCGGTCTTGGGTAATCACTGTGTACAACTGCCCACTCCGCCCAGCCTTATACAACGACTTAGCTTGCGCATATTCACGCAGGCCGTCCATTGGTGAAGCGTCTAATAGCCGGCTACAGCGGGCGGTCGACGATACCGCCTGAGAACATCAAAGTGCTGCCGAGCCGTCACAAAACGTTCGAATCACATCCTCGGCGACCAATCCGACGGGCAACACTACTGGCCCAATTTCACACACCGCGCGATTCTTTGGCGCGAAGGCCATTCGGCGAGCCGTCGCGTCCCTGAGGTCATTACCCGTAGGCCCACTGAGCGTTCTCTGCACTGCCTCGCTCGAACCAACGTCGCAAGGCGCACTTTCTCAAGGCATACTCCCATGTCCCCACAAACCAAGCCCTCGCTCCTATGCTTGACAACGTTGTGAGATGCATTACTTAGCTACGATAATAATAGCATATTTGGTCCCAATCGTGTGTTTTCGCAGAGCCGCACAAGTGCATGTGCATCGGGTCCACATCTCGACCATATACTACTTGTGCTAATAGCATGACGCTTCAGGCCACCAAATCTACCCAAACTTTAGGCCTTGTGCAGGGTCCCACCGCCCATCTTGTGGAGGACCAGCAGAAGGTCGAGCGTTCCCGGATGATGTAGGCACCCCACCAAACCGGATTCCAACTTCTGGTGTCCACATACCAGACGGCGGGGGTACATTTGCTCTCGTGGGTGTCGGGGCTGCCAAAGGTTCTTCCGCATGTGCAGTCGCGCCATAATGCGGGTTTTGTGCATCTGCCGCTTTCTGCTGATGTAATGAGTTTGTCGTTGCTTGCTGGAGGCCGAGGGAGCTCATTCGAGTGGTAAGATCGCTGGGACCATTAGCACAGGTATTGGAACTAGTCGTTGCATTCGCATACCTTTCTAGATGTGACGCTTCTGACTTGCGATTGTAAGCAAAAGTGCGCGCCTCGTCCCGAAATCGATTTACGATCTTAGCTAGATCATTATAAAACTTTCGCCCGACGTCGAGATTCGAGATGATCTCCTTGTACTTGAAGTATGCGTTTTCTAAATTCTGCAACGCTTGCTCACGCTTCTTGGTGGACTGATCGCCACGACG
This sequence comes from Alternaria triticina, assembly GCA_022609215.1. Lineage (NCBI taxonomy): Eukaryota > Fungi > Ascomycota > Dothideomycetes > Pleosporales > Pleosporaceae > Alternaria > Alternaria triticina. The sequence continues at coordinate 72,609 of JAGKPX010000029.1, forward strand.
AGCGATCAAGAACGCCGCGTTTGCGTCTTGCAGCCGCTTGATAGCTTCTGCCTGCTCCTTCTCTTCTTCCTGGATCATGTCTTGGTCGGCATCGTACATCTGAAGACGCTTGTCGAACAGGCCTTCAAACTGCACAGCCTCGATTGTTTGCATAGGGTACTCCCGTTCTAAGCGAGCAGCTTCGCGCAACAGCTCCGGATCTAGCTTACTGTCAGAATATGGCTCATGTAGAGATGCGTGGAACTTACTTATGTCGTCCTGCTTCGCCTTTGTTCGCAACGCCTCAATCTTCCGCCGTCGTCTGCTCTCGAGCCTGCTGACTTCATTGAAGCTGCCACGGAGCTTACCCGCCTCACGCTCGACATCGCCAGTGATGGCAGGTCTCCGGCCGCTCGGGACGTAGTTTTCGAGTTCGTGATCCGGTCCACTGAGCAGTCGTATGAAGTGCTCATTCTCCTTTAACTTCGTCTTTACGATATTATCACTGTTAGTAGCAGCCTTGAAGTAGCCGTCGATTTCGTTGATCTGGGCATAGAGCTTAGGTGCTGCTTGCTCTGCAGGCGGCCGTGTCCAGCGTTCTGTGCCAAACTTACGTCGTGCGCCTTCGTCCTCTGTTGCTTCAGACCTCAGGATATCGACACCTTCTTGATATATAGCCTGGTCGGTATACATGAGCTTCTTCGTATCCTCCATTGAGCGCAATAGACGGTTGATGCCATCTTGTTGACGGATCTCCTCAGCGTGTGCAACGAGACCAGGGGGAAGTCCTAGTGGCTTCTCAAGAGCCTGCAAGGAGCCAGGCAAGTTTAAGCTGCGGAGTACCTCGTGAATCTTGTTTGTCAATGACTCTAGTTCTTCTACGATGGTACCGTTGACTAATCGATCCCGGCGGTCTACGTAGATGCTAGCAGCCAGATGTACTGAGTAGGGCACCAGCTTGGAGAAGAGCGCTGGGCCAAGCTCGCCGCGCTCTCCCAGCATCGAATTGGACTCGGCTATTTCCTTGGGGACTCTCGAGACTACCATGTTGGCTCGATCGAGGATCTTGAGCTCTGCTTTTGGTGGTACAGGTAGCAAGTAGATCATGTCATTGTCCTTCTCGGCCCGCTTCAGGTCCTCCGTTATCCGGTTCTTCAAGCCGTTGAGATCTGCAAGCACAACTTTGTTGATGTAGCGCTGCTCCTTGAGAGCCTCGTTGACACACGTAAGACTGTCGCGTAGCCGTGCAACCTCCTCGCCATACTTGCGCTTCTCGAGAGAATCGCAGGCTGCGCGGTATTGTGCAGCAGCCGCAAAGTGGTGGTGTTTCGCCGTCATATGATGTATCCACTCGCTGCTGATAGCGTCCGATTGTATGCCTGCGTCTCCCGCCTCGTTGTATAGATCGGATACGCGGGCGGCTAGTTTGGCGATGGTCGCGTCTTTCATCCCGTCCTTGACAGCCTTCTGCCAGAAGCACTCCTGTCCTTGAGCCAGCATGAGCTTTTCCAAGCACTCGAGTGTCATCAGGTCCATGTCTTCGGGCGGCTCTGTCCGCAGCTCCGGCAGGATAGTATTCCTCAAGTGTGACAAGACTCCGGCTGCGAGGCAAAAGTTGTTGGCTGCCATCTTCAGCCCGTCTGGTGTGCTCCGGTTCGATGACATGGCCAGCTGGGAGTACATGGCCGCGAGGTTGAACATGATGTTCGCGAGTTCGAAACGGAGGTTGTTGCGCGACGTCGGGCGGCTCGTGTTGTATCCCAGCGCAGGATACCAGGGAAACTCTACGCCGATGTCGATGGGGAACTTTCCGCTCAGCCATATCAGCTGCGCGGCGTACTGCTGCAGCTTCGGGATATTGCTCGGATGGGGTTCTTGGGCGTGGGTGGCGACGGACCGCAGCTTCTCGATAGTCTCGAGGTCTTTGGTGAACATGTCGGGATGCTGGTCATATTTGGAGGATATGTACTGCTTGATGGCGTCGGTGAGGTTCACAGAGTGCGAGCGCCGGAACGGGAGGAACAGGATGTTGCTGGCCATGGTGCGGGTTGTGTCGTCTCTGGCTGGCTGCTGTACTCAAAGTCATGGGCAAGAAATGTTTGGCCGTGTTTACAGGCGGCAGTGGGCGACGTCACCGCCCAACCGCCTGGGCGTGTGAGGGATGCAGCTTGAGCCCCGCGCTAGCCAACGTGGGGCGGGCGCGGCCTCAGGGTTCAGCAATTCACCTGCAGGAACGGGCTCAGCACATGCGAGACTTGGACATGGCAATTTACAGGTCGCGGCATCCAAGACACCGTGTCCCCATGTCAAAACATCGATGAGGACACCTAATTGTCTGCTTCCGAACCCCCACTGAGCATGTTTCATGCCACAAAGTATCGCCATGTCAAACGAGACACGGACATTGTACATACATGGCTGAGGCGCGCGCGGTTCCACAACCCGGAAATGTCGTGATGGAGGCTCAATATGTCAGCGGGGCGCGACGGCAATCTATAACAATCTAGCCGAATTGCACCACCATCTTGAAACTTGCTCATCCGCTCCTCGCAACGTCCTCCCGCTAGTCATACCTATATATACTAGTCTCAGCTCCTCTCTTCGCGGTTATCAAACAAACACAACCACGCCACATTACAGCCTCGCGACCCGCACTGAACCTCCGACTCTATCACCAACACCACTTGCAAACCTCGTACATCATGACGCACACCTACAAGTTCAACGTTGCCATGAGCTGCGGCGGCTGCTCTGGCGCTATTGAGCGCGTCCTCAAGAAGCTCGAGGGTCAGTTTCCGATGCAGCATGCACCGGCGGTCCAGGGATCACGTTCTAACTACTCTACAGGTGTTGAGTCCTTCAACGTCTCGCTCGAGAACCAGACCGCCGAGATCACCGCCGCCGATTCGCTATCCTACGACACCGTCCTCGAGAAGATCAAGAAGACTGGCAAGACCGTCAAGTCCGGCGAGGCTGACGGTGAGGCCAAGGACATCTAGAGAGTGCAACGTAGCATGCACCTGCGACAGCCTTTTTTCTATATTGTTTTTGGGTCAACGAGCGATGGATTTCACGGCTATGCTTGCGCGCACGCTCTGACCTTGAGCTGCCGCCACGGCCCTCTACATCTGGTGCGACTTTGTAGATGCAGCGAATAAATGAAGAATACCCTCCCACTCTAAACCCACACCTGACTGCGTAAAGAAAGGGTCGCTTTCGGGCGCGAAGCAGATAAAGACATGAATAATGTAGCACGTTCGAATCATTTCAAGGGGTTCTGATAGAGTCAAGAGCGGTGCGCATGCGCCATCACAGTCCTCCCTCCCAGCGTCGCGGCATCTCGGTGTTCCACCAGATTGCTCCTGCCCCAAGCGGCGCGCAGACGTCACATGCCACGAGCTGAAGCCGGGTCGCCACGCATCATCGCGAAGCCACCGTATCCGCGCTCCCCCATTACATTCCCATTGCTATCTTGGTCACAACAAATCTCCGGCCCTGATGTAATTCCGCGACAGCTGACCAGCAAAATCTGGTGCCTGAGCCTTAAGGCGTCCCGCCGGACCTCTTAGCCCTGAGCTCAATCTGAACGTCTCCGACTTCTTCCTTTAACTCCGCTCACAGCCACCGTCTAATCATCTTGGAGTTGTTTCAATGCGTTCAAGTGCTTATCCGCGTTTTCGGCGCTCCCGTTACGCGTGCCGCTTACCGAACGCGTTCGTCCACTGGCATGGATGCGAATTGCGATGCCTAGTCTCTCATCACGGCAGTTTAGCAGGTGAAGAACAGGCAGCTACATCTGAACTGGAGCCACCATATGCGATACACGTATTCAAATTGATTCGAACGCAAAGCGATATGGACCTGTGTACGCCTTGCTGCACGATCGCGAGTCTGGTCGGGAGCAGTCGGTCACGAACGGCTTCTAACCGGACTGAGTCAGCGAGCTTCCAAGGGCACCAAGGGGCTGAGCCGCACCTCACTAATGCAGATCATCTTACAGTGGGGGATGCGTATCCCGTATGACGCTTGACAATACTCTTTCCCTGTCCATTGCTACCTTGGTTTCAGGGATTTAGAGGGCTGACGGCCTGGAGTGTATAAAGCCATCCTGAGGCCGCACGGTAACATTGCCATACATATCCAGCTCATTTGAGAAAAACAACTATATTCATCAGTCAACTTCAATCTCCACTCCATCATACCAACCGTCACGTCTCCCCATGCCGTCTCCACCAAGAAGCGCAATATCCTTCCCAAGCCAAGCCGACCTCTTCTACTTCTGCACCACCTCATCAACCTCCTCCGAAGACCTCAACATCCACTACGCCCCTCCCTCAAAATCCTCATTACGCATCGGCGTGCTAGTCCTCAGCACCTCCCAAATCCAACTAGCGGACCTAGCCGCCCTCGACCTCCTCGCCATGGTCGGGCGCAACAGAATCAGCAGAATGCAGCCCACGGCCTCCGCCCTCGACTCCGCCGTGGACGAAATCGACATTCGTTATGTCAGTGTGACGGGTGAGGGCAGTTTTCCTGTCACGGCTGGCACAAGAATGCCGGTGACGGTGAGCTAAGCTTCGAATTGCTGCGTTTATCGAAAACATGAATCGACACGACATACCCACCCACCCATCCATACCTTTCCAAAACAGCCATCTCCTCTGGCCAAGAAGAGCCAACCCTTTTTGGTCGATGCTGGATTCGCCTGGTCTTGACTGCCTCTTTCATAAAGTAGTCATCTCTGACAAGTCTGGCAGGGAGGTAAAGGTCAACAACGAGCCCCTTACCCTCTATTCGCCCAACTTTCTTTTCCTGCGCACTGTAACTGACGTTTACGTTAGAACTCATTCGCCAACGCCCCCGAATTCGACATCCTCGTCATCCCCGGCTCCTTCTCACCAACCGCAATGCTATCGGTAGAAGCTACCTCCTTCCTCACCTCGCAATGCCTAAACCCCCATCTCATCGCCATCATGAGCATAGCCTCTGGAATCACTCCGCTCGTCCAAACGGGTATCTTACACGGCACGCGAGCCGCAGCACCTAGATCGCTACTTCCTTTGCTGCAGCAACAGTATCCGGAGACGCTGTGGCAGCATGGCTCCTGGGCGCGCCACGAAAAAGTGTGGTCGAGCAATTCGGCTGTTTCGGGTCTTGATATGGTGGCGACGTGGATGCGAGAGTATTTTTGGGATAGGGGTGAGACGGTTGAGTTTGCGCTGGAGGCGGCGGGGTTGGGTGGGCTGCATGATTATGATCATTGTGATTATTGAGGGGTTGGTGGGGATGGGGGGCATGGAATGGCGTTTTCTTTGGATGGAATCTCAACTCTGTATAACAAGGGCACTGTTTTGGCGGGAATGAGGCGTTCTTGAAATGTCATATAGATTTGTTAGGGATTTCGCTGCAGATGTGCATGTGGAATCGTGACTGAGCTTCCTTGTCAGTTTGTGATAGCCATGAAAGAGTCATCTCCTTCATACTCGGAGACTTGTTCATGTCTAATACATTCCATGATCATTCCGAGAAGTTTCCACGCCCGCGTACCCTTACCCAAAACCATGCATAGCCATAGCCATCGCCCTAGCTTGGTCTTCGTTCCGCCAGACACTCTCCTTGACCTTCTTCTCCCGCCTGAGCTCCACCGTCGAATCAGTGCTAAAACTCGATCGAACGTGGGCTTCATCTTCATGGGTGCCGTTGGCTGCAGCAATAGCTTCGTGGGTAACCTGACCCAAACTGAGATGCATGGAAGACATAAGTAGGGCGTCTATATCGGTACCATCGATTGTTTCGTCGCCACTATCTAGACTCATTGCCGCTGATGTTAGGAGGTGATGGTGCGATGCCAGACTGCTCGCTTCGCCATGCGTGGAACGCAGTTCGGGAGATATGTTACCGTCGCCGCCTCGCATGTTGATCATGGGACGAGGAATTGCATCGGTTTGTGCGCGGATGCCTTGTAGCCAGGCCATAGTTGTGGCATCTACCGTTTTGTGCTCATAGTAGGTGTTGAGACGTGAGTGGTACGGATATCCCAGTGCAGGGTTGAATGGTAGGACCTCTCCATCGCGGCGGCGGACGTATAACTTCCCCTCGCGATCTGGTGGGCCGAATCTTGTTTGCGGTGTACCTGCTGCGTCGCTGGGCGTGAAATCGGGGTCCTGTTGGTGGTACGTGGAAGACTTGGAGATAGGAACGATGGGAGTCTCAGCTGCTCGCGTGAGAGCTTTTGGTGATGGCGAACGTGCGCGAGGCGGATGTTGAAGCCGTGTAGCACCTTTTGACCGAGCAGTATCTTTGGACGCAAAGTCGATGACTTGAGTGTCTCCAGCTGACGTCTCGTCATCTGTTTTTCTTCCCCACCTCCCTCTCCTTTTCTTAGTCTCCACCTTCTCGACTTTCTTCGCTCTCCTGCCTCTTGGATGCTCCCAACCCCTACTGTCCGATTTCTTCACATCATCTCCACTAGTCTGCGGCCGATCGCGGTTGAACATAGTCCTTTGTTGTGGTGCCGGAGCCGACATGAACATTCCATGGTTTGCTGTAGAGGCTTTCCCACTTCTCGGCCACCCAGTGGCATCAGCACTCATTCCTGATTGCTTTACTGGAGGTTGTCGCTGTGAATACGTCTTGTACTTGGGATCCGAAGGAGCAGCGAGGATCAGACGTGTGAGTTTTCCTGCCTTGGAGAGGACTGTTTGTAAAGAGTGCTTACGCTTGATGGAAGCGGGCTCAAAGGCTGTCGGGGCAGGCACAACGGACGGGTAGCCAATTGTGTGAATCCGGTCGCTTTGCTGTTGGGGAATGGCCCGAGATTTAGGTGTGATAGGACCATGACGAGGTAGGTATTGCGAAGGTGTCGGTGAACTAGTAGGGCGATACTCGTCAATAGCTGCCGGGCGCTCCAAGTCATGCCACCTCTCAACTTGCTGGCGTCGCATTACTGCAGTGACGCTATCGTCCGGTGAAATTGTGTCCAGATCAGGCGCTCGCAATCCCAAATCCTCCTCCTGCCCCCTGACCTCTACATCGCGTCTACGATCCGCTTCCTCGTGCCACTTTCGCTGTGCTTGTATACGTCGAATCTCGCGCTCACGCTCAACCCTCCTGTACACATCGGTCTTATTCAAATCCAGAAGTTCAATTAGCTGATCATGACCCATATTGGCGGTTACCACGGAGGAAATTGGATGACTATCGTCGGTGTATTCGGAGGCATCATCATCATCATCGGGAGGATCAGTTCGCAGAAATCTGGGTGGATTTGGCGGAGGGAGTCTTGGTGGCGGAGGAGGGTTATTTCTGTCCCATCTCTTCTTGTCCCTCGGACTGACCAGGTGACTTGGAGTTGTGCCATCAATATCCGGAGTCTCCTGTGATCTTACAGTATCCCAAGGCCTATGTCCAGTCTTTATTTCCGGTTGTGAGGGACTTGCAGAGCCGCGCGCATCGTCAATCTGAGGGGAAAGCACATTTTGAGAATTGAGTTGAGCGAGAGTCCCGTCGATAGGGGGCAAGCGGTACCCATCTTTCACTGGTACATCAGCTCCGCTATGAGTTGTCTGATGCGCTGGAACGGTGGAAGGTGCCATCTCCGGGGATGTTGGTACGAGTGGGGATAGTTGAGCCCCAAAGTACTGGTACAAGACTGCATCAGCACGAGCTCGGGGAACAGAACTATCGTCCGTGCCTGCAGAGTCTGGAGTATTCGAGCCTAGCCTGACGTCGTCCCCTCCAACGGGGAATTGGCCATGTCGTCTAGTGTCGGTTGGCGATGGTCTGGCTGACATTCCTTGTGCTGTCCTTGTATCGTTCCCACCACGAGTAGTCGAGAAGTGCGATCGCACACTTCGCGCCGCCCGACTTTCTGGGTGCCCAGCGTGATTGACTGTAGGTAAGTCCCGTACAACAGCATCCTTGCCAGTCAGATGTGGCATAGAAGTCGAACCAGGGCTTTGGTCAGAACCTCCAGTATCGGATGTCTTCCACAGTCCTTTCAGATTCCAGCCACCACCACGGAGACGCACCATGGGTGGAAATCGACTCTGGTCTAAAGAGACTCGGCTTTCTGGGATGGCCTGCATATCGGGCGACATGGGAGGAGACTGCGGAGCGAAGTAGTCTTTCTTGTTTGAAGGTATGTAGTTGCCATAAACATCTCTTCCGTTGTTCAACGGGGACATCGGGCAAGCAGGTCGAGCAAAAGGGCTGCTGGGAGGCGTATACTCTTTGTTACCGGTCGACGCAGACGTTGGCGGAAAAATCGAGAAGGTAGCATGTCTGGGAGGGAAGGGGCGATCAGAGTTACTGGAGACCTGTCGTAGAGGATCTAGTTCCTGAGACTCAGAGGGGTGGAACCCCCGTGCCAGCCAGTCGGACACTTTTGTGTCCATCGTCTCGACACTGTAGTCAGAGGACAGCGAACGGTGGTGAGAGCGGGTTGCGTGATGAGGGTGGATGGCAGAGGGTTGACCGTCGCGACTTCCTCGTTGTGCCGGCACGCGCCCTTGCACCACCATCTGCTCCACAGCATCCCCGCTTCTCTCACCTGGTCGCAATGGTTCGGGATAATCATCTCGATCGCTCGCTTCATATTCGAGTTCACCGAAGCAGCCGTCTCCCGGAGCACCACCACTGTCACTCTTGAGCCCTATTTCAGTCGATGCATCGCTCCCTTCCCAATTATCCCAGAGCAGACACTCTCTCTTGTCACTCATGTTCTTTCCCTTCAAATTGACGCTGACCAGTCTCTGTTCTGATTCCCTCAATTCCCGGTCAAGTTCGTCGAAAAGAGTTTCTGGGGCAGGAGACGATGGAACATTAATTGCATTCGTAGGCTCAGAAATGATAGCGCGCAGCCTCTTCTGATATTCTGAGCCGTGTCGTAGCTGGCTGCGGACAGGAATGGGAGGGGGGCTTATATGCGGCTCTGCGGGAGCGGTACACGGAATCATGGTGGTGTGCCGGCAGAAAAGCCAAGACCCTGGACACGATTTACATGCAAGGTATATAGCCTAGCGAAGGGTGTGAAGTTTAACGCGTGAAGCATGGGCACTTCAGGAAGGGTACGCCTGCATGACCCCGGAACCAGGGCGAGTGGCGTGGGTGTTTGTAAATTCCATCCTCAGCGAATGGGGCTTCGCTCACTTGAAGAATGTAGACACGTCAACTCACCGTTATTGGCGGTGCTCATGAATTCAGCGCATGCGGCGCTGCGTTTGCGACGCTGACCGCCCTGTTGGCATGCTTTGTTCAGGAGGCCTGGCAACAATGCACCTGTTAGAAGCAATGTTCTCCTAGTAGTATATTTAGATAATCATGTAAGTGGTGCCTCTCAACCAAGTGCTAAATCTGCTCGCACCTGCGACAGCCTATAGGAAACCAACCAGATTGCCCTACAAACGCCAAAGCTTTGATGCTGACAGTGCCCGAAAATGCTGCCCTGTGCGTACAAACGTATGAACAAACAGAACAGGAGTGCTCACTGGGATATTTCCACTCCTAACCCATGACTAAACGCCCGGTAATGATGCCGATCGGTTCATGTGAATTGAGAGACGAATTGCAGATACTTATCGTCACTCAACATCGTGCTCTATCCTCCTACCCTCGTTCTTAAGCTTCTGGTGGACGGCTTTCAACGACTCGAATGTCAACATGGTAGTGACTGCAGCAGGTACAGCACGGACCATGTTAGTCCCCATTCCGTTGTAGAAGGCTCTCCATCCCTCTTCCTGGAGGATGACTGTGCATGTTCGCAGGATACCACGATAGCGGGGTAGGTTTATCATACCATCTGAGGAAGCCGTGCCTGGAGGTCGAGTGTGAAATCGATCGTGCTGGCCTCCTCGAAACGATACATGATTATCGGAGTGCGAGGGCAGCGAACGTTGCTGTGTTTGCAGGCGCGTGCGCAAGACTTCATGTGGATACGTCGCCGAAGTCGCCGTCATTTTGCTCAAGACTGTTGCCAGTGCGATAGCAAACCAGTGCACATCCTCGGTCTTGCTGTCTGTCTGGCCCATTTCCAGGCCAGTGAACTTCATCTTGAGAAACTCGTATAGCGGGAACTGAATGGCGACGTGGGTGAGGCCAAGAAGCGCAGGTGTAAGTCCTGAGTAGAAGGAGGCAATGCCTTCCTTGAGGTACATTTTGCGAAAGGCGTCAAAGGTGCTTGTGTAGTGCCATGGCGGCCGGTGTTCGGGCGATGCGCGGGCGCTGACCTGGGACATGAGTCTTGTCTTGACGACCCATATGGGATTGGTAACTAGCGTCGAGCAGCCACCAGCAAACAACGAGGCGATGGTCCTAGCAAGCCATTTGTTCTCTGTGATATCAATTTCGTCAGCAAAAAGCTTTCGGGCGCCCGTGTGTGTGACTAACCCATCTGAGGATAGAGAACATTTTTCGTAGATTCATAAGTGCTCATGTAGACGGCCCAGGTTGGGATGTACCCAAGCAGCATGGGCCCGAGTCCTCGGTACAGGCCGCGGATACCATCCTCGATCCATATGACTCGCGCAGTACCGGTGAGGCCTTTGTACACTGTGCGCGTTGGCCCGGTGTACGTCCTGGGGCGGAAAGAGCCTTGCGCCTGCAGGCGGGTCTTGATAACATCGAGCGGGCACGTCACTATACCCGAAGCAACTCCGGCAGACGCTCCGCACAGAGCATTGACGGAGCTGTCGGGGAGCTTGGAGACCCTGACGGCGAGGGCGGCGACGGGCGAGCTCCAGGTGCGCTGCTGGTTTGGGGTGGACATGTTTCGCGGTTCGACTGTCACGGCGGAAGGCGCATACCGGTCGGGAACGTTAGGCGGGGACGGCGGCGCGGGTTCGTGTGTCGACATGAGGGGTACTGCCATGGCCGACTTGTTAGAGAGCTTGAATCAGAGCGCGGGGCGGGAAGAGTGGGCGCATACAGGCCGTCGTCCCCTGTGCGGTGCCTCAGTGTTGCGGAAACCCCGCAGCACTTGAGTAACACGATGACTAGCGATTGTTCGGCTCCATTGACAGACGGACGGGCAGTGAGGGAGTCGTGATGGAAGCGTTCAGTCGCGTGCGGGCCTCGTGCCAGGATATGCGCTCGGGAGCGTGTGAGAGGGCGGTTGTGGGCAGACGTCAGAGCTAGGATGGAGCACGAGTGAAGTTGCTCTGGCGGGTGGGGACAGGCCGCTGATTAAGACAAGGCCTGCGGCGGGCCAAGCGCTGCCCGCCGGCCTATTGGCGTTCGCTTCTTTCGCATTACGACCTCACCACCTCCGACCGTCAAAACTGCAATTGACGACAGCACCCGTCTCGACCCCTCCGATCCGCCGTCGAACACCCACAATCATGTCTGCCCCGTCTCTCGCCCCCTACATCATGAAGCGCCCGTGGCTGCAGCGCTGGATGAAGCCGCTCGCCAACTGGTACTGCAACGCCGCCGGCTACAGGCAGCTCGGTCTGAGGTACGGAGCCCCGATCCGGATGCGGCTACACACGAATACAGAAGGAGGTCGTGGAGAAGATAGCCGAGTGTGGAGCGATGGGCTGACGGGATTTGTGATGCAGGGCCGATGACTTGCTCCCCGAGGAGAACGACGTAGTTCAGACCGCCCTGAAGCGTCTCCGACCACAGGAAGCCTACGACCGTGTCTTCCGTCTGCGCCGAGCTTTCCAGGTACTACCCAACAAGATAGACAGGACATGGCAAATGTGGCTAATCTGCGGCAGCTCTCCATGTCCCACCAGCTTCTGCCCAAGGAGGAGTGGACTAAGCCCGAGGATGTAGGGATATCGCTTCTACCCCGATTACCAGATGCTGACAATGCAAAAGGACACACCATACCTCGCCGAGCTCATCACAGAGATCGAGTCCGAGATGGCCGAGCGCGAGGACCTCGAGGCCATGGTCATCCAGAAGAGGCAGAAGAACGCCGCCCAGGCTACCGGACACTAGAATGTATATACCGAGTCTGGGGTGATCAATTGGAGCTTGGTGGATCGAGTCTGAGGTTGCGCAATAGATTGTACCATACCAACACATTTCGTACAGGACTCCCCTCTGTTGCGCCTGGAAATACGTTTCTTTTTTCCAATATGATTTCAAGAGCTTTTACGAATGCGCGTGTGCTCAGCCGCGGGCATTCGTCTCGCAATCCATGGAAAACGACGATTGGGGACGTGGCCACGGCATGACGCCTGGTTTTGGCTTCGGAAAGCAACGCTCAGGTACAACCGGAAATCGATGAATGACATGCACCTTCTTCGCACACAAGAGAACAGCCAAGCATGAAGTAATGAGATATTGCACGACATAGACCAAGAACATGGAATTGCTGTGATGACAGATGCACCAAGCATCATTAATCACCCTAGTTTCAAGACATTAGTCTTACTCGGCATGCAGAGGCCAACCTGCAGTACTACATAGTATTTGCAGTATGAATGTTGATCTGAATTGCAAGTTTCTAATGTGTTCTTGGCCACCATGATTAAACACTCGAACACAAGGACGCATGCAAATCCGCAGAATTCTGTGTACTGTGCACGAGTAAGTTTTTTTGCACTTCGCCATGCTTCAATATGGAGCGAGTGATATGCCGATCATGTAGCATACGAGGAATGCGCATTGTCAGGGTTCCGGATATGTCAGCCACGCTGTCATGTGCCCAGGCGTCAGCTCAAGAATAGCTTCCCGCGCATCGCGTCAAGCTCTCCACTTGCGCAACTAACAATACACCCTCCCATTGACCCATTTTCATGATTTCAATAAGAGCTTTGAAGCAGAGAGTACGTCGTCGCAGTCTTGCAGCCGTCTCGAATCCTAACCCTATGACGTCAGACTGTCCCCTTCACCAGAACGGTCAACCACCTGTACAACCACCACAACATGTCTTTGAGACGTTCCGCTCGCGTCGCCAGCAGTAGTACGCAGGTTCCATTCGATGCCAAAGTTCAGAATGGTGTTGCAAAGTATGAGAAAGTTAGCAGGGCGAGTGTACCCACGAAGAAGCGCAAGACCGTAGCAACATCGGCGCCAGTAACATCGGACGAGACAAAGAACAAGGTTACTCTGGACGAGAAAACCAACGGATGCAAAGTCGTAGACCTAGTAGATTCAACTCCAACGCTCCCTGCGACACCGCTCCCCAAGAAGCGCAAAACAGCATCAAAACCAGCAGCGTCATCAGAATCACCTCTCAAACCACCCCCTTTCACTCCCACACCCGTCGGTGCCAGTATCTTCTCTTCAACCCCCGCATTCTCCCCTTCCGATTCAACCACCCGTCCAGCAGAGCCCCACACCACAAACGCCCACCTAGCCACACCCAACGGCTCGCACGTAGTGCAAGCCTACGCATCCTCCCCCGCGAAACCCACCGACCCTTCTCCAGCCAAGAGACGGAAAGCAAAAGAACTCGTTCCACCAGACGTTGGTGCCGTTCCAGCCGCGAGCACAGATATCGATAATTTGTTGAAAGAAGCAGAGGACTTTCTCATCAAGACGGATCCGAAACTGGAAAAAGTGGTGCGAGGGCATCAATGTGGGATTTTCAGTCCGGAGGGGCTGAGGGAGGTGGTGAGGCCTTTTGAGGCGCTGGGGAAGGGGATTATTGGACAGCAGGTATGTGGGTAGGGATATTGTGACCCATGGATAAGCATGCTGGTGGGCGAGTTCTGAAGCATATCGTCGCAAGTCATATACAAAAGGCTTTAAGCAACACATGCAGAACTAACCACTCCCCACAGGTATCAGGCCAAGCCGCCTCATCCATCCGCGCAAAATTCACCGCCCTCTTCCCAGACACCCACCCGTCTTTCCCAACGCCCACTCAGGTCCTCACAAAAGACATCGCAACACTGCGTACAGCAGGTCTCTCGCAGCGCAAGGCCGAGTACATCTACGGGCTCGCCGAGAAATTCGCTTCGGGCGAACTCTCAGCCGAGATGCTGGTTAGCGCCAGCGACGAAGAGCTTATCGAGAAGCTGGTGGCCGTGAGGGGCTTGGGGCGATGGAGTGTGGAGATGTTTGCTTGCTTTGGGTTGAAGAGGATGGATGTTTTTTCGACGGGGGATTTGGGTGTACAGTGAGTTGAATTTGTTGTTTTGGGAGATGAGTGGGGGCTTCTTTGGTGGATGATTTGACTGACGTGTGCGCAGACGGGGTATGGCCGTGTACGCGGGCCGCGATGTGAGTAAACTTAAGGGTAAAGGTGGGAAGTGGAAGTACGTATCATTCATGATGCCGTGCCAGATCAGTGTAACATGTACTGACGCACACCATGTAGATACATGACGGAGCAGGAAATGCTCGATATGGCTTCCAAGTTCTCACCTTATAGGTACGTTGACCTTGAACATAACTTTACAATGGCAAGTAAACTAATACTGTCCTCCGCTGCTAGGTCACTCTTCATGTGGTACATGTGGCGGATTGCCGATGTAGATGTGAACGTGTTGCAAAAGACCTGATTGTTGGAAAGTAACTTTCCCTCGGATAAGAGTTGGTCACTGCAGTGGGATACGCATGTACAGCATAAGGTCTATGTGTTGTGGTGGAGTCGATGATCTGTTTGGTGGAGATGGAATGTGGGTCGGTGTAGACTTCATCCATCGTGGATGGACCAGGTGTACTGTATTATTCAACAACGTTGAAGATTAAGGGCTCTGCGGTATGTGAATGCCTGTGGCTCGCTATCAAAACAGCGATACTCGCCCCAGGTAAATCTATAAATTGTTGTTGCTGTATAGATATGGGATGAAATGCTGAAGAAACTCAGTATCGAGAGAGAAAGTGCCAAACGTATGATACGCCGTGCCGTTCCATGTAGGCAATGATGTCTTGCGAGTGATTCGCATGTAGGCAGATCGAGAAATGTGTTGTATTAAATTGAAGTGATGCGATAGGGCCGAGCCAAAAGCAGCCTCTGCTGATGACCCAGCGAGTGTTTGGTTCACCAGAAGAGCGGCGCGAAGTTTGTAGGCGAGAGCCGTCAGTAAGACCCCACAAATGCGTCAACTAAGTAACTGGGTCAAACATGTTCGTCTACTCGGCCTCGTATTTCCTGCGTAAGTAAAGTGTTACTAATCTACAATGTCGCAATTCTCCATGATGTTCAAAGTCGCGAGATGTGGAGGGATCAGAAACAGACCCACTAATCGGCCAGATAGGCGTGTTCCAGTACAGCCGCAAGATGAGGTCGGAAGCGAAAAGCGGCACGAATGAGGAGGTTGCAACGCTCGCCCCTCGTATGTAAAAAGTAGTCCGGAGTAAGCTCGACGAAGGGACATTGACCACCAACATCTGGGCGGCAAAGTGGACTAATATTTAGAGTTGCTGATTTCAGGCCATCGATAAAAGACATGAACACCTAGCTCTCACAGAGGATGATAAGTTGTTTCAGGATTTTACATTACCTGAGACTTCTATCGATTGAGACTTTCGTGTCTGTCTGCACGGCAGTGCACATGTTTCATTCCTTCGTTGTAGGTGGTGGGCGATTCTAGAAAAAATCCGAGACTGAAACAATTGTAACTGCCGACGTCATTCCAGCAAACACGAAGCTGTGCGTGCGGCGAAAGTGGACCTCTGGAGCCCCAGGCTGGAAATGAGAGGTCAATCAATGCGCGTCAAGCAAAAAGCTTGGCACAAAGGATCAATGGTGAGGCTGTCGCATGGGGTGGACGATAAGCGAGGTGGTTCATCGCAACAGCCGTGGAAAACTTGAATAAGGAAATGAGGCGCAATGCAGATGTTGGGGCGATATGGATATAAAGGAGAGGCGAGCGCACACGGCTGAAAGCAGCAACAGAGCTCATGCGCGCAAGGTCGTGGTGTAATTATAACCGCTGTTGGGGTTCGCGTCTCATGAGATTGCAACGGCTGCGCTATGTCTAACTGGGGTCTAGCCGAATGGGTGTAACCGCATTGAAACCATTGGACAGGGGTGGCGGATATAGGAAAAGGCCGCGTAATAATCCACGGTGCTTGTTGTGTTTCGTGTCGGCCAGACAGTGGCAAAAGAAGACTCTGGATGGGCGGGCATGGAGCGAAGGTGCCGCATTGCCGCGTAGTGAGCGGTTACCAGCAAAACTAACAGGTCCGTCGACGACGGATGGAGACGTTGGGGAGCAGCGGAATGGTGCGGGCACAGTAGCGGACGGCCGTCTCCTAGGGCGACAGAGCGGCGATCCAGACGCGACCCCTGTTGTTGAGGCTCACGCATGAGAGGCTGCTGTTTGCGGACGCTGCATGGTGCTTATCAGGGCAGGCAGAGGGTTCAGAGCTTGAAATTGGGAGCAGCGTGCTCGGCACGTGAAGCTAAGAGCGACAAGCAGCGTGCGGTGGCAGGCGACGGGCGGCGAGGAGGCATCATGGATAATGGATGCAGTGCTGTGGTAGCCCTCGCCTGTCAAACCACTCCGTCCGCGCGCTCGGTACGGGCGTCATGGTGCAGTCATGGCAACACGATGCGGGTAGCCACGAGCGTGCAGCCTCCACGGCACTGCTGGCGGTGTCGTCGCGCGCAGGCGGCGAAACGACCAGCAACCAGTGCGTGGCCCCAGGCCCGCTTGCAACATTCACTCTGGCTTGCTTGCTTGATCGATGATGGTGGGCACGCTCTGGCCGCCTATGATCTCCACCCGGCCTCACTAGCGTTATTAGCGCCTGCCCGGACTGGCACCACCGCGCTCCCCTTTTCTCGCGCCTGCTCCCATTAGAATGCCCTCCTGCCCTTTCTCTCTCAGTCTTCACCCACACTCGCTACCGACGACCGCGCCTTCTTGATCGCGTCTCTGGGACTACTCTATTTAATACTGCCTGCTTTACTTGTTAATTCTTCCCCTCGCTCCAGCATCTTTCCACGCTCGACGACTAGCCCGCAGCACCCGCACAACTGAAACCGGAACGAGCAGTCTTAATATCCCAGGTCCGTGTTGCCAGTCCACATTTCTCAGTCGCTTCATGGACGCGCCCGCTGACTTTTCCTCCCAGTTACCACACCACTTGCACTACACACAATGCCTTCCATGATGAAGATCGCCCTCCCGGCCCTGGCTGCTGCCAGCGGCGCGTACGGTATGCTTTCTAACATCAGACCGCGTCAACATTGACTGACAACACCCCAGCTGCCTGCAGTGTCTCCGCCACCACCACCATCCAGAATGCCGGTGACGCCAGCGCCATCGCTTCCTGCTCAACCTTCTCCGGTAACATCGCCATTGCGACTGGTACCACCGACGACATCTCCTTCCCCGGCGTCAAGAAGATCAAGGGTGACTTGATTGCCGACACCGCGACCGAGCTTAAGCAAATCGGCGCCAGCGACCTCGAGGAGCTCGACGGAGAGATGATGCTCAACGACTTGACCCGTCTCAACGCCGTCAACTTCCCCAAGCTCAAGGCCATCGACTCCATCAAGTGGAACGCCCTGCCCGCTCTCCAGGAGATTGGCTTCACTGGCGAGGTCACCAAGGCCAACAAGGTCGACATCCAGAACACCGCTCTCCGCTCCCTCAAGGGTATCAACATTGAGGAGGTCGACACTGTCTTCATCGCAAACAACGGTTACATAGATGAGATCTCCATGCAGCTCGGCAACGTCTCCACGTCGCTGACTCTTGCCGACAACAACGAGGCCGTCAAGGTCGAGCTGCCCAACCTTATCTGGGCTAGCAACCTGACCTTCCGTTTCTGCGGTTCCGTCTCAGTTCCCTCCCTCGAGCGCCTGAACGGCTCCCTCGGTCTCTACAACAACGGTTTCGAGTCCTTCTCCGCTCCCAACCTTACTTCCGTCGGCGAGGCTGTTGCCCTTGTCGCCAACGAGAACCTGTCCAACGTCTCTTTCCCGGCGCTCACCAAGATCTCCGGCAACCTCCAGATCGCCAACAACTCCAAGCTCATCGAGATTGATGGCTACCCTGTCCTTAAGAGCATCGGTGGAGCTTTCGACATGAGCGGTAACTTCACTGAGTAAGTTTGCCTCGTATTCGCTGTACAACATGCCTTGCTAACATCTGCCAGCGTTACCACCCCCAAGCTCAACAGCGTCTCCGGTGCCTTCAACCTCCAGTCCACTGACAACGTCACCGAGACCTGCAAGACCTACAAGCCCCTCAAGGACAAGAAGCTCATCGAGGGTGGCTACAGGTGCGAGGGCAAGCTCATCGACCCCGCTGGTGAGGGCCACAAGGGTACCAAGCAGGGTGACGGTGACGACAAGACCGGCGCTGCCACCACCCTCAGCGCTGTCAACGGTGCCCTTGGCCTCGCCGCCATGGCTGCTGTTCTCCTTCTCTAAAAAGCTTATGACGCTGGCGTTCCATCATAATTGCATAGACTACCCCCACCTGACTTTCTTTGATAGCGTATAGCATCAAGCGAACAGGCGCTGACGCAGGAGTTCAGCATTTGAGGACTGAAGGGGCATCGGGGACGGTTTCATGGTTCAACATGTAACAATTGAATGTATCATTTGGCTACGAGGGTCGAGCAGCCTGTTAATACGCAGTACATATACGTCTGCCCCGCGACACGGTGTGCAGAATTGCAGGAGGAGTTGCTTTATTTGGGATAGTAACTACAGTCTTTCTTAAACCTGCTCTGTGTTATCTTGTGATGTGGTCAAATTAACATGTGCTTGTCTGGAAACTCTACGTCACTCATTGAGGCCTTTGCGAGCTTCAACGCCCATGACTTGAACTTTGCTTTTCGCCGAACGGATCCTTCAAATGTGTCATGTCTGTCCATGTCGTCTCATCAAGCGTTGACAGTGTTCCTTAAAAGAAGATGAAACGCCAACCGTGGTAGGTGTTGGCGTATGAGCTTTGACCTTATTCACGCGACAGACGGCCATCATGTCATAGCATTGCCAAAATTAACTGAAAAGTGCAAGGGCAAGCGCTTGAAGAACAGCTAGGGCTTCTGTTGATGCATTATCGAATGTGGCACAGGAGCTCAGCTCAATCCATCATGCCGCATAACTTGATCGCATACGTTTTGAGGCTGTTCAGGTCTTGCGCCACTAGTTGGCAGACATGCAACGGCGGCTCTGCTCACGATGATAAACATCTATCCCATACCGCGTTGTCTTTCGTACCTAAACTCTATCTCGTCCCATGAAAACTTACGGCGAGATCTTCATGTCGCGCATACCGAGTTCGAGCATCCCATGAGTTATGAGTGGTAAGACGGAGAGCGGGCTCTAAAGTGCGGGCCGCAGTCACTAAGTTCGTATAACAGATGATGTGGGTAAACGAGTGAGCCTCTTTCGTATATATCGCAGACATGTCCCATGCACGACATTCTGTACCACGCAGCTTCTTTGTTAGGAGCCGGGGCGCCGCCGGTTTGGTGTTCCCAGCACATGCTTTCACGTGCGGTTACCCAGGAAAACGGAAGGCACGCACGCAGGGCCCAATCGCTACAGAACAAGTATATTGAGCAACGTTCTAGGCCAAACATGTAACATTGGCACTTCGTTGTGGTCTCCGGTGAATTATGAGAGAATTACCGTCTATCATATTTCCGAGGCGTCGTCATCAGCGGCACTATCGCGATTGATCTGCACTTAGCGTCATTCGCATGCTCGTCGCGCTCAACGGTAATCTGTACTGAACGAATTGCTTCTGCAACGCAATTGCGCCTGTCGTTCACCCCTTGCGCCGCTTCCCTCGTGTGTCTCGCTGTGCAGCAAGTCAGGACCCTGCTTTCACTAGTCATTACCGTCTGTCGCTTCCGCCGCTGCTTCCCCCCGACCTCGCTGCGACGTCACCAGCAACATTTAGTCGACACCCCAAACGTCGCGCGCCCGGGCGCTCTCAACCGCCAAACTGGAGAGGCCACAGTCGCAATCGCCGCCGCTCCATTCACAGAGGGAAACTAGCAATACCGATAGCGTCCGAGCGCGTAGCTCATCGATACGCATATCACAGGCCAGAGGGGAAGAGGTGGAGAAGGAGCACGCGGGATCCTACCGACTCAACATGCTTGCGGGAAAAGGATACTCGTGGAAGGCTGCGAAAGCCCGGCTGCCACCATCAAGACAGGTCATAAGTACAGTACGGAACCCACGCTTCCTCATCTCTATTGGTTTGGTCACAGCAATTGTGCTGCTATGGCGGTCCATGGGGTCAGCAGCTGGGGAGATGCAGAGGTATGCCAGGTCTCCCGATGTCACATGCAGCAATCGCTAATCATACTGTCCCAGGTTCTACTGCTTCGGCCCCTCGAAACCTCCAATGCACATGACAGCGAACGAGAACGAAGACTGGCACGCGCATTTGAATACCCCCGTGATATTCAACCACCACAAACCAATAGAGGTCAATGCCACCGAAATCCAGCATGTCGATCTGAACGGCGTCACTTCGACCATTGACGCAGCCAAGAACAAGGAGCGCGTTTTGATCCTCACTCCGCTCCGCGATGCCTCATACTACCTCGCGAAACATTTCGACCTTCTCACGTCACTCACCTATCCCCACGAGCTGATCGATCTGGCGTTTCTGGTCGGCGACACAACAGACGATACCATGGCAGCATTGGCAAAGGAATTGGAGAGGGTCCAAAACAACCCTGAGGTAGCTTTCAGGTCGACTATGATTGTTGAGAAAGACTTTGGTGTCACACTCTCGCAAAGTGTAGAGGACAGACACAGTTTTGAGGCACAAGGTCCACGGAGAAAGGCGCTGGGTAAGGCCAGGAACTACCTACTTTACACCGCCTTGAAACCGGAGCACAGCTGGGTATACTGGAGGGATGTAGATATCGTCGACAGTCCGTCCAAGATCATCGAGGACTTTGTGGCGCATGATCGGGATATTCTCGTTCCTAGTACGTCTTGCAGGTGTAGTCCCTAGAGATTCGCACTAACAGTACACAGACATCTGGTTCCACAGGTACAAAGAGGAAAATGGCAAGATGGTCGACATAGAAGGGCGCTGTGAGTCTTACCTCCACTCGATTCCGCGATCCCCACTAACAAGACCCAGTCGATTACAACTCCTGGCAAGAATCCCCCGAAGGCCTCAAACTTGCCTCCACCCTCGACAAAGACATTGTCCTCGCAGAAGGTACTTTCCCTGCCCTCCATATCTTCTCCCTCGACACCAGCTCACACACACTCACAGGTTACAAACAATACCCCACAAACCGCAAGTACATGGCCACAATGGGCGACTGGCGCGCCGACAAAGACGAAGAAATACCCCTCGACGGCATCGGCGGCGTAAACATCATCGTCAAAGCAGACGTCCACCGCTCCGGCGTAAACTTCCCTTGCTACCCGTTCGAAAACCAAGCTGAGACAGAAGGCTTTGCGAAGATGGCGAAGCGCGCAGGCTACGGCGTATACGGACTGCCTAACTACGTTGTCTGGCATATTGATACCGATGAGAAGCCTGGGAATGCTTAGCCGCTGTGAGAAGAGTGGTTGAGAAGTGGACGAAGAAGCATATATACCTTGGAGTCGGGCGTACCGAGCATTAGAGACATGGGTTAGTTGCGGGCGTATCTTGGAGTCTGATATTAGATGGCGGGGACATGTTATACTTCTGTATGAGTAGGAGTGCAGAGACTGCGGCGTAGCTCCTTTTAGACGATACGATAACGATATCCCGTTTGCTACCTTAGGAAGTCTCGTCACTATACATGTTTGTTAAGTTTCGAGTACGGAATTTCAACATCATGTTTGCAGAGCTTGTGTTGTGAGATACGGGCTTCATATTCCATGGTGATACACCATAAGCTGGAGCCGGGCATATCCTAGTATCGCGCTTCTTGTAAAGCAACCAGGAGAATGCTCAAAGCTCTAATCTCTAAAAGAGACGAGCATGAGACCCCTCCTCAATCCATATAGTTATACACATCTGCCCTTCAAGCATATCCAGATCCATACCAGCGATGCCACATACTCCAACCTATCATATCCTCCCTGCCGTCATTCCTGTCCGTCACACCAACCATAAAGTAGAATAATCCAACGATGCTTCGAAGGCTAACGACTAGAACACGCGAATTCGACAGGCCGACACTGATCAGAGCAGTGGCTTCTAGTAGTCGTAGATGCCAGAGTGGAACTTGCGCTCGTCGTAGTACTGGGCGCGGATCTTCCTGCCTCTGAACTCCCATCCTTCGTCGAAGCGGTTCACGGCGTTAAGGGCGGCCATTGGGGAGTTGAACTGGATGTAGACTACGCCATCCTTGTTGCTCTCGTCTAGTTGGATACGCTCGACATCGCCACCGAACTGAACTACGTTAGCATATGTACATTGACGACCACAGCTTGAGCCTTACCTTTTTGCCGAATGCTTCGCCCATGTCTTGTCGGATACCACCGTCGTTGCGCTCGGCGTTGGCGTCCCAGTCAACACCGTCGACGCAACCCCATGTGACTACGACACTGGACTTGTCGCCGAACTTGCTGGGCTCGTCTTTCTGAATACGCATACCGCCACTGACATCCCAGACCTGTTGAGACTGGACTCTGCCGTTTGCGTCGAGATTGCCTGCGCCCTGAGGAGCCCTGCGCTTCTTGACTTCCAGATGGGTAACGACACCATCGTTGTTCTTGCCGAGACCTTGACCCTTCTTGTAACCCATCTTATTCATCATGGCTTCGGCTTTGCTGATCTTGGCGCGTTTGGCGGGACGTTCTTCATGGGCGGGCTCGTTGTCTGCATCTTCCATCTGTACGTCGGGACGCTCGTACCGGATTGGAGGCGCGGATATGGTGGCAGCGGCGTATCGAACAGGAGGCGCAGAGATAGTGGCACCCTGATAGCTCGGCGGTGCTGGTGGTGAACCAGCTGGCGGGGGTGGCGGCGGAGGTACATAGTCATCTGTGACCGATGGAGGTGGCGGCGGCACGGCATCAGACTGCTGCTGCGACAGACGCATGCGACGGGCATAAGCATCTTCGCCTGATGGGTCGGACGAGGGAGCCACAGAGCTGTCGTCGTAGTATGCAGGTGGAGCGAATGAAGGCTTGGTAGCAACTGAAGCAGGCGTTGAGCTAGAGGAGGACGCCGACGGGGTGCCGCTGGCTTCCTCACTGCCGTCGCGAGACTTGTGCTGAGCAGCAGCTCCACGCAAGAAGGCAGTGAAGCCTTCCTTCTTGCGTCGGTAACCGCCTTGGGCCTTGTAGGCCAGCAAGTTGGACGGCTTGTCGGGCTTGTGAGTGGCCATAGGTTCATGAAGCCCGTACATCTTGGTGAACTTCTTCTGCTCCTTCTTCTTTTGCTTCTCCTCATACGCGCGCATCCTGCGCTCTTCCAGAATGGAGGCGTCATCCTCCGCGGTGCTTCGGTAGTAGTCGATACCATGCTGCTGAGGGTTGGCGGGCCCGGGAACTGACGAAGAGAGCGGGGCAGCCACAGGCATGGTGGCCCTCTTGACAGTCGGAACAGCCTTCTTGGCCTGGGGACGCTTGATTTGGTGAGGGTTATGGAAAGCTAGACAATCAAATGAGTCGTAGTTCAAGGCAATAGTATGGAGCAGTTCAGTTAGATACCAGGTTTCTTCAGCTGCTCGGCCTTGGCCTGTTCCTCTGTGTACTTGACAGGCGCAGCGGAGATGGTGGCCGAAGCATACGGATTCGGAAGGCCTTTCTGGGCGTAGGGGTTGGGAAGACCATATGGGTTGGGCAGGCCTTGCGCCTTCTGCGGCGGCTGGTCTGCCATGTTGATATCGATATACGCGCAAGTGCGGCGCTGAACAATGGCAAATGCGACTGGCGCACGTCACGCGTGAGCGGCGGCGGGCTGAGCTACAAGTCTAAGAATGCAGAGATTAGCAGCTGTCTTGCGGATGCAAGATTGAACAATGAGGCGGCGACGGTGAGATTCGACTACGGCAGTGTGGTGGTTGTGAGGGTGGTGGAGTGGCAGGCGCGATGTCAACTGCCGCCAAGCACCCCAGCCCGCGTGCCGGCGTTCGGCGCGCCCTCCACGCTAAGACTTAGCCGCATTGCGCGGGCATGCAGGAACGCCTGTTACCATGCTGTCATCCAAATCCTTATCCGTGATAAGTCATTTCAACATCTCCGAATATACCTGAGCAGGCTCTGGTGTTTCTTATCAATTGTAGATTTCGTTGCCCGTCATAGAAGCATAAAGGTACCATCGCCCAGGAAGCCCGCGCATAGCAGTGTTCCTCTAATCGCGACCATCAGATCTCCTATCTAGTAATCCATCGCCATGGCCCCAACCACTCTCGAACACGCCTTCTCCAAGGACTCGAGCTCGACTGCCGTCATCGTACCCGGTAGCCCTGCCCTGACTGTCTCGTACAAGAAGCTTGCCGCCGATGTCAAGGCTTTCCAACAGCAGCTGGCAAAGGTCGGCGTTTCTGCCGAGGCCGCTGTGTCCATCGCGCTGCCCAACACGTACGAGTTCATCGTCTCCTTCATCGCTGCCTCGTGGCAGAGGGCAATCGCAGCGCCCCTCAACCCGGCGTACAAACAGTCCGAATTCGAATTCTACATCGACGACCTGAGCTCAGCGATTGCCTTGGTACCAAAGGGTGCATTTGCGCAAGATGCGGCAGCTGTCCGCGCGGCAAGGAAATACAATGCCGCCATTGCAGAATGCTACTACAATGGCAGCGAGGTCGTCCTGGACATCAAAGAGGCTGGAAAGCTTGCGGGCAAAACCGCGTCCGTCCAGTCCGCGCAGCCAGACGATGTCGCTCTTGTGCTGCACACGAGCGGTACCACTGGACGCCCCAAGGCCGTGCCTCTGACGCACCGTAACTTGCTGCGGACGATGAAGAACATCCAAGCAACCTACGAGTTGACGCCCAAGGATCGTACCATGCTGGTTATGCCTCTCTTCCACGTCCACGGCCTGCTCGCTGGCTTCCTCGCGCCACTGGCTTCAGGAGGCTCAGTCATTGTGCCGCCCAAGTTCTCCGCCTCGGACTTCTGGAAAGACTTCAATGAGCACAAGGCAAACTGGTACACGGCTGTTCCCACGATTCATCAGATCTTGCTCAAGAGCCCTCTTCCAAGCCCCATGCCCAACATCCGCTTCATCCGATCCTGCTCCAGTCCACTCTCGCCCAAAACCTTCCACGAACTCGAAAAGGCTTTCCGTGCGCCGGTATTGGAGGCGTATGCCATGACTGAGGCGGCCCATCAGATGACCAGTAATCCTCTCCCCCCAAACCAGCGCAAGCCTGGCAGTGTGGGACTCGGTCAGGGTGTCGAAGTCAAGATCCTCGACGAATCTGGCAAAGAGGTGCCGCAAGGGAAAGAAGCTGAGATTTGCATCCGTGGTGAAAACGTTACCAAGGGATATCTCAACAACCCGGCTGCTAACGCCTCATCCTTCACCCAGGACGGTTTCTTCCGCACTGGAGACCAGGGCAAGCTGGATGCTGAGGGATATGTTATCATTACTGGCCGCATCAAGGAGCTCATCAACAAGGGTGGCGAAAAAATCAGCCCTATTGAGCTCGACAACGTAATTGCGCAGCATCCCGCTGTATCTGAAGCTGTCAGCTTCGCGATTGAAGACGAGATGTACGGCCAAGACGTTGGTCTTGCGATCGTGGTCAAAGAGGGTCATGCCCTGACTGCGGGAGAATTGAAGACCTGGCTGACGGATCGTGTTGCCAAATTCAAGCTGCCGAAGAAGGTATGTAGATACCCAATCAAACACGTATATGTGGAACATGGTCTAACAAACTGCAGATCTTCTTCACCGATATCATGTACGTGAACGATAACGTTGTAGATGAATTATGCACTGACTGCGAAATTATAGGCCGAAGACTGCAACAGGAAAGATCCAGCGACGTCTTGTTGCCGAAGCTATGCTCAAGCAGGAACAGCCCAAGCCTAAGCTATAGTCAGGTCACCAGATCGGTGTCAAACGGCCCTGTACCATACTCTGTTACTATTCGGGAGGGATCAGCAGAGTCTCAGACTAGATGTACCATACATGTGCGACAACCTGTCGTACGGATAGATTGCATAAACCAACGCCAAGTGTCTCCTGCACCTGGTCACTCTCCTATTGACCCACGTGAACTTTGTGTTTTTACTAAAGCTACCTTCCACTATGCGGGGGCCGGCCCACGTGTGACGGTGCCAATCACGTTGCGATTTGGTGTTCGCGAGGCTGACTGGCACTGAACTGCGCCTCTTGACACTGCAGACCTTATGCATAAGTCTTCGAATCCAACAGCTTGAGATAATTCGATGAACGAATCCTGGCCTGGCTCTGCAGGAAGCTGCTACGGCTAGGGAGTATTCGGTGCTTTAGGGGCGATGCGTTGTGCGGCGTTTCTCGGTGTGGGTAACCAGGCCGCATACACATGGCCTTTCCGCCCCCATATGCTGTGCCTCTCATTCTTGTTTGCTTTCCGATATACAGAGTACTTTTAGATGATGCAGATGCCTCGACGCAAGCTGCATTGTCCTTGGCTTGGTCGGCACTCGTCCTCAAGTTTGCTTTTTGGTTGAGCCTTCGTCACCCGCACGCATCATCAATCCACTTTTTTCTCTGGCCAGTTCAGTGACGGACGACCGTTTTCCTGCTGGACCACGCACGTCCGTTGGATCTCCTTTTGTTTCATCGATGAGCCCTGAAAGCCAGGCTGGATTCGGCAGTTTACCGGCATCATCCCCGCCCGTCATGTCTCAGATTCTACATCCAGGGACCAACACTATGCGACCGACACAGCAATCAAAGGGTACACAAAACTCGAAAGCCAGCCAATTTTCTCCGGCCAGCACTTCGACAAGTCGCTCCCCAACAGTCACTACCGGTACTCTAACAACAACCAACCTAATGCCTCCTAATATGCCTTCCGCCGATGCGGCTTCCAGTGGCAGTTCGACACCGCGTTCTTCTCAGTCATCTTTCAGTGACCATTCTAATACAACATCAGCGTCTACACCACCAAGACCTCAACGATCGAGCCTGAAGCCTAGTCTCAAATCTTCCGACGCGGTGACTATGGCATCTAGCAGGAGGTCTTCACCACCTGCGGTACGCTTCGCAGAACCAGATCCTTTGGCCAAGTCAAAGACCTGGCCGAGAGCAAGACCAAAGACTATACAGCTACCAGAACCTCTGATCAACAGAATACCAAACTCTTCGAAGAAGGCTCAATACCATCACATACCATCGTTTACCAGCCCGACCACAACTCTGATGGATCAGATCGATAATTTCCAAGCATGGGGAACGCCAAAGTCGCCAGGTCTCCACCGTCCCGACTCTCTTCCCATGTCTCGAAGTGGATCTTTCAAAGTCATGCGAAAGCGTGTGAGCAGCCTCACGATCAAGTCAACTTCAAACCAAGAATCGGATGCGAGATGGACCGGCATACCACTACCGGCCAATTACAAACCCCCAACTCTAAGCTCAAGATCCCGAATAGTTCCCTACCAGTCCGCCTTGTCCACCGGATCACGAATATCCACACAATCTGTCCCAGCAGCCTCGGCACCGTTGTCCCCCTGTAGTCCTCCGCCAGGCCAATACAATCCCCTCGATCATTACATACCTTGCTTGTATCCCTCATGCACTTTGCATTACACACCTGCCCACACAGGATCAAACTACTACCTCCCCCAGGGCCCATACGACCTAACTCGTCTTCACGGCTACTGCCCGCGCCACGCCAGCCAAGAGATGAAAGAAGCCAACAAAGCCTGCAAGCAAGCCTACGAGACACTACGCCAGAGCGCCGGACGCAAAACTCTCAACGTCATAGCCTCCGAGTTCGAAATCTTCAAAGACGCCTTCCGCCGCGACCGCAGAAGCAAAGACGCCACACTAGTCCGCGAGCACAAGCAAAGAGTGTTGGGCGCCCCTCCCGTGCCCCTAAACGCCAAAAGCAATCATGCGAGTGGGAAACCTGGGGTTCAGGAAGAAGTATGGGATTGGAGGTACACACTCCGTCCTTGCACGTCGAGCCACTGTAAGGCGTATTACACTCCTTACTCGAACCATTACATTTACTACCGCACACCGTTTACTGGTACCTCGTTCTTGCCGCAGGAGACGCTTTGTTCGGCCTGCGCGCAAACGGAGGTTGAAGGCTTTGCGAAGAAGGTCAAAGAGAAGTGGGGGAGCAGGTGCGGCTGGGATCATCAGGAGTGGCATGAGTGGTACACCAACGCCTGTAATGACCGTAATATGGAGCAGGACTATTGGCTCAGAGCACAAGAGCGGGCTGTCAGAGAGCGGGGGCCTGCGAAGTGGGTGAGTAGGCTGGAGGAGGTTGTCGTGGTGGAAGAGGAGGTTGATGAGTTGAAGAAGGGGAGGAAGAGCTTGATGAGGAAGTGGTTTGGGAGTATGTCGCAGTGATTGGATAGGGTACTGGATGGGCGCGATGACAGATGGAATACGATTTTGATCGAGGCACGGTACACAGGCCTGGTATACTGCACTACATTCTCTTCGGAACTACACAGCAACGCTATCGCAGGATTACATCACGCACACGCTTCGAGGGGCCGTATAAAATAATACCGTGTACTACTGTACTACTCGCGAATACAAACCACAGCTTTCCTACTGGCCGAACTTGTCACAATCTGGTTCATCCCATGGTACGTGCGATGACGCAGAGCGAGACGAGCCACTCACAACTTCCGCAACATCAACGACCTTGACGAAAAGATACTCTCACGAATAAGAGAAATCGCAAGTATAATATACTGCCGTAATCTGGTCCTAAGCCCAAGATGCCTTGGTTAGCATGTGGTCCAACATTATTGCGCAGTGGACGCACGCAGAAGTTCATAGCGATAAATCAAGATTTTCTTTCCTTTCTCTTTGCATACACTACAACTCTTTCATCTTGACCCTTTGCCTACGACAAGTCAAAAGATCATCGTCATGGCCTCCGCCGATCAACCACCACAGTCACAGTCCCTAAAGCGTCCTGCAGAGGCAGAGACACAGCCACCCCGGATGAGGTAAGGAAACTTTCATATCTGCAGTCATAAACGGTTGATTAACTTCGACTATAGTAAAATCGCACGCCAAGGCAAATATGGTACTATCTTAGTCCATATTGGAACCGAAAAAAAGCCATACCTCCTCCACTCCGACTACCTCTCGCACTACTCGACCCTCTTCAAGCTACGCCTAACACGCGACACTCCAATCTATCTCGAAAAAGTAGAACCCGAAGTCTTCGACATCTTCATCGACTGGCTGTACACACAAAAGCTACCAGAACCCTCCGAATGGGACTGCCTGCTCATAGCCCAATGCCTGGACTTTGCGGGTCAATACCTGATCCCCTCATTCGAAGAAGCCGTTGGAAACGCTTTCGTCGACAAGGCGTTCGAGAGAGGAGTAGTCCCGTACTACCCGACCGTCATTTTCGCGTACACAAAGCTGCTCCGACACACTGATGCCTCAGACCGCTTGAGGCGTCTACTCGTGGACTATCACTGCGATAAATATAGACCGAGGGAAATTCACAACGCCGAACCTGGGATGAAACTGGAGGATGAGACGGCGGAGAAACTTCCGACTGCTTTTTGGAAGGCGGTTATGGATAGGTATGCGAGGATTGGTATTGGTTATGCGGATATTGATATGTGCGTGCAGAAGGAATATCATGGGCATGCGAAGAGGGAGGATAGAGATAACTGTTTGACTTGTGGGTGGAATTGAGGGAAGGGGGAGATGTTGTGGGTGCCGAGCGAAGTTTCGTTCAAGCTGGAAGGTTGAGAGAAAGCAGGTGTAATGTCTAGGTCTTGGTAACAATGATTTTTTCGTGTTCAATGAGTATGTAAACTTGTAATAATGTGAAATAAATGGCGATTTGAAGCTACAAAGCGATCGCGGGTATCTTAGTCGTACATGAAGGCCGTTGTTCGTAAGTAATACACAGGCTCGATAGTGCGTAACAAAAAGTGTCCAACAAAAGTGTAACTTGCCGACGATGTCAAATGAGAAGGGGGTCTACATCGCAATATTCCACCTCCTTCTGTCCCATGAACCGAGTATAAGGATACCGCGACACTTGCCTGGGCCACTCCACATGATGCCTCATACGACACGGTATATTCCAGTATATCCCTTCGATCCAGCTCAGCACAGCAGTAGGAGCATGTACGCCCTCAAAACCCACTCTTTCGAGGTAGAGAATGGGTGTAAGAACAGCCTGGACCGCGATGAAATGAGCCAGCAGAATCTGCGCAACACTATTGTTGGGATCGATGAAGGCCTGGAACTCATCATGCGTCCACTTGGATGGTGTGTTGTAGAGCATAACAAAGGTTTGATATGTCTCTGGTGGGCGGTCATACGCATGAGTGATTGTGCAGACGAGCAACTCCCAGTATGACCGCTCACAGTCGGACATGTTCAAGGTTTGAACAAGGTCGAGGGATAACGATGCCATGTCGAGATCTTCGCGGTTGAAGCAGCTCACCCTCGATGTTCCGATCCGCTTCTGCATTCTCTCAAGGTGGGTATCCGCGCAGAATGCCTAGAGGGGGTCAGTGTGAGTCTCCAATCTTGGGTGCAGATCGCTGTACTTACGTTGAAGACTGAGTCGGCGATGAACATCATGTTGTTGCCTGCAATCAGGTTGCACCCACGGACCATCGTCATGAATTCTGCCATGCCGTCCTGCAGGTGACTTGATTGGAAAGCAAGTACTAAAGCTGCGGCCAATCTTGCATCTCGCTCGCAGGCGGTTGTTGGGGGTACTGAGAGCGCTTCGTTGAGCGATTTGACAGCGAGGATTCGGTGCTGTATGGCTTGCTCTGCAACACCCGACTGCGTTACAGCGTCCAGATGTGACGCAGCCAGCGCCAAGATGGAATGCATAAGGTACTCGTACTGCAAGAGTTAGTACCCCTTTTTACATTTAAGTATAGCCCTAAGGCTTCTTCCATGTCTACTGAAGAACACATACATTGTGCGCAAAGCCGGGAATCGCCGTGATCCAAATCTTGTCGGCTCCGACCGGGAGATGCGGGTAGGCTGTTATGAGAAAATGGTGAAATAAGCGCATGTCTGCCATGGACTGTGATCGTACGTTACTATACCATTCAAAGCATGCTTCCAGTATACTTACGAAGACGCCTGGCATCGATCCCAGGTTGCCTCCCTCCTGAGGGTGCGGTGAAGTAGGAAGACGTTGCATTGCTTGAATGATATTTGCTGGATACTCGCACTGCAACCCCGCCTTGGTACAATGGTGGCACTCAGGATGTCTCTCGTTACATTTGATCCTTCTGTGCTTTGATTAGGACGAATGAACAATATGAATACCCCAACATCGTTACAGTACCTCTTCTTGCAGTTGAAACAACCGCGGCGGGATTTGGTGTGTCCTTTCCTTGGAATTGGTCTGCGAGGCATCGGTGGCGCACTCCCAATTTCACTATCCGA
Source organism: Alternaria triticina (assembly GCA_022609215.1). Taxonomy (NCBI): domain Eukaryota; kingdom Fungi; phylum Ascomycota; class Dothideomycetes; order Pleosporales; family Pleosporaceae; genus Alternaria; species Alternaria triticina. The sequence goes on from JAGKPX010000029.1 coordinate 103,952, forward strand.
CAAAGTCGGTGAGTCACTCGAAGAGCTTTCGACTACAGTACCGTGATCCTGTGGAGACGACATTGGTCTTAGAAGTTTGAGAAGGATTCAGCGATCTGCGGTTTCGCTTCCCCTGTGGCGATATATACTCTGCTGTATGCGGTATCCAATGTCTCTAAAGATGTGGATTGCACAGTTTGGGGGCGAGAGCGGGAAGTATGAAGCGACCCCGCGGGTGTGGGTGGTCCGTTAATCAGGGGACGCCAGGTTTACGGCTGAACCGTGGCGGGCTTACAGCACTATACTGTAAAACAAACGGCCAACTAATAGGATCGTGGTTTCGCCTGGGGCCCTGATAATCAAAGTCCCCAAAACGGTTTAGCATGGTGAAGCTCTAGGTGTCTCCGGTTACTAGCCAGCTCACCGGTATGCAGCCATACCGTTAGATGGCGTCTGGTGGTTCTGAGGGCTGTGCTGCTGATATGCATCTACCGGCGGAGCATCTATGCCTTGCAACCGCTTCAGGCCTACTTTGCGAGTCCAAATCAAAATCGCGAGACAGCTTCCTCGAGATAGTCCCAAGCACATTCCGGTGATGCCGGCTCTGTCGCAATGACGTCGCCGTATCACGAACCACCGATAGCATGGAACGTCCAGCTTTCACTGTTGCCTGCAGCTGTTTGACAGGCTATTTTTGCATTACGAGATAGCGACAAGCATCGCCAATAGGAAGATGTGCGCCGATAGGTTGCCTTGACACTGGCGGCGTCCAGAAGATGGGTTGCTGGAAGGGCGCAGAAGTGCACATGGCGTCTCCTTTGACTCACCAAGAGCCCATGTACCAGAGAGCTCTTTAATAATAGTTGCACTTGCATGCAACTATTTCAGAGAATGCTGTGATGTAACGTCGTGGCCACGGTGGTCGATGGGCGCACTGCGAGGTCATGCGAAGTTTCCGTAAACACCAATAGGATCCCTTCAATCGACCGAGGATGGGAAATTTCGCGTAACATTACCGTCTCAAGCCTGCGAGGCGTACCAGGCACAGATGATGTTCAGGCAGCGAGAGTATTGAAGCAGCCGCTGACTGGCGTCAATCTCAATCGCTGCGCGGCGTAGGGGTAGAATGCCAAGGCGCTAACCCACCCCAGTGACCTTCCGGCCGTGTTCCAGGTTCTCCCCGTCCATCATCACCACTGTGTTCATACACATCCTCTCGACAGCACTATTCTAGTCCACGACACGAGCTCTGCGTTCTTCACAATCCTGGTGAAGCATGGCGGTCCTCGAAATAACCCAATTGTGTCTCAGAAATGTTGCCGCCGACGATCCAGCATTGCTTGAGAATCTATCAGCCGTGCGAGAGAAACTGCACACAAGCTCACAATTTTACAACTGCATCGAGGACCCCAAGTTGATCTATATTTTGGGCATATGGCCAAATTTGGAAGCACACTTGAAGTTCCTAGAATCTCCAGCGCGGGATGAGGTTCTCGGCACCCAAGAAGATATGCTCCAATTTTGTTGGACTGTCCATGTGGAACTAGATGGTATACATCTACTTCCTTCAGAGGCACCCATATTGGCAATGGAGAGACTTCTTTTCAAAGAAGAGTGCGTCGAGGACCTTGAAAGGGCTGTCACAAGCTATGCGCAACAGCTCCGAGGCAACCACACGCTCAAAGTAGCACACGGCTGGCGATGCGATGCACCGGGAACTCACGAGGCGCTTGTATTTACTGGATGGGAGACTGCGCAAACTCACGTCACCCTCACAGCAAACGTGGATGATGACCACGACGTCGCCGTATTGCAGGACCGATGCGAGACGGTGCAAATCATACGTGGCAGAAATCTTGAGCGGAAAGATGGGTGAAATTAGGCTCCAAACTGTTCTTCATCATTGAGGGTGCATGGGTTATGGGCTTGGTGCTCTCATGGGAAAGGGAAGTTGGGAGAGTCAGTCTGAATGGAAAGCACACGTGCGCCTGTTCTTCCCATGAGATCTCCGACTGGCCGGGTCGTGTACCCGTGCGAGGCCAGCACTCCGATCGTGAGGATCCAGGCCAATCATCGAACAGAACAGCTCATAGTAAGCACCTAAACTTCGTTGGGCTCCCGGCACTGCGTAAGTGCTGCACAGGGCATATCGACCGGGACGATCTTCCCTCTGTCGGTGGTTCCATTTCGGGTCAATGGCCTTGGTTCGATGCATGACCACCGGAATCCCTTCGCGCTTTCCGTACCGCTGCATAAGGTTCTGCGGCAGGGTCACATGTTCCACAGCAGCACAAGGAGCCGGTTGTGGGGTAGGCAGGACTGGGCGCGATCTTGGCCTGCGACAAGACGAGACGCTACGGCGAGATAGCTGTGCAAGGCTGGACGTGAACTCAGACCTTCAACTTCATGTCCTGTCGCTCGCGCTTCGAAGGCATCCACACTGGTTATTAGATGCTACGATGCAGTTAAGGTTGCAGTACCAGACAGTCGGTTGCTTTACCCCGCAATAAACCCCACTAAGACAGTGTTGAGCTGCGATCACCCCGACGCAATTCAACTCGCCATGCGGTACTTGAAATGACTTAAGAAAGTCGCTACTGGCATGTTTGATCGATCGTTCTTGCTCAAGTTGCGTTCGCTGAGTGGTCAATTTTCCTACCTTGGACTGTAGACGCAATCACAAGTACCATCGACCTGTCTACGAAGCGACCGACCCAATCACTCGCAGTGATACGCGCCTCGATAACTTTGGTACAACTTCACGGACACGAGAATCGAGCCTGTATCTGAGAATGAAAAGGCTATGTCGTTGTGTCTGGACCTTTACACAGCTTGCAGCGCTGTCGACAACAGGAACACTGGCGCAGCAAACCGCCGACTTCGATCCATTACAATGGGTCGATCCATTGATCGGTAGTAGAGACGGCGGTAATGTCTTTGCAGGCGCAACACTACCATATGGCATGGCAAAAGGTCGGCTACAGGAGCGCAACATTGATAGCTTACTGCTAAAACCTTGCAGCCGTCGCGGATGTGGATGGTGCGAATACCGGGGGTTTTTCCACGGACGGCAGCAACATCACCGGCTTCTCAGCTTTGCATGACTCTGGAACAGGAGGAAATCCAAGCTTAGGCAACTTCCCCATCTTTCCGCAGTTGTGCTCAGGCGACGACATCAACACATGCAAGTTTCCAATCACAGCACGCGCAACTCCTTATCGAAACGATTCAATCGAAGCACGACCCGGGTACTTTGGAGTAACACTAAAAAACGGCATACATGCTGATATGGCCGTTTCGGAACATGCTGCGCTCTTCCGCTTCGACTTCTCCACAGCATCTAATGGAAATGGGAGCAACGATCCTCTCATCATGCTTGATCTGACAGACTTATGGGCGAGTCGGCAAAACGCTTCTATTACCATCGAGGCCGAAGCCGGCCAACAGTCAGGTAGGATGAGGGGGAATGCTACTTTCCTACCAAGCTTCGGCGCCGGGTCCTACATGGCATACTTTTGCCTCGATGTTTCTGGAGGAACTGTCAAAGACTCTGGAGTATGGGTCAACGACAGAGCCGGCGAGCAACCAAAAGAACTTTACGTGACGCGTGGCTTCAACTTGTTCTACGTGCAAGCTGGTGGGTTCATCCGATTGAACGGCTCAATTGCAGAACCGGTGCTAGCACGAATTGGATTAAGCTTCATCAGTACTGATCAGGCCTGCCAAAATGCCGAGAGGGAAATCCCGGGGTCCACTTTTGACTTTGACGGACTTGTCACATCAGCCGAGGAAGCCTGGCGTGAGAAGTTCACCCCGATTACCATCGAAACCGGAGAAGTGGATGAGAGCATACAGACCAGCTTCTGGAGCGCTGTTTATCGTACGATGATATCTCCACAGAACTACACGGGCGAGAACCCGCACTGGCAGAGCGATGAGCCATACTTTGACAGCTTCTACTGTCTCTGGGATATGTGGCGCGTGCAACTGCCTTTTCTTACTGTACTGGAGCCGTCGATCATGTCCAGTTTAGTACGAAGTCTTCTCGATACGTACAAGCATCGCGGATGGCTGCCAGACTGCATGATGAGCACCTGCAAAGGCTGGACACAAGGCGGTTCCAACGCCGATAACGTCCTAGTCGATGCGTACGTCAAGAACATCACAGGCATAGACTGGGAGCTCGCCTACAAAGCCATCGTCAACGATGCCGAGAACGAGCCATTGGAATGGAGTCAAGAGGGACGTGGCGGCTTGACGAGTTGGAAATCCCTAAACTATATCCCAGTGTCTGATTTTGACCCTTACGGCTTCGGTACGAACTCAAGGAGTATATCGCGATCTCTGGAATACGCTTACAACGACTTCAATCTCGCTACTCTGGCCAAGGGGCTCGGCAAAAACACGACTGAGAAGTACTTCTCCCGCGCAACAAACTGGCGGAACCTTTTCAAATCTGACCAGACCTCATCGATCAACGGTACGGATACTGGCTTCACGGGCTTCTTCCAACCCAGGAACTTAAACGGAACATGGGGCTACCAAGACCCCATTGCCTGTAGTCCGCTAACTGACTTTTGCTCACTGACGTCAAATCCGTCCGAGACATTTGAGAGCAGTGTGTGGGAGTACATATTCTTCGTCCCGCATGATATTGGGAAGCTCATCGAGCTACTTGGGGGCGACGAGACGTTTGTGCGCAGACTGGATTTCTTCCATACCAGCGGCCTTGCGGACATAGGAAACGAGCCGGTCTTCCTTACGGTGTATCTGTCTCACTTTGCGGGAAGACCTGGATTGAGTGCAGAGAGGGCACATTATTGTAAGTCCTGTCGCACTAGATATCAAGGAAGCGTCCAGTTTGAATGCGTTTGCTGACATCAGATGTAGACATCCCGTCACGGTTCAACGCTACACCCGGCGGTCTTCCAGGCAACGATGATTCAGGGAGCATGGCATCTTTCGCACTCTTCAGCATGCTTGGCCTGTTTCCAAACCCCGGCCAAAACGTCTATTTTATTATTCCGCCTTTCTTCCCCACCGTTTCCATAGCTAACAAGCTCACGAATGCTACTGCCACTATTCGGAACACTAATTTCGACAAGGAGTACAAGAACATTTATATTCAGAGTGCGAAGTTGAATGGCGAGGTGTACACGAAGAACTGGATTGGACACGAGTTCTTCACGCAAGGGTGGACGCTGGAGCTTGTGCTGGGAGATACGGAGAGTGATTGGGGTACGAAGAAGGAGGATAGACCGCCTAGTATGTCGGATGGGCAGGGTGAGGTGGATCTGGGATTGATGATGCAGTAGGAAATAGCGAGATGGGGAAGGTTAGGAAGTAATTGGAAAGCACTGAGCGCCGAAGATATAAGCGCGATGGGATAATCTAATTAGCGCTGCAAACCAGTATATTGTAGCAGCAACCTTGGAAGTCGCAATCATGGGGGAATCCAATCGCTGGATTGACTGCCTAGTTCAGTAGTTTGGGTATAATTGTTGACCTTTTAATTACTGTGATCAGAACAAAGCTTTCGAAGCAACGCTCAATAGCCACGCGGCATCTTGCCAGCCGCCGACCTCTTCATTGGCCGTCGTACGTTGCGAGTCCCCGGTCGTTGGTCGACTCTCTGTATCTGTAGTTGTCGCATCGCCTTCTTGTCTCCGCAGAGCAGACGCGGCAATGATGGCTTCTCGTTCAAGCTTACGCCGCTTGGCTTCGACTTCGCGGCGTAATTTCAGCTCCTCCGTTGTAAGATTGTCTAGTCGCAGGCTCCTATCATCTTCCGCATCATCCTCATCAGACGCTTCTCTGTCCTCGTCGACAGAGAACAGTGTCCATCCGATGAGACGATCCATCCAACCTCCAAGCCCGAACCCGCGCTCGCGCGCCAAACGAGCGACTTCTTCCTCGTCGCCATCGCTTTCCTCGTCTGCTTCGATGAAGTCAGGCTCAATGAAGCGTTCGTCTAGCTCAGAGATCTCGAAGCTGGCTCTTCCTGACTGCGGTTTCGATCCGGCAGACATCATGAGATCAGCTCGACTCCCTACTCTACTGCCCCGTCGACTTTGCCGTGCGCTGGGTACGCGGGAGCCTACGCGACTGTGGATACGACTCCCCACCCTGGACATGCGCGGGGAGAAGAACACAGGAAAGTCCGCGTCACCGACATGTTCGCCGGATAGTAGAGCCATGGGCCTGTCCTCGTGTGAAGAGCGTTTCTCGTACTCATCACCTTGTCCGACTAGACTGGTGGAGCTCTCTCGTCTCACAAGCCAACCCTGACCCTTACTATCCCTCGTCTCGCCAGCGATCGCCAAACCAGCGCGGTGCAGCCACTCTTCATTTGACTCTTTGGTGTGATGCTTTACGAGCGGTGAGTGTAGAGGTAGAGGCGCTGTACCCTTCCTTGTATGGTGTCTCTTTTTTCCATCATCTACTCTGACCACTTCTTCCGCAAAGCTGACACCGGGATGCAAGACGCTAGTACTCTTTGCTTTTGGTATGTCGCCGACATCACGAACTTCGGCACGGGGATTGGCGAAGTAGCTGTCGTATGCGTATGCTTTCTTCGGGCGCTGCCGCGAACTGCTGCGGCTTTGGCTCAAGCTTAAAACACCTGGCGTTGTAGGCGCCGACTTTTGCGCGATGTACGACGTCCGAGGGGTGCGCGCGCCTTGCTCGTCGGGCGAAGGTGGTACGGATGCATCGAGAGGGTATTTGGCGCTGAGCGGGGCTATGGAGAGATTGTGGAGGTTCGGGTAGGAGCGACGCGATCGGGAGGTTGAGCGTGGAGGCTCCATGATGCTAAATTGGAGAACGTGGGGCCACTGGCTACGCTGAGGATGTGAGAAATGTCACGATGTTTACTGTATTTGGTGGAGTGACCGAGGTCCAGCAGGTCAGGCGCACAGACTCTGGGGAAATGAGGGTTAGCCTTTCATGGTTAGCTGCCGATCATGCGAGTCTTCACGTGAAAGTGGTGAGATGCAACTCTGAAATATTCGACTTAGAGAAATTTCACGAAATTGTGCCGCGACCTCCGACTACGGTCTGCAGTTGACCCCCTCGAGGAAATCGATGTCTACGGAATGTCGCTGAGTCGTCATAGAGATTTCGAGATACTTCCTGCCAAGTTCCACAGAGCATCCAGGCCCAGGGCTACTTGGTTGCGATGATTAGGAAGCGGCCACAAGACTCGGACAGCAGGAGAACTCGGGATAAACGGCTACGAATATTGCCTTGATGATGGCATATACTCTGGGCAAAGGCGAAGTATGATATCGTTGTATTCGTATAGTCGGTTTGCTCTGGGAACACGGCCCATAAGCTTCGCCTACTGGCATTTGCCGTCTACAGTAATGCTTCGATGCGCTTACTGTGTTATTGGCGTCTCTTTTGTGCCGATTCTTCCGCGCGGTTCTGGCGAACACGCCGTGGTTCACCCAAGCACTAGAGACCCACCGCTCCGTAGGTTGCGAGTGGAGCGATGACGAGGTCAACGGCGCTGGAAGGTATCAAGCCTGTCGCTGAGGCACGGGAGCGAGACAGTGTTGAGACGCGCCGCCCAGGTTGGAGCTATGCAGCGGGGCGGTTTGCCTTGGAACAGAAGCGAACTTAGCGAAGCTTGCCCACTGCCCAGGTGCTACTGGCGCTTGCTCTGTGCTTGCCGTCATTTGGCAAGGCACGACAAGACTGGTGCGGGGTCCGCGCGCTGTTTGCTGGTACCAAGGTGACTGAACTAGCACGCAGCCCACAGAATGATTTCGATGAATTATATGCTCAGCGTTCCTGCATAACCAAAGTACCGTTGGGAAGGTGCGGCAAGTGACGTACGGCGCTTGGCGGACCCTGGAACCGGCGGTCCAAGCCAGCGGATTGATTCCGACGCATCTGGCTCGGACCAGTGAAAGGCGCGCTAGGGCGACCCGCCCGATTTCTTCCACAACACCAGCCTTCATTATAACACACTACTTCTCACTCCCCGCGAACTACGGCTGACATCCTTCGCTACCGCCCCGAGCCATCACCACACAAATATCCGTCTACTGCGCACACCACTCCGCCCACAGTACACCCTACCTCGCTCACTCACAATGAACATCAACGCCTCTTTGCATCACCGCAAGACGCTCGCAAGATGTGTCCTGTAACCAGCCGGTAACAGCGAAGTAAGTTTCACTCTTTCATCCAACCTTGGGAGCTGCACAGTCACCAGCACTGTGTGAACTATCGCATTTTCAATGCATGCCCTTCCATTCGCCGCGCGCTCGACACGGCCGCCGGATCCGTGGGTGACAGCGGCGACAACCCATAGTTCGCGAACTCGGAGCTATCCTCCTACCGTACGAGCATTTGGCTGATAGAATAAAGGCTGCCCGCGTCGGCTTCTGCCCCCGTGTCTCTTGTCCTCGAGCATCCTCCCAAGTCAGACTTTCAAACCCTCAACGCACACAAGGACACTCGACAAGGCCTACCACCAAGCACCTCCGCATCCAAAAATCCGCGCTGTGAAGGGTATAGGACAAATCGTCCGAGTACAACACAAGCTGAGCTCACACCTATACCTTTGATACCCTCCATACTCGAACCCGAAGCTCCGCAGCGCTTCAACATGTCTTCATCAAACGGAGACTCCGCGACGTCCGTCAGCCAGGATCAGAACGCTCAGGAAAGCGTATTCGAAAGGATCAGGGAGTTCGTTGCCTCTCTCGGACTTTCTGCAAGCGATGGGCTCATTCAGCACGCTGGCGAGACCACGCACGAGGACCTAAAGGTTGTCGTAGACCCTCAGGGTCACCAGTGTTCCGTCACCTGCACAGCCGAGTCTTACGGCACTCTCACACCAGCCGTCTCCATCCGCTCGACACACGAACGCCTACAGTCACTTACTCCTCCATCAAACTACGGCACAGTTCTCCCTGGATGCGTCTATCGTAGCAGCTATCCAAAAGAGGAGAACTACGATTTCCTCAAGGAAACCGGTATCAAGACCATCCTCACCCTGGTTCCTGAGCCACTCTCGCCCGAGTACCAAAACTTCATGAAGGAGGCTGGTATACAGCACTTCCACGTCCACGTCAAGGCCAACAAAGGCGAAGTGCGCGTCGAATCGTGCGAAATGTCACGAGCTCTGCGCCTCATCATGGACCGTACCAACCACCCGATCCTCGTCCACTGCAACAAGGGCAAGCACCGCACAGGATGCACCATCGCCTGCTTCCGGAGAATCCTCGGCGTCGACGCAGAGACAGTTCGCGAGGAATACCATACCTACGCCGGCGCAAAGGCTCGCTTCCTCGATGAGGTCTTTTTCGAGAATTACGACCTCAACTTGGTCATGTGGATTGCTCGCGAGGAGGGCTGGGTTGCGCCTGTAGTTGATGTTGCACCACCCACACCCCCGGCTTCAGTCAGCTCAAGCACCAGCGCAAAGGTGGTCGCCTTGGCTTGATATTTTCCTTGGGTACTACTGCATTTTCCGGCGTTCGAAAAGGAGCATTTGGGCATGCCGGATAACTCTACCGGCTACATTGAGGTTTCAGCGCGGCGTTCGAGGCTCAAGAAGCATATCATCAACAACGGGCATCGGGATCATGGCGTTATACTCGGAATATTTCTAATTGGGGCCTACAAGATGACTTCTCTACCTCCAAGCGAGATGTTTTTTCTTTCCGTATGTTTTCTTTGGTTCTGCATTGGGTGGGTTTATTGGCTTTGAACATTACTCGTTTCTGTTGTTATTGGAAGAACGGGGCAACTACCGACGATCGGTTTATCAGGATCCTATTCCCTATGTTATACTGCAAGAAAACCAATACATCCCAAACTGTGCGCTCATACGACGAACTCCAGTCACTGAACCCAGACTTCTGATCGATCTTTTTGCCACTGTGAAGCATGCGCATCTATTGGTGTTCTCTCGAGACTTTGCTTTTCCCAAACACGATCTCGGTACCACCAAGATGATATGCCCAGTGGTCTTACCTTTTCCCTCTTCCTTTTTCCCTTTCCTCCGTCCAAAGGGTCTAGGTCAGATTCGGGTCCCCGCCTAGCCACAGCACTAATCATCACATTGCTTCTTACGTCCAGACTCCCGTCTTGTTGCCCTGACGATCATGCTGTTCTAGACTTGTATGTGCATTTAGATTCTGTGGCAAGGCGTCGTCATCGTCAGGTACAGGGACGGGTGGCCGGTGTGCTGGGATCCAGGGCAGTGTTTGTGGGTTGTGGATCTGCAGGGTTGATGAGATCATGATGGTGGACGCTAGATGGGATGGCTGACTGTGGTATCTATGGAGTGTGGATGTCGTGGTGTGGATTTCGAGGTTTGGGTACATTTCTGGGCTTTTTACGCAAACTCGCGATGGGAGAGTTACTCTTCAGTGTTTAGTACTTGGCGTGGTTCATTGACCCGAATTCTCTCGATACAGGTTTTGGGTACAGCGGAGACAAAGAGACAAGTTGGAGACACTTGGATGGCGCGAACAGTTGACCCGTGTATTGAGGACGAAAACCAGATCGAATGACAGTTCGCGTGGTATGTAAAGCAGCAATGATAGCAGGTTATTTCATCTAAATGACTCTCAGATAACGTTGCAACCAGAGTTGTTTTGCTACAGTGTTATACAAAAAGAGTACACTCCGAGAAGCGCCTCACACGCCATCCAAGCACCAAACAACCACATCACCAGTCCTCCTCGAATCATCATGGAAGTGACTGTTGAAACCCCTCCAACACTCCTGGTACCTAGTGCCCTCAAGATACTCCTTCAACGTCCCTTCCAACTGCTCAAAGAAAACAAGGTTCTGCGGCCACTCACGCCGGTACTTGCGTTTAAACTTTGGATCTTGGCGCATCCAATGCTGACCAGACCTACTTCCGCTCGCCTTGATCGTCTGTACATCTTCCATATTGGCTCGGAGCCAAGCTGCAGGGCCAGGTTTGATGTAGAACTCATCCGCCTCGTCGAGATAGGTTGAGCGCTGCGAGAGCGGTATGTCGATGGGCGGCTCGCACGTCAACGCCCATGCGGAGATTTCAGGGTAGATGAGGTGGGAGCGCCAGGGTGTGGAGTGGCAGGGCATGAGGAAGCCGACTGTTGTGTTGGTCACAGCAGCGACGTTACTATTGCCATGGACGTGTAATAGGCTGTTGCGCGTTTCATGTTTATGGCGGAGGTAGGCGAGTACATCGATGACTCCACGCTGGTGAACTTGAGAGGCATAGCCTGCAAGTAGGATGTTTACAGCAAGCAAGAACAGGACGACTGCTTTGTGCGATAGCGCAGCGCGAGGAGGTAGGAACTTGCTGAGTGGCCTGGCGGCGATTATGTGAAGGAACGGTAGGACTGGGTAAAGAAAGCGAACTTCCTTGTGCGATATCAAACTCAGCGTAGCGGTCATGACGATCACCGTCCATGATAGACGGCTTAGTATCTGACTGCCTGTAGCATCTTGACCTGAAACTGCTGTATTACCCGGGCTGTCGCCTTTGGCTGAGCTGCGTGGCTCTAGGCCCCTCAACGACTGCCACAAGCCAACAACGGCAAATGGCAACGATGTCGTGAGGAGCAACGGCAAACCTTCGGTCAAATAGTAGTCGCCGCGGTTCCTCCCGTAGAAGACGGCTAACGACTGAGCGATGTTGAAATAGAGAAATCTAAGCGGCGGAAGAGTCCAGATCCTGTAATAGAGCCGATCGGTCGCGACTGATAATACCAGGACGGCGGAGCTAGCATCGTCAGTCGGATTATGATCTGGTGACCTCGGGGCACGGGTAGTCTGCAGAGAACGCAAAGCCCGGCAATGGAGCCTTGCACTATGGGGACGAAAAACGTGCAGCGGATGCAAGGAGAGGGAAGGCTTACCCGCAAATCAGAATCTCACGGACCAACACATAGCGCAGCCGATGTGAGGCTTGCCATAGAGCTGGGATGGATACGGACAACCAGATGAGTGCATTGGTGGGCCGGAGAATACACGCAAGCGCTGCCAACAGCAGTGACAGGCGCAACCTGCACGAGCATGAGCCTAAAGTGGTGGCGGAGCAGACAAAGGGTGTTTTGATTCCACGACTTACTCTGAGAGGGAGCCGAGGTCGTGGTGTGCAATATGCGTCTGACCCTTGCTAGCTGTTGCTGCACCCTGCCAAGGCCAATAGTAAATAGCGACAGCAGTGATGGTAGTCTCAAGACAATTGGATAGTGTTCGGGTCGCGCAGAACCACTGCCACGGGCTGCAGACAGACAATGCAAGCTAGAAGTAGGTGGGATCAAATATCAGAGATTGCAGTGTTAAATTTGCGGGATGGTCGCGTACAGTAGTGAGGGCAGTGCGACTGCCACGACCGTAAACTTTTTCCGCAAGTTTCCATGTGTAGCAATCAAGCAAGGCTGCAGAGACGGCTTGGGTAACTTTCGGGGCAGCTAGGAGTAGTTCGGCTTTAGCAGGCAAGGTCAAGCCACAGAGGTCAGCAACATGTGCCGCGACTCGATAGACGGCAGCGAATAGCGCTGGATGCAGGGACGAGCGCAATTGGGATCTCCATTCCTGGCCACGGTGAGCGGACTGGGGATACTGGAGCACTCTGAAGTGGATTTACCCAGGTGATCCAGGCATTACTGGCGGGGCCAAACGCAAGCTGCCATGCAGGTTCGAGGGACTGGAAGAACTCGTCGGGCTGGAAAAAGGAGCGCAGGGTTAGTGCGTTGACGATGCGGAAGGCAAGCAGCAGAGCGAAGATGTTTAGCGTCGAGTCACGATAGCTGTTGGACGGAGCGCGTGGTGGAGCACCAGTCCCGCTCGGATTCGTGTCCCTCGCAGCGTTGGTGCGGGTCGGCATTGGGTAATAGAGCAAGAAACAGCGAGCACAGGCGGAAGGCCGGGACAATGGTTGGCGAGCAGAGTGAGATGAGATTCGCAGGAAATGGTGAGGATGCGAAGCCGGTGGTCTAGCTCCTTGGCGCGCTGCACAGGCAGTCACGTTTGTCATGCATCCAAGCTCAAGCGCGCCGCGGTGCAGAAAATTGATGCTGCGTGCCTTACCGGATTAGGACTTTCACGATGATTGCTGAGGAGACGGGCGGCGCCTAGACTCGGCTTCATCTGCGCTGGCCCTTTGCAGCATGCACCGCCGTGCGACAGTGCACGTACGAGGCCGGTCAATCTCACGATAGGTCACGATTGATAATCTACCGGTGACTGCAGGCGGTCTGGAGCGCCATCGTGGCATGGCGAGGGGCGAGGGAGGAGGGAGCAGGGCGCGAGGACGCTGGATGGGATTGTTGCCAGTTTGCCCCCCTTGGACGCTCGTGGTACGATGGCTGTGTGTGCCGGCCCAACAATGACGATACGGGGCGCGCCAATTGCTCGTCAGCGCGCCAGTGACGCAGCGATGGTGAGATTGGACATGGCAGCCCATGCCAGCGATATCGCGGCGGGAACGAAGAAGCAAAGCGAGTACCTGACGCTCAGCGAGGGTAAATCTGGGGAAGGGCTTGTGCTAGAGAGGGTCCGTCAGTCGCCATGTGCTATGATGGCAGATGTTGCAGGGAGGGATTTAGAGTTTCTCCAGGGTGCTTATCGCGCTTCCTCATCTAATGGCTGCTGCATGGGCCCAAGTGACGGGTGCCGACGCAACCGGAGGCGGCAGAGGCGACCCATGCGCGCGCACCGCTGGGATCACGACACAGGCACATGGTGATGGCGCTGCGCAGAGCAGTTTGGACGAGGGCGCTGCAAACGAACCACACCCCTCGAACAGCTGAACGCCACCTGTTGTTGAGGGCAGAGCAAGGGCCCGGGCTCGCCAGTGAGGGACTAGTGCATGCAGCCATACCCGTTCTTGTCACCTGCATGCTAGCACCATGTAGGTGATACTCTCGCTGCCGTCGAGTGGCAGATCCCCCAAGACAAAAAGTTGCCCATATCGCTCGTGGCTCGCTCAACAAGAAATCGCTCCACCGGGCGCATTGTGAGGCCTCTGGTCGCCGGTGCCATTGCCCTCTTGCCGTGCAGCGCGTCGTTGTTTGCCCTGACGGTCTTTATCTGCGTCTTCGCCTATGCCCAGCGCGATACATAGCGTCTCCACCTTTTGCTGCGAGCCCCGGCGTGTCTCTCCCGCTTCAGAGCGTCATCTATGGGGCCCGAAATACTCTTGACTATCCCGCACATCACTGCCCCAGAGGGAAAAGCGCAACTGAGCCGATCGTGTCTCTCAACCAAATCCATATCGAGCCGTTGAGCCCACCACGGCCCACTGCCACCATCTTCACCCCGACGACGATTCACAGGACCAGTGCACCCACGCCATTGCCCTCGCTGTGACACCGCCGCCGCCGCCCAGCCCAGCGCGACATGAGACTATCCGCCCACGACGTGCGCCTCGACAAACCGTAGACGGGCTGGCATGGTTGCACGCCTCTGCTGAGCTGACACGTCCTGAGCTGTGGTTGCCATGGTCGACCCGAATGCGGGCCTGACAGCGGAAGGGGAAGTGCGGGACGACCAGGCGCACTCGTCGCCGGCGTCATCTGTGTGCCCCCCGACCCAGGACGCACCAGAGGCACCAGAAGCACCAGAGGCATCTGGCGAAGAAAGAGAAGGGCAGCAACATGACGACTCTAGCGGGTCGCTGCCGAGTCAAGGCCAGGACGACGAGAACGACTGCACGCCCCGCTCCGAGGTGCCTTCCGTGCCAGAAGCCCTCAACGCCAGCCTCTTATCACAGATACACACGCTCGACCCGGAGCCCTCATACTTCTCTCCACAACCCCTCCGAATCTACTCGTCGCCCATTCCCCGCGACACGCCCGCGTCTTCGAACCCCTCGCCCAGCACGAGCGCCCACGCCTCGCAGGCTTCGCTCTCCACCGTCAACGAGGCCTCGCCCGCCGCTGCACCACCTCCCGACCGCCCGGCTTTCATGCGAGACCTCTCACACGCTTCGACGGCCAGCAACACGACCGTGCGGGCCAACTCAGTCGACCCCATTCACCCCTACGCCCTCCCTCCACGCCACCGCGATGGGCCCGTCTACCCCAACCAGTCCTATGCTGCCCTCCACCTGCAGCAGTACCCCCAGCCCTATGTCCCGCCCATCGTGCGCTCCCGCAGCTCCCACCCCTCACACTCGGCCGCCAACTCGCTGTCCAGCCTCGGCGCCTTCGGCCTCTCCCACGAGCACTACAGGGACATTATGGAGTCGGCCCCACGCACTGTTGGCAACTCACCGGTGAGCAGCCCTGGCCTCTTCAACCCCACCACCCGCCGCCCTTCCCAGGAGCCCGACCAGCCCGACGACGGTACCTATTCCACGCCCTGGCTCCACCATACCCACCGCCAGGCGCCCAAGGAGACCCACATTGCCGATGTCCAGGCCGACCCCGTCTCTGGACGCAAGATTGTGAACCAGTACGAGATCATCGACGAGCTTGGCCGAGGCGTTCATGGCAAGGTCAAGCTGGGCAAGGACCTGGTGCACGGCCGCTACGTCGCCATCAAGATCGTCGACCGCTACTCCAAGCGTCGCCGCCTCGGCAAGAACAACAGCCACGAAGACAAGATCAAGCGCGAGATAGCCATCCTCAAAAAGGCCCGCCACCCCAACATCGTCAGCTTGCTTGAGGTTATAGATGACCCAGCTAAGAAGAAGGTCTATATCGTACTTGAGCACGTCGAGCTGGGTGAAGTCAAGTGGCGGACTGAGGGTGCCAGAGAGATCTGTCTCGTCGAATGGCGTCGCTTCAAGCGTGAGTCCCAGGGCATTTTCGACAATGACAGTGCAACACTGGAAGACGAAAGGATCATCCGCATCGCCCACCAGAAGCTTGCCCGTCAACAACGTCGCATGGCCAGAGAGGCTCACCTACGTCGGAAAGACGGCTCTTCCAACCAACCCTGGAGCTTGGAATTTGCAACCGACTCTGAAGACGAGGGCTCCGATAACGGACGTGGCTCGCAAGCATCTCATCTAGAAGATGAGCGTCCGCACAGCCGCGTCCAGTTTCGCGAGCGATCAGACGTCGCAGGCCACCACGAAGACCACATGGAGACCGCTTTCCGGTCACCTGAGCCGGTAAACAACTCCTGGGCCGATGGGCTCGAGGGAACCATGTACGGCCCTTACGATACGGAGCTCGTCCGAGGCCGCGTACCGAGCGTTGCTGGCAGCTCCTCGTCACGTGTGACCGACTCTGGCGAAGAGATCCCTGAACATTTCAATTACGTCCCTCTGATGACTATGCATGCAGCTTGGGAAGCTTTCAAGGACACTGTCTTGGGTATAGAATACCTGCACTACCAAAACGTCATCCATCGAGACATCAAACCTGCCAATCTTCTTGTCACCAGGGAGCATCGCATCAAGATTTCTGACTTTGGTGTGTCGTACTTGGGACGGCAAAAGACTGATGAAAGCAACGGCGAACACTCTGAGTCGGACTACCAGGAGGTTGACGAAGCTATTGAGCTGGCAAAGACTGTGGGAACCCCGGCCTTCTACGCCCCCGAGCTCTGCCGTACAGAGATTGACGCAGAGACTCCCCTCATCGACGGCGGGATCGATATCTGGGCCCTCGGTGTCACGCTTTACTGTCTCATCTACGGGCGCGTGCCTTTTCACGACACAAACACCTTCACGCTGATGAAGGTCATCAGCGAAGATGAGCCCTACATCCCTAGGTATCGGCTAAAACCTGTCGCTGAGCAATCAAACTCGCGGCCAAACTCACACGGACGCAACAGTCAGCCAATGACGAGCACCAAGAGAGCACCGCATGATCTCGAATACGAAGAGGTCGATGAAAACTTACGTGACCTACTGCGACGATTGCTGATCAAGGATGCGCGACGTCGCATCACTATACCAGAGATCAAGCGCCACCCGTGGCTGCTATCCGGTATTCCCAACCACATCTCATGGGCAGAAGAAACAGACCCAAGCAAATCCTACGATGGAAGAAGGATTCAGATTTCCAAAGAGGATGTCGAAGAGGCCGTTGTCCCTATCGGTTTCGTCGACCGCCTCCGCTCAGCTGCTAAGAAGACATCCGAGTTTGTCAAAGGTTTCACAACTCGCAGTTCAGGTTCAAGGCGGCGTGCGCAGAGCTCAGCTACCAACCAGGACGCGCCTCCAAACATCAGCGCGAACTCTTCGAGTAGTACCATCAGTCAAGACGCCCGGCCCTATGAAGGCCGACGTGGCAGTCTAGCACCCGGTGCTATCCTAGAGATTCTGACTCGCTCGCGTGAAGCTGAGCATCCGCTCTCTCACAGCGTTACAGCGAGTCCGGAGGCGAGAGAACGGTCAAGGTACTTTGACAGTCCCAACTCCCGTACTGCATCACCCGCCCAGATGCTCGAGAGCCAACAGCAACAGCGACCGCAAATGCAAGACCGCGCCATATCTTCCATAAGCACCATTCGTCAAGCGGATCTGGTTCCCGGTCGAACCGCATCTCCAGGATTTCCTCCAGCTCTACCTGGTACCCCAACGGCTCTAGACACACCTGGTGGCTCACAGTTGGGCGGTCTATTTGGCGGTCTGCCACGACGTGTGGTCAACAGCATGAGAAGCAGAGACAAGTTAAAGCCCCCAAAAGAACATAGCCGCGCGAGGTCAATCGATAGACTCGTTGGTGGAGACGACGATGCCCATGGCGTCCCAAGCCTGGCAATCAGCACTACATGTGCTTCCGGCCAAGTCAATCAACCTGACGCCCTAAAAGACATGTCTCCCATTGCTCGAAGCTCATCGCCTAGTCATTCAGAAGCTCAGTCTTTTGAACGTCTTGACCCCTCGTCGCGGCAGTCCTCATTGTCGTCGCTGTCTTCACGCCTGCATCGAAACTGGGCAACCGTCAATAGCCAGGAAGCTGGACCCACTCTTGCTATGGCGCCCGACTCCAGACGATCATCGCAACTGCTCCAAGCCGGCGATCAAAGACCCTCCAGCCCTACCTCGATTGCACGAAAAAAGTCGGATGACCGTTTTGATCGCGCGAAGGATGAGTACCGTCGCCGCCTTGGAGTGGAACAGTCCGCAGCTCGTGAGCGAACCGACTCTATCACACGATCACGGCCTTCATCTTCTCATGCACAGACTGCATGTCCTCCAAGCCCAGACGACGAGATAGTCTTCAATCAACACAACAATCGAGAGAGCTGGCACCGAAACGATCAGTCCTCTGAGAATAGCCCTCTTGGTGGATCAAGCCGTGGGCTGGCTCTTTCCTCTTCCGAAGACCAGTTCTCTGCCATGTCACAATCCGAATCGAACCCATCAATTCCGTCGGTCGCGTCGGCCGGCTCCCCAACTCAAGTTGGTTGCGGTTCCTTTGACGAACACTCTTGGATCTCAGCAGCTTCAGCCAATCACCTTGAGGCCTCTATCGATGACGCTGCTGGCTACGATGGCGACCACGCTGTTGAAAGCGATGACGATTCAGAGAGCGACGACGGAATGGTCCTGAACTTCAGCAGCAAGAAGAGGTCCGTCGCGTCATCATCACAACGAAGCAACTCCGTTTCCAATGGCGAACTTGCTCGTGCCAGCATTCACGTCCGGCGATCCACTCGCAGTGGAAGCAACGGAACAGTCAAGAAGATTCCTCCACCCGAGCTGGAGCCAGCGCACGAACGTACAGCTGAATCGCAATAACAACACCCACATACCGTACACTGACAACTTTACTGTCATCTCCGTCATCAACTACACGATACCCAAGATCTACCCGCTGTACGAATACACACACATTGGATTCCCGTTTCACGCGTGTGTACATATACGAATTACAGAGCAACAATATGACTTTACCACTACCACCAAGGGCAGGCGCAGGGCGTTCTCACTTAGCTTGGATCTAGGCTGCATGCATCGGCGAGCGTTATCAAAAGACGGCGTTGTCTTTTTTCTCTTCCCAACATTTACTATTACCATTCTGTATCTATTTCCACTTTTTCTCTTGTGTGGCCTGGGCCTCCGTTTGGTTGAGAATGAAGGATGAATTGTTGATGATCGATGAGAAGATTGCGAGGCTAGAGACGATCGTGACGACGAGGGCGTCAGGCTGCGCTGTGGGGAGGGCCTCGTTGCGGTTGGTGGTGCGAAGTAGCTGCCATTTGCGGTTGGGTAGTAGTGGTACGGGCTCGCTGGTGGCACTTGTGAACTCGAGGCTCCCTTGTATGCGGAGAAGTTGATTGCGGGGGCGAGGTAGAAGCCGTTGTTGGACGAGGACGACGAGGAAGCGGATGATGACAGTTGCGAGGGTGCTTGTGCTGTGCTGCCGGCCCGCTCCATGTCGACTAGGCGGCACGATTGGGAGCAGTAGACGCCGTTTTCAGCGATTTGGCGGTCGCAGGACAGGCAGAAGTCGTTGAAGCACTCCATCTGGGAAGCCATTGCGGTGGTGTTGGTGATGTAGTGGTGGTGTTGGTAAGGTAATAGTGGTGGTGGTTATGATGGTATAGCCGCCGACGAGATGATATCGGGGTGGAGTGCTGGATGGGTGAGTGTAGTTGGACTCAGGAGGGATGACTTGTTTATGAGTGGATATGAAGAGTGTCAAGTGGGAGTCATGAGGTAGTCAGGTTGGTGAGCGGCAGGACCGTGTGGAGCAGCGGGAGGATGAGCCCCATATACTTAAGTCGCGCTCAGGCACTTCACGGCTGACCACCGACCACCCTAGCAGGCTTGGGTTGCAGGGTCCACGGGAGACGCACCCCTGTCGCCTCTCCACAATACTAATATTTCTTCGAAGCGCTGTAAGCCCGCACCCCTCAGCACCACCACCTGCACCACGCACCCATGCTCCACCTAGGTTGGCATCCTAGCGCCCTCCGGCGAACAGGTCCAGTGCGATCCCTCGCCAGCTGCAGCTGCTTGGGCCACCACGGTGCTGTGCTGCCAGCATGCCCGTCCGCTGCCCTCGCTATTCGCTCACGCCCTGCCTGCAGCGAACGACGGCCCTCACGGCGCTGCTCGCTGCTCGATGCTGCAGCCAGCAGAGCGTAGAATTTTCGGCCGCGGGGGCACTCGCAGCCGGCTTGCGTAGTGAGCAGTGATAGTCGCTCCATCTGGTGACACCACCCTCCACCTCCGCCCGAGTTGCGTGATAGCAGCGCGACGCGAAAACGTCGCTCCATGACGGAATCCCCTCGCTAGTCATCTGCCCGGCCCTGCGCCGGACGCGCAGATGACTGACGTGCAAATCTAGGTACGAGGCTTCCTCTTCCAGCCAGATGGCGGCGGGCCAGTTATCGGTTTCAGCAGTCATGAGCGCCCTCCCATGTCCCTCTCCCATCCCTCTCCAATCCCATGCTGCCATCCACTCCAATAACCGAATCGCCTGCCTCAGCGTTAGGCCCGCTTTTCGCTATCTTCGGTGATAACAGACGCCTCCGCAGAGCCATTATTTGCACGCGCTAGCTTTTTGTCTCACGCTCAGCCCTGCACCAAGTCAAATTCTTCCTCTAAGCCAGCCGCCTTCCGTAAGCCGTCCATCTGGCACACAGAGTGCTGAGGAACCATATTGATCCTCGTGGCGACGGACAGAAACCCACACCCACTTCGTCTTGACTATGCAGCTAGTTCCGACCAAGTGTCTTATTGCACCCGCATGCCTAATCACGAACAGCCTTGATCCAAGACGTTATCTTTGTCTGCAAACCACCCTCTTCCACATACGGGAGTACGGCTACGGGTTGCAGCGGTGATCTTCAACACTATGCACGACACACCACCCTCAGAACTGCCGCCTGCTGAGCCCTTTCACAATTCCTCAACACAACTCCTCTTCAATTTCCGCGCGGCTCTATGCCTATTCCGCTGCCCAGACAGACGCCTGGAGGACACGCTTCGCTTCTTGCTGAGCGCCTCTTCCCTAAAAAGTCAGGAGCAGACCGACCTGGACTCATGGTCATGGCTTGCTGCCCCCATCGGGGGCCGGCGAAGGCGAAATGAGTATCAAACGGTAGTAGGAACGCATGTTCGCTTGTTCGTCTAACTGCTCATGGCTTGCGCAATCTGTGCAGTGTGCAGAGCAACACTCTTCCAGCTTCTCCAGCTCACACCAAGCGAGATAAGACGCTCGGTGCAGGCAACCGCACTCCTACCAAAGCATACGTCCTGCAAGTGGCTGCAGCCTTCACAGTGTCCATGTCCAGACGGACGAATGACGGTGCCGCCCTCAGCTGCAAGTCACTTGGCCGACGTGCTCCAACACGAGCAGCCTGCATGATCTGCCAGAGAGACAGCCCCCACGCTGCTTTTTCCAAGGTTCCTGTACGACATGCCCTAGACAAGCCACCAAGCGAACTCCTTGATACTTACAGGCTTTCTGCAGGAACGGTTTGGCCTTATCGCGAGATCCTCGCGGTTAACGAGGTCCCTTGAAATTCATCTTCTCTAGTGTGCCTCCTTTACCATGACGCGCGATTCATGATACTGCAATCACGGGTGCAATTACAGCAGCGCGACCAATGCGGTACCCAAAGACAGATGTGGCCCGTGAAAGATGCCCTTCCCCACAGTAACCGCACGCACTTTGTGATTGCGAAAGATGGCGACATTGCCAGGGAGCGGGCCATGCGCTGCATCGCTTTGCCCTCGAAACGGCTGTCAGCCTCAATAAACAATACAGCGTTGCACATAATCCTCAACAAGTATGCATCGACGATGCACTCCCTAGGCAGCTTTGATCAACGAGATAGCACAACGCAATGCATCGAAGGCATCCAGACTTCATATATCCTAGAGTATAGCACCACTCGATTCCCCAATGACTATGCTGTGCATCGTTTACGCGCCCCAGCTGCAAGATGATGCAGGACGCGGCTTGTCCAATATTCGTGCGTCTCATGTACCTGTCCCCCATCATTGCCAACATCTGCAACACTATGGGGACCTTCGGGATGCAGAACCCCAGACCACTCGAAGGACCTTGCGAGATGCGACCTGCACCTTGTAGCAGGCAACCTCTCGAGCAGCAGGCGAATACACGCTATGTAACTCAAGGACAAGCGCCATTAATCTATCGTGAACGCGGCACGGAGCACCAACCGACTCTAGATTTAATAACGAGCAGCCTCGCCTCG
Organism: Alternaria triticina; assembly: GCA_022609215.1. Taxonomy (NCBI): domain Eukaryota; kingdom Fungi; phylum Ascomycota; class Dothideomycetes; order Pleosporales; family Pleosporaceae; genus Alternaria; species Alternaria triticina. The sequence continues at coordinate 126,029 of JAGKPX010000029.1, forward strand.
TTGCTCGCTTGAACCTGGTGGTTATCTCCCGAGTTTGGCACTCTCCCGAGACATCGGCCCGTTTTGTTGGCGGGTCGACCGCGAGTGGGCTTTTCCCAACGATGTGTGTTTCCCGGCGGTTGCCCGTCGCTGGTACTGGAAGGGCCTCCCTTTGCGGGAGGAGTCGGAGTGGCGCCGTCAAACCTACCAAAGTTTCCATGTGTCTGGTGATGCGCGACGCCGCACTCGTGATTTCCAAACTGTAGTCTAACTCTAAGACAGGCGATGGCTCTTGCCTATAAACTAAGACACAGCAATGATCTTGGGGTACAGTTCGCCTAGATACAAGCTAGAAGAAACGAGCTCCATCAAGGTTTGGGTCGGACCGCCAGGTTTCCGTGCTCTCAAATCAACCGGAACCGAGCTAGCGGCATGACTCGAGCCTCGTCGTTTGTGCCGTTCACATTCAGCCACGAATGACTCTTGCATGTGTTGCGCCTCCTGGGGAAGACTCCAGGCTTCTCTGTGGCCTGTCGACGTTGGCGACATCGTCGAGCCTCATGTTCGTAGCCATGGTACTGCGAACGCAATGCGCGTTGGAGCGCTCCATTAGCCTCGCTTACTATGCGCTTGCTAGTAGCTTGCCAAAACTGTTTCATCACCTCATTTAGACTAATACTGCGAAATCTTCACCAAAAGACAACGACAGTACAACATCCATCACGCAATCGCGACCAAAAATCACCCGATATCCGTCATGGCCTACTCCGCCGAGCTTCGCCTCGCTCTGCAAGCCGTACACCGGGCGTCATTGCTCACCAAATCCGTTCTCCGGAGCCTATCCAACAACGTGTCTGCGGAGACAAAGGCAGATGACAGTCCCGTGACCATTGCGGACTTCGCCGCTCAAGCCCTCCTCATATCCGCCCTGCGTGCCGTGTATACCACAGACGCGTTCCTCGGCGAGGAAAGCGCAGATGCATTGCGTCAAAACGAGACACTCGCTGACCGCGTGTGGCAGCTCGTGCAACAGGCTCAGGACTCGGCCCATGCAGGCAGCTCCGAGAACGAGAAGAGGGACGGAACCTCTGTCCAGAAGGAGGAGTTGGCTTTCCCGAAAAGTAAAGAAGACATGTTCGAGCTCATCGATAGGGGTGGGAAAGGGGAAATCACCAGAAGAGGCCGGACATGGGTCATGGACCCCGTGGATGGCACAGCGACGTTTATGCAGGGCCAGCAGTACGCAGTTTGTCTGTGTTTGCTCGTCGACGGCGTACAGCAAGTCGGTGTCATTGCGTGTCCCAACCTCGCTTTCCCTATCACAGGGGAACTGGGTCAAACAGCCATCCACGAGGACCAAGTCGACAAAGACGGCTTTGGCGTCGTTCTCTCCGCTGTCAAGGGCCAAGGCACTTTTATCCGCTCCATGAACAGTTCCTTAGCAGCTGGTATGGGCGTACCCCGACATGTAGACCGCACCACGCTCCCGCAAAAGCAAACCTCAGAACTCAACTTCGTCGAAGCAACACTAGGCAAAACATCCCTCTCCCAACCCGAACACAACGCCGTAGCCACCTCCCTCGGCGCAAAATGGCCAGGCACCATCCTCTGGTCCCAGCAGATGAAATACGTTGCTCTTACTCTGGGAGCTGCGGACGTCATGGTGCGCATCCCAAAGACTAAAGACCGCTTCACGTATATCTGGGATCACGCTGGTGGGCACCTGCTTTTCCAGGAAGCAGGTGGTGTTATCAGTGATTTCAAGGGCGAGCAGATTGATTTTGCGAATGGGAGGAAGATTACCGGGGAGAGGAACTGGGGGATGATTGCTTGTATGCCGGGGCTGTTTGAGGAGGTGGGGAGGGCGGTTATGGAGGTTTTGAAGAGGAGGGAGGGGTGAGTGGTGTGGGGGGATGGGGATGGGGCGTTGGGGGAGGGGGATGCGGGACGGAGATACGACATTATGGTTGGATCGAACTCGATGTACACTGGACATTGAGCGAATGTCTCTAGGTCAGTTTCGGTACGGTGATATACTGCATCATGATAGTATACCAGAGGCTACCTATAAATGGGACTAGCAATCGACATACATCAGATCACAAGCTCTTGTACATTCAGGGTAGACGTGTCAGGCCATACTACCCTCCGAAGGTACACCGCGAAAGTCACGCTGTCAGATAGGGACACTATAGATCACGCTACAACGTAATGTCTCAGCCTTGCACATACCACCGCCACCCTACCTCTCACGTGCTATATCGGGTACCCTCACACCCACACCCTCCCCCCACCGGCCCTCCCACATCGGCCACCCTCTCTCACCGGCCCATCCCCCGTCCCGAACACGCCCCTCCAGCCTCAAAACTCAGGCCCGGCTCGGGTGCTCAGACTGCAAAGCTTGAAAAGGCGCCGTGTACCGCTACACAAAAGCCCCAAGTAGCCTCACCGGAACGGTACACCAAGTGACATGCCACTGGAACACGAAAATGTGGGGTAAAGCGGAGTAACAGCGGCAACGACGACGATGATGACATGAGTCTCAGGTGAGCAAGAAAACGGGGGTTCGGGTGGGTGCTCAATCATCTGCTTGCATAGCTACCTATTCTCAGGGGTTGTACAGCATAGTTATGGTGAGGGGGAACACGGAATATGCCTGAAAGATATTATGCATGATTGCGGGTCTCTTTTTCGTTATGGGATCTGCGCGGACAAGTATGGAGTGTCTAGCCGTAATAGATAACATGTACATGATGGGGTTTATTACACAACATCCTTGGTATACAGGCGGTGCTACAGCGGAATCAAATCCGACGCCAACTGGATCGGCGCTGGTTGCTGGTAAAAGAGAGGGGTCCATGGTCATTGCTCATGTTGTGTACTGCTGCTATTCCTCGTAGTTGAGCATGCACAAAGCATGCTAGGTTGTTTGCACAACCCGCTCTGTCCATGCGCCCACCCGGCCTTGAGTCGTCGACAGCCGCTGGCTTGTAACACCTTTGGTCTATGATGCGCCGCCGCCGTTTTTCCGGAACGAGACTTTCTCTACTGCGACGTTTTCGTTGCCTTCGGCGTCTTTGCGGAGTTGGTAGACGTAGAGTACGAGGACGTCGCCTTGGACCTGGGTTCGTGTTAGCCTCATATCCTCACCACCTTGCTGCGGCTTGCTGTTCCTTGTGTAACACCTGGGTAAACTCACATCCATCAACACAAAACTCGGCGTGGGATCTTCGTCCTCTGTCCACCACCCCGTGCTCATGGCGCCTGTCGCACTCCCTGGATTGACAAAGAACTTGCCTTCCATCTCATACGCCTCGAACTTGTGTGTACCGCCCCATAGCAAGACATCGACGTCCATCTGCCGCGCCGCTATCAGCAGACTGTCGCCGTCGCCCGGTGGTATGATGGTGTGGCCATGTGTAAAGCCTATGCGCAGACTACCGTGTGTAACGACTTTCGATAAGGCGAGATTGGGCGCTTCCACGTCGAAGTCGCCTTTTACAATCTGTAGATCGGGTGCAATGGCGCGCAGGAACTCGTAGGTTTCGCGATCCGTTATGTTTCCTAGACAGAGGATTTGGCCGATCTTTCCGGGTGCGAGGAGCTTCTTGAACTATATCGTCGTGTAAGCGCATGCGCGTGTGGGTCTACGAGAGACAGGGTGCGGTTGTAGTGGGTGGTGACGGATGGTGGATGGGGTAGAGGTGGGGTAAAGCGTACCTTGGCCGGTATGTCCTATGCAGCCTGTAAGTTTGTGAGGTCTAGCATCGTGAAGAGTCGTTGTGGTGACATACTGAAGCTCGGTCTGGTATGAAGAGGTCGCCTAAGACCAGCACCAATCGCGAAGCCATTGTAGTGGCGCGGTTGTGTCGTTATGCGCGCAAACTACACTGGGTGATAGTTCGGAGATATATGGAACAAGAGCAGGTGGCTTCGAAGGTAAGACAGAAATGTAGCGGAAGCTTGCGGGGATGTCGCGCGCAGCTGGAGGTGGAAGTTGGGGAGCTATGCTGTCACAGGGCGGGCCCCAGTGGCAGAACCCCGAGCTTGGCAGGGACGCCTGGACTGGGGATCGCGACGCTTCTCCACCGACATCAGGGCACCTTGATGATACTTTACTTATACGGCTAAATCGTCTTAGGGTTACAGATAATCACATCTTCTTTGAATCCTTGCCTGTCGGTTTAACATTGGCTTGCCCCCTAGCAATCCTGATCAACACTATCAATCACAAATCTACCTATGCTTACTTGTAACGGATGTCGCATGAAGGATGAAATACGATACCAATGAAATAGCGACTAAGAAGCAGCAGCTCTTTCATTACTGGATATACAATTTCTTCGTTTCCTATGTCCTACGTTCGCTCAATGATATACCGCCTACACTATCTCATACTTACCGTCCGAACATTCATCATTACCGTAACGGTTACTAGTTCCCTCGTCAAACTATAATTCGACCATCAGTCTTTACAGAATTATGGCATGTACTGGGTCATGCTCTCTTCGCAGTATGCTGACATGGGGTATTCAAGTGTACAGGGCTAGGACGGGGCTGACTCTGTCAGCTTCCGGTGTACACATCAGTTTCACAGTTGGAGCGAATATGAGGGCAACGGTCTGCCATGACATCGTTCATTTGATTCGCAAACAGAATTGTCTATGCCGGTGCATTGCAGATTCTCGAGCGAATCACAGCTATGGAATGGCTGCGCCTACCTACCTTGTGGTCACCGGTGTGCGCTGTTCTCGCATGAATTTGATAAGCCGATACAGGGTCTGCACCAACCGTGGTAGACTGCGAAAAGGTACACCTCCACAACTTCATAAAAAGACCTAGGGATGGCGGACAAGAGTCCGGAAACTTTGTCTCGGTTCTTTGAATCATACCGTGAAGAACGATGTCTTAACATTGTCCAAATTCGCAATTTGTGAGCAGAATATATGTGGCACTCATGCCTGCTATCGTGGAAAGAGCGCCACGGCTCGAAGGCGTGATGGGAATGAACCTTAGCTGTAGCCTCAAGATGGTTCAAATACTCCCACATTCATTCCCAGAAACATCATGTCGTTCGCAATCTTTGCAGTAATTCAGTCAAGATCTTTTTACCGCTCTTCGATCCGCCTTTTCCTGCCCACCCCGTCGCTATTCGCATTTACTCATACAATCTCGACAGCCAATCACGTTCTTGCTCAGCCGCGTCCGCATACCTAGGTACGCAGAGATGGCAAGCCCAAACGATAGTACAGTCAACGCCGCGCTACAGATACTGTTTGGTATTGCCGCCATTTTCAGTGTCATCTTAGCGTTGTTTGGTCTGCATTATCGAGATTCTCTTGGATTTGTCCTATATCGGCAGTTTAGGAACCGTCCTCTTGAGTGTATGTACACAGGATTGGCAGGATCGATACTAGTTGTAAGTCAGCGCTGATTGTACTGCTAGCATACGAGCTCGAAACCGGACTCCAATACTCGGATGGCACAACAGCAAGCCGGACAAATATAACACGCACTTTATCCGTGCAAGATCCTCCTTCGACTTGTGTTCCTTCGGCGACACCCTCACTTTCAGACTCAACAGCTCCAACGGAACCGGTTTCCAACACTAGCCTTTGCAACACCAGTACCGACACGAATTCGGAATAGTTATCGATCGGTATAACGCGTCGGCAGCGTCTGATGCATCAGTTGCAACATGGCGATGATCAAGGACGGTTTTTACAAGGCATTAGAGGAGCATCTACACGCGTTTCCAAGTCATCAACTTCATATCATGATGTCGTAGCTAGTAACAATACATGTAACCTGTACAGCTTCGTCAATATACACTTCAACTTTAAGGTGCGCCCGAATTGATCTTCTGGATGACAGACATCATCCCACTGTGCCCCAGAAAACGTAGTCTCAAATGGCAATAGAAGTCTTCTCCTCTTCAACATCGCCATACCAACCAAGGAGGTGTGCGGCATACTCTCCAGCGAGACCCAAACTGATCGCACCGCCAGTAAACCAAGCACCATTCACGAACCACCACCAACAGTTCTTGACTTCCTTCAGCTTAACACGTCGAATCATGGTGCCCAGAGTGACTGCTGCTCCCCCGACCGACCCGACGAAGTAGACCGGTCCTAAGCCTGCTGCGACTCCGGTAGCGGATAATAGGCCGAGCTGAACGACAGCCAGACCCGACAACACCATCTTAGTCTCCTTCTCATGCTTGAGTGCAATGCTCTTGATGCCAGCTTTGACATCATCTTTGATATCCATGTGCGCGTATATCATGTCGTAAAGAACGGTCCACGCAACGTTACTAGCGTAAAGACAAGCTGCCGCAGTGAGCGCTGCTTGGTTCGCCAACAAGTCGACACCCAACGCAGGGAAGCCCATCATCGCACCCCAAGAGAACGTAAGACCGAGGACGAATTGAGGATAGTATGTCACCCGTTTCGCCAAAGGGTAGAGCGTAACGAGAACAAGTGACGGTGTCGCGTACCAGAAGCATTCGAATGGGAGTGATAGTAGAACGGCCAAACCGGTCGTAAGCTGTCCTCCGAGAAAAATGATAGCCTGCTGTGGTGTGATTGCTCGTCTTGCTATGGGACGTAATCGCGTGCGTTCGACATGGGGATCTAGGTTGCGGTCCCAAAGGTCGTTGATCGTGCATCCGGCGCCTCTCATTACGAGAGCTCCTGTGAAGAAGAGGGCTGTTGTGCTGATGACTGCGGATGGTGCGGCGAGAGGGGTGGCCATGGTTGCAGCGAGAAGTGTGCTGAACATGCAAGGAAAGAAGAGGTAGTATGTACCGGCTGGTTTGTCCAATCTCATCAGCTCGCCGTACGGAACCGCTTTCTGGGGAAGATATGACAGGAAGCCGGTGGTTGGTGGCTTGTAATCGGGTAGTGGTTTCGAGGGTCCATCTTGTAATGTTGTCGCTGCCCTTACTCCTGACTGCAAGTTTGTCGAATATCGTCGTATCGACTTGATGAGCTGGGTGGTTTGTGGACGATAGCTCGCGAGTGACAGAGGTGTTGATAGTCGTCCTTGTCTGCAAGCGGAGTGTAATGTGGAAGAATTCCGGGTGTATTGCCGATACACCGGCGCTGTCCGCGCTGCATAAAGTCGTAAGGAAGCCATTCTCGGCTTTCAAATGTTCAGGCGGTCAGAAGTTTTTGCAATTTCACGTGTAAAGGCATGCGTGCTACGTCTTCTGTTTGCTGGGCTGGTATGCAGGGTGTCGCCTTCAACGTGCTATGCTGGACATGTCGAAGACGATGTGAGTGGGTGGAACCGCAATTGGGAAAGACACTTTGGTCACTGCCGTCCAGCGCCGAATCGGGACGGTGAGTGAGTGGGGAACGTGAAAGCTGAACCATGGGTTCGCGCTAACTCTCGACGGCACGTGACGGGTCAGAACGCCGTTTCCACGGTCGCGTCCACATCCCGAAAGCTCACCTCGCCGCCGCCAAATCAACTACAACCCACACTTTTTGCAGCACTCGCTCCGCCAGCGACCACGACCACGCGCCCATCTTTACCCGCCGCGCCCTCGTCTATCCGCGACTGCGACAACGCCGCGGAGGTGCCTCCTGCTATTGCAACCCCACACCAGGAACGCGACTTCTTGATGGTAGTCATAGGTCACGACAATGCCGGCCGCGCGCCCCCGGGCCTCGTTTGAGCCCATACCGCCCGATTTCGATGTGCGCACCTTTGTGGAGAACGCGGACAATTTCCAATATGTCGACCGCATTTCCTACGAGATGATCGCCAACAATGGTATCGAAGCCTTTGAGAAGCTGGTGATGCTGCACGTTATAATAGGCGGCAAGCCTCTTGTAATCGACGGCTTCGAAGAGGTTCTGGATCCCTGGACCTTCACGCCCTCGTGGCTGCGCGACAACCATGGCGACAAAGGTGAGCGCAATCTGGGGCAATACCCGGCGCGCATAGCTAACAGTGAGACAGTCGAGAACGCGCGCAATCTCTCGACCAAGGAGAACATTCCTCTGACCATGAAGCACTATCTCAAGCACATGACGAAGCTTACCGAGCAATTCTTCGACGGCCCCGACGACGCATACCGCGATAAGGCGAGGCAGCGCATCTACCTCAAGGATATCGACTGTCCTCAAGTGTGGCATGATAAACTGAAGGAGCACATTCCTTCCGTTCTGTTCTACCTCAACGAGAGCACTGGTGAACCTGGCGGCCCTGGCGCATTGGACGAGCCTGGAGGTCGCAAAGGACGCGGAATTGGACGCGCTGGAGATCTTATGAGCAGCCTGCCACCTGAGATGCGCGCGGAAAACCTCATGTGCTATATTGGTCACGAAGGCACCTACACTCCATCCCATCGAGAGATGTGCGCTTCACTCGGTCAGAATATTATGGTCAACGCATCAGGCAACATCAGCGAAGACGGCAAGCAGGAGCGTCCTGGTTCGTCCATCTGGTTCATGACAGAGAGCAAGGACCGTCATGTTGTCTCGGAATACTGGCTTTCGGTATTAGGCCACGACATAGAAGTGGAGAACCATTTCGCGCAGCTCATCGCTTGGAAAAAGGCCCCATTCCAGACTTATGTTGTGGAGCAACGGGCGGGCGACTTTATACTCATCCCACCTCTGGCTCCTCACCAAGTGTGGAACCGCGGTACGCGAACCATGAAGATTGCTTGGAACCGGACGACTGTCGAAACACTGGAGCTCGCGTTGAACGAGGCATTGCCCAACTCACGGGTCGTCTGTAGAGACGAGCAATACAAGAACAAGGCCATCGTCTATTACACCCTTCTGAAATACTCAAGCCTCATCAAGTCTGCGCGCGCTCAAGTCGAAGCCGGTGGCGAACAGGCAGTCGCAATTCAAACGTCAGTCAAAATAAAACAAGTCCAGAAGGATTTCAAGAAGCTCTTCGATCTGTACAAGGCCATTCTACTGTCAGAGGCGTTTGCACCGGACTCACGAGAACACCCAGAGTTTCTTCCCTACGACAGCAACGTAACTTGTGCGTATTGCAGATGCAATATCTTCAATCGCTTCCTTAGCTGCAAGTCTTGCAAGAACTTGTTCAGTTCGGAGATTGAAGAACCATACGACGTTTGTATGGACTGCTATTGCATGGGACGAAGCTGTGGTTGTCAATCAGGATACACATGGGTCGAACAGTGGAAGTGGAAAGACCTCCTTCACAAGTACGAAGAGTGGCGCGCTCAAATTATCGACATCGATGGCTTCGTACATGAGAAGACTCCACTTCCACTGCAAGAAGAGCGACGATATCTTGGCAAGAAGACTTTGGCCACAGTCTGTCAAGAGCAACTTCGAGTCCGACCCTTCGTCGATATCAAGAACCCGCAACCTGAGACCTTGTCCGATGATGAGGAGCCTGTTGTCGATGAATACGGCAACGTCAAGAAGGTTGCGAACAAGAAGTCGAAGCAGTACCTTTCGAAGCACAAGTCGTGCCATTTCTGTCTTCATCGCCACCCGAAATGGAAGATGGCATTCTGCACGAGCTGTGACCTGTCCTATTGTTACGGTACCTTGTTTCGAGCACACGACATGATGCCGGTAAATGTCATGGAGGCTTACAACTGGAAGTGCCCACACTGCAGACGAGTTTGCAATACTGGCGCTTGTCGACGTGACCCCCGACAACATCCATACGAACCCAAGGGAACGCTGCTCGGCCACGACACTAAGAAAGTGGCTGATATACGCTCAGTAGAGTGTCTCGTCGACTTCAGTGTGTCTAATCTGAACTGGTTGCGGGAAGAGGAGGGTATGGGCCAGAGTGCAATGCAACGCAGAATGCAGCAGGCGGAGATGGACAAAATGGCGGATCCTTCCCTCGATGCGCGATTCATCGAAGATGATCACGGCTACACCCGATACGGTATTACCTACTCTCCGGTTGAGGACGCCAACGGCATCGTTCACGACAATGGTGACGGAGGTGCAAATGGTGCTCCATACTACCATGATCCCGGCATGGATGGGGAGATTCCGCGTCTGGGTCAGAAGCGTGGTCGCGAAGAAGACGAGGATGTACAGGGCGGCCGACGGAAGAAGGCCAAAGCGAAGAAGCAGAAGAAGAAGAAGAAAGACGACGAAGCACAACCCCTGCAATCGAAGAATGCATCCGGCAAGGAATACCAGAAAGAAGTACAGAGGAAGCTACTCGAGGATGCCAAACGCGAGGACAGGTTCATCATGGTTGCTGCGAAGATGAAGGGCAAATCCAAGGTGGTAAAGTTATCTCTAGCCACTGGCCATCTTGACCGAATCCGGCAAAGGCCCGTTCCCGAGCGCGCACCAGTCCTGCGACAAGGCACTCCTGAGGAAATCGAAGCGTCTGGCGACATGCGATCCATTCTGCAGTCCGATGTTGTTCCGAAGCCAAATGCTCTCAAGAGCGTGGCTGAGAAAGAAAAGGATGCGAAGACTTATCGGATTCGAGTAGAAGAGGATGAGGCATACTCAACGCGCAAGCGTAATCCGGAAATCAGCGGCGCTGCGAAACCAGGCAGGCCTCGTGGCTCCAGACGTTTTGAAGAGATCACGCTCGATTCCGATGAGGAGTTTGGTGGTGAGGAAGACGAGCCCGAATATACTGGTCGCCCGCGTGGGCGTGCATCGAACTGGTTGGCGCGAAGGAATGAAGGTGAAGAAGACCTGCCCACCGAGCTGCCGTCTGACTTTAGGGATGGAGCTGTAAGGCCCAACCGGGAGAATGACCGAGAGCGAAGCCGCGTGTACAATGAGCGCCGGAAATCCATGCCAGCAAAACCAAAAGCTGGAATCAGACCTACAGGACCGCCATCTGAAGATCCGGAACCCAAGAATGCTGGTGATGTGTCCGGGCACGCCTCTGACCAGGATGGTCTTCATGAAGAGGATGATCAGTCCAGTGAAGCGTTCATTCTCGCACAACAAGCCGCTGCCGCTGCCCTGGAAGCCCAACGTTGGGAGGAGGAGGCAAAAGCTCGTGCAGAAGCTGAAGCTAGAGAAGCCGAGGAGAATCTGCGAGCGAAGATGGCGCTGTTCCCCGATTCGGACGATGACCAGCTCATGGACACATTCCTTGGTGACCTGCCACCCGCTGATGAGGAGCCATTCGAAGATGACACACGATCCGAGGACAAAACACCAGAGCCTGTCCGCACAGGACCACCGCCAACCACAAACTCCATCTTGAGTGGGTTGAATGGGAAGAAGATCAAGATTGTCGCGGCATCCAAGCGGAACGGCAATGGACCAAGCAAGGTCACTACTACGACGACTGTTACTGCACCAGCGTCTAAGTTCTCTGCTGTCAATAGGAAGCCCCAGGCTATCAATGTGTCGGATTCGGAGAGTGATGATGAGGTTCCTGCGAGCGCACCAGCTCCGAAGAAACCTGTTGGCCGACCACCAGGTCGCCCTACCATGGTGCCGACCCGAGGCTCAAGTTCTGGGAAGCGCGGTCGTGGACGTCCAAGGAAGACTACGTGAAATGTCAATTAGCCAGGCGTTTGGAGCTTGCATTTACATAGGACTGTTTGTTTGTTTGCTCATATACCATTGTTTCTTAGCAAGGCGTGGTCGAAATAACTGGGGGCATCTCCTAGCGAATGCTGAGGTGGGCGTCCCGGTGCATCATTGTCCACGGTCATAAATGAAGCGTCGAATTCGATATTTGAGGTTGCAACATGTATAGTAGCTGCAGTGCATAATACGACACGATAGAATCCTTCACAGCGAGTGCACAAATTACACTGGTTATACAAAGGAGTCATGTTCTGCGAAAAGGGTTTGAGGGCGACTCAGCGGGCAATGTCGTGTGCACGTGATCTCGCGCCGTGCTTATGTTCGCGTCTTCCCACTTTCATTCCAGTTCTACCCTGCCTCGCAATCGCAATCCCATCAACAACACCCACAATGCCGCCACTCCACATCAAAACTATAACTCTGGGTGCGTTCAAGGATGTCCTGTCGCGTTACCCTACAATGGTCCCCGAGAAGCTACGCGACTTGGACGCGCAACGCTATGACATCATCCGCAAAGCCGTAGCTGCACAAGAAGAAAGCGAGAAACACTTGACGAAAGAGCAAGTCGTGACGCTTGTGGAATGGAAGCTGTATGTGGTACTCTTAAATCGAGATAAAATATGCGGTTTTTTGAACTAATGGCGAGACAGGAAGCATGGCACGTTTCGTCCAGCCCTACTAGGCCTGGTCCAAAGCAACACGCCAGAGGCGGTTGAGAAAACAACCAAAAAGGCCTACGCTGCGCTCTGGAAGAGCAAATCATCCCATCCTGATGCCATCCCCGCGCTCAAGATCCTTGTTGGGTTGAAGGGCGTAGGTCCAGCGACTGCATCCTTGCTTCTCTCTGTACTCCGACCTGCAGAGATACCCTTCTTCTCTGATGAACTGTTTCGATGGTCTGTCTGGGATGATGAAACAGGCAGCGCAAAAGATGGAACGGGCTGGCAGAGGAAGATTAAGTATAACGTCAAGGAGTATGAGATGACGCTTGATCGTGTGTCCAAACTAAGGCAGAGATTGCGAAGAGGATTCGGACAGAGGGACCCTTTAGCGATGGCGATTGACGTTGAGAGAGTAGCTTGGGTACTCGGAAAAGAGGGTGTGGATGTTAGTGTGCAGGAAGATGAGACAGAGGAGGGTGAGGGAAAAGACGCAGATGTGCAAGCTGACACGAAAGCGGAGGAGGATGAGAAGGAGAAAGACAAAGCACAACAAGAAGACATCCCAGCAGTAACGAAAGAGGGCAGCGGTGACGAAGCAACGATTGCAAAGCCCGTAGCGAAGAAAGGTACGAAACGTAAAGCGTCGGACGCCAAACCACCTGTCGAAGGTACCCGCAAGAGTACGCGGACGAAGAAGTAGGCCAACATCAATACATCTCGACCGTTTCCCAATAGAGCGTAAACACAGATGGAGGAAGCCGGTATCAGGACCACCTAGCCTCCAGCATTCAACACAGATCACGCATCTCGACGCTCGCCTGTCACTATATCCGGATTGCAATAATCCCGTTACCGTTATTCCCTCTTGCCAATTCATCACACCGATACCGCTTATCATCGGTGTCCATCACTCTTCCCTGTCTAACCGTCACTAAGACATGTACATGCATACCTGACCCTACGTATCATTTCCATCACAGTATCTCACACCGGTCAACGCAATCTTCACCCAGTCTTCTAGCTCGTTCCCTCGCCTCCAAAGCACGTTCCTGTCCACCGTAACCGAGCCAACCCTCCTGATCGGTGTGACGGCCATATGTCATGCATGTCGGCATCAGCAAAAACGCGGACTTGAATGGAACACAACAAGCGACCTTGGTGTTTCGTATCCACGGAAGTTTTTCCCGTCCGTCGAATCAAGCCCTGAACTGGTTTTCTTGGGGTGAGGTGAGGTAAGATCTGACGACGTGCCCTTGCTTAGCCTACATCCAGCAACACCTCGTATACCCGGAGATGAACACAGCGGGGTCTGGGGGTGGTGTTACGTGTTACGTGAGATGCGAGATGTGTGATGAGAAAGTGTCGTGGCCGGTGTCGGTGTATGTCATGCATGAAGAGGATGACTGCCACGCGAGAAATTGCGGGGAAGGAAAGGCGCCTTGGACACACTGGGCAATGATTTTCAGCTAAAAGCGAGGAATGTGATGGGATGTGATGAGATTAGGCGGGCGACATAAGGTTGTCTTTTAGTAAAAAGTCGGAGTTCGGAGCGTGCCGAACGGGAGTATGTCACTGGTTGGCTTGATGGAGCAGGTTTGCCGCGGGGGTCTAATGGAGTTGAGGGAGATGAAACGGCTCTTGGATTGCGGGAAAGCGCGCTTGGGGAGAAATGGTGGTGATGATGACTTGCAGGGTGGTTTGTCGCTGGTAGTTGGAACCTGGACTTCGCTCATGGCGCGGCTATGGGAAATCGCAGTCGCTTCTAGGTAACATCGAAGGGATAGAATATGCGCAACGGACCATTGGCACACATGGCATGGTCGAAAAGGACTCCCGAAGCAGTACTGGTAGTTTTCAGCACATATGCACGTAGCATCAGCTAACACCTCATATCCGTATCAACCTGCACTTCTCACTCCATGCGGAAGGGCAGTCCCCTTCCGTGCTTCTCTTTCCTGCTTCTTGATCCGCATCCACACACTCCGCAGCTCTTCCTAACACCCCATCCAATATCCCCCAAATTACAATACACCTTCCTGCACCAGTCTCCAAATCCAGCAGCACACCCGCCCCCCACAACCCCATAGCACCACGTCCGTCCGGCTCCCTGTAATCCAACGCATGAGCCTTGGATCCGGCAACCGAAGCGAACGGGAAACAAGGGAGACAACTCCGAACCCAGCGTGCTGGTATGCGTAGAAAGAAGGAGATTGACCACTATAGTTGCTTCAGCCTCGCTAGTTGCGGGCTAGGAGATGTGAATCCGGGCTTGTGCTTAATTGTGATGGGAACTGCACCGAGGGGTTTGCTGGCTTAGCATACCTATGTTTCTGTTGATGCGGTGTACGCTGTATACGCTGCGTGTATGTAGACGATGAAGAACGCTACTTGTGACCAAACCTGCCAGTAGCTTGGGTTTGTGTGTGCTAAGCCTCGCGAGACATCTTTCGGCGCGCAACTTTTAGCGATGGTGCACATCACCTCACCATCGCCTCGCTTGCAGCCTCCCTCCACGTCAAAAGTTAAACCCAACGAGCTAGTCACGATCCTGCACGTCGATATAGTCTTTACTCAACTAAGCCCATCCTCCCCCAACCTCCGCGTTAGCCACAACCTCAGCGCATTTCTAGCTTGATGCACTTTCCCATGTTTCCGCTCGCACGCAATCGCATGTCCCTGCCAAACATATGCATGTGCGCCCTTTAACTTTCCTGCTCAAACCCGCCTTGAGCTAGCCCAATCGCCCATCGGTGAGACGTCTGCGGGTCGCTCATTCCAGCAGACTTGCTATCTACTTGCGTGCTTGCGATATGATGACTTGCATACAAGTTATCCGTTGTCAGAAGAAAAAAAAGGAAACAATCACTTGGAGAGTTTTATGCAGGTAAGAGAAGAGCAGGACCCCCCGATCCGTACACCTGCATGCATGCAGGTGCGCGATCGGCGATCTGTGGTCAACATGTTCAATGTCGGTAATGTTGGTGCGGGAGGAAATTGGCTTGAGTCCAGCGTTATTTTCAGGGTACAGCAACGTTGGGAACAACCTCCGTGTCCGGGTAAGGCGGCTCGTTGGAAAAATAAGAGACGGCGGCGGTGACATATCATTACTACATAGATGACTATATACATACCGCTCGGGAGTCGGTGCAATACCGATCGGTTGGGAATCTTTGTTGTTGGGAGATTGGTTACATGCAGGTGTGTCGCAACAAGGAGCGATGTCGGAAATTGACTTTTTCTTTTACTATGGGGTGCCGAGTTGCTAGGGGGGAAGGGAACCGCAGATACGGTTGCGGTTGCGGTTGTGGTTTGTCAAGGGTGGAGATGGCTCGATGCATGTCGAACCGAGGTGTGTGGAGAATAGCAGCATCATCACTGGATACGGTGAAGATCCTCATGGTGGGTTCAAGTTCAACAAGATCAGGCATTATGCCTGTTTGATGCATTATACTACACGGCTTGACAAACAGCCAATATGCTATCAAAGACACTTCAAAGAAGCGAAGAGTAGTAACTAGCTAAGGACACAGTAATCCATCCCCTTCAGT
The DNA here is from genome assembly GCA_022609215.1 of Alternaria triticina. Lineage (NCBI taxonomy): Eukaryota > Fungi > Ascomycota > Dothideomycetes > Pleosporales > Pleosporaceae > Alternaria > Alternaria triticina. The sequence goes on from JAGKPX010000029.1 coordinate 141,752, forward strand.
CCGCCTGCCATATGCGGAACAGCTTCCCAGGAAAGCCAAAGCCCCCTTGTTGAGCGCATCGCTTACCGAGGTTATGTTCCCAGTCCCAGTCCGGCATCTCGCAACAAGCGGCAACCCAACTCAACAGCTACATGCGCTCCTTTGACCAAACACGCGACGTCAAGAGGCGGTACACGCAGTACTAGACTTGATAAGTCCGCTGCTTTTGGAGTTTGGTTTCACGACAATTACGACACCCGACTGAGACGTCTTGTCTTCCTCTCGGTTTCTCTCTGTTCTCTTGTATTTTGCATCAGTCTCGACCTAGGGTGGACGAGGCTGGCATGGGTCCACGGAGTACACCTGCATATCCACCACTGTTGCGCTGCGTTCTAGTTCTGTACCCTTTCCTTTGTTGTCATACGTGGACGCAGTGTACGATTAAAAGTATTTATATATCCCCTTGGTGTATAGGGGTCTTTGTTACGAGCATCTAGCCCCGGCGTGGGTGGGTGACTGGGGTCACTCTGCACATGCGATTGCATCACGGCCACTGTGGCCAGGACGGTTGGGAATTCCTCTCACTCGGCGCGCGTTGAATGTAGCGCCTGTTTTCCGCTCTAGCTATAGCGTAGTAGTAGCTGTCTCAAATGGACGCAACGGCCATGGGCATAGACTCATGGCGACAAGACACAAACTTTTTGCCTCTGCTCCACTTGCTCTCGGTGATACTCAGATGACAGCCTCGCGCAACCGCCTGTCCAACCCATTCTGTCTCACTATCGACGCAGATCGCGCCAGCCCCTCACCATCACGTGACGGGCACCCTTTGGCACAGTGTTTGGCTCGAGATAAGCACAAGCCTCTCAGACGTGCACAGATGAGACACGGCCGGGCCCAGTGCTGCGTCTCTCTATATTCCCGTGGCGCTTTAGAGTTTGCATGTTGCGCAGTACGTGGTCAGAGTGGGAGGACGAGGCACGGCTGGCCTCTCCACCGGTATGCTTCTGGCAGTGCGACGCTCGCCAGGAAGAATTTTCAGACTTCAGGCATGATCCAGATGTCAGCCACACTCAACAACGTTCGCAGCAAGTGATCGCTGGTGGCGATAAACACCGAGCAGACACACATGGACGCTGTTGAGAGGTCCACGGGTTCCAGCAGGCAGGAAGCACCCACTTGGTCGCAGCGCCCTTGCCTTGGGTAATGGGCAGAGGGCCCTCGAGCACTTCAAACACCAACCTGCATGCCCACGGCCGCGTCCGGGGCGTGCCATTGGCGACTTGCGCTGCAGGTGGGCATGCTTCTGCTTGGCTTCTCCGCATTTCTGTGTGAACGGGCCGTAGCTTGCCATGGGTCTCTACCGGTGACAGGGCTCATCCCGCCAGTCGTTATGCGAGCTGCGCGCAGCAAAAAGCAACTTATCCCACGCTTCGTCATGCGGCATTTGCAAAGGTGAGGGGAAGTCACGATGGCGCAACGCGGCCAGCCATGCTCGCGATGCCTGTTTCGTCATCTTGTCGGTCGTCCATGTCGCAGCGCGCATTTGTCACGGCAGCGCCCGACTGCCGCCTCATCGAAGAATTTTCCATCTGCTCAAGCAGCGCCTTGACGCTCTCACGGTCCTCTTCCGCCATGCCAGCTCATCCGGCTCCACTTCGCAAGCGAGCCCCAGGATTAGCTGTCAACACTTTGTGCAGCTTTGCCCTTTGACGTCCGTCCAGGCCACGGCGAGACGGCGGCATCCTGCTACTCGGACCATTAGGTCATCGCTGCGTGTGCGACATGCGACGCACACGGCTCGAACGACATGAACGCAGCCATCTCACACTCACACCACTCACAGCTCACCTCGCTTACACTTAGGGCATGCGCAACTGTTCCGAGATCCGACGACTTCACAGAATCGATAACCGCCACGGGCCGCGTCAAACATTCCCAAGCACCTCATGCTCAGCCAAGGAACCGATGCTGGTCGATGTTTTGCATCCATACAAAATGCTGGGTTCCCCTTCCGGTTGCGATGGCAGCTAAGGGTGCAGCCGCTACTGTAAAGTTAGGTTCGGGTCTCCAGGCATCCAGCCAAAAACCACGGGTTGACAAGGCTCGGAGACAGCGAATAACTCCCCGACATGCCTTCGGAGTTGCACAATCCCATGTTGAGCCTCCTCCAGACCCCCTGAGTCTAGCCTCGCTACCAGAGTGTGATCAAAAGCAAAAAGGCTTCACCAAACATCAATGACTGGCTCTCATCGCCTATGTGCAGATTGCCCGCGATCTCCGAGGATCGTCGCGGAAAAGCGTGACGACGCACTCAATACGGCTTTCGCTTCCTCTGAGACTTCGCTTAGAAGCCATTGAATGTATCTCGCTATTGCGCAAGCTCCGGCCAATGTTGGCAGTCGATCCAGACTGTTGTTGATCCCCAATAACCTGGGGAAAGCTAATGTTTGGCTGAACAACGGGCAACCTTCAAGTCACAGACGCAGGAGTGACCTCCATCTACACTGCATCTGGACCCTAATCGCGCGATGCAAGGGACCGATCGCTGACATTCATCGCACGCACCCTGACAATTCCAGAATTGACTCGCAACGAAATGCAGGCACGCACATGTTGCCCCGAAAGGCAGGCACCGGGAATACGCATGCAATCTGTCAGTGTCAGGCGTCATCAATATTGTCAAGATCTCGCGGGAATCAAATCCATCCTATCATACATTCTCGCTTATCGAGCTATCTCTGATCGGCGCATGTGCCGTTCAGGAACACTCAGATCCTTTACGTCCCTTCGGATCGTGCCAGATTGGGGATTCAATTTCAGTCATTCGGGCCATTATGCTTTCCCAGCAGTTCCTGGCCGCGAGGAAAGCGTGGGTACGACGACAACTGACTCGGCATTGGGCTGATATGAAGCGCACGATGGCGTCACGACAAAATCCCAAATGCCAGTGAAGCGCACGCCGCGGACCTCGCGCTTGACTCGTACTGATAAGATCGGGCGGCATGTAGCTCCATCCTCTGCGGGGTTTCTCGGTACGCGCCGACACGCATCAGATCTCGATTCTTCAAGGTATCCCTTGTGGTCTCTGGAGGTTTGGCGAGTACCCACGAGCTAGAAGCTTTTGTTTGGCACACACATGAGGCTGCATTCTTAAAAGCTAAGGCATAGACTGGGTCGCAACGTCCCTCATTGTTCTCCATTACTTCCCTGACACGCCGGACATAACGGTGCGGCTGAAGGTGCCGCTGCGACCCACGTGGACACAAGATCGAAGAGATCGCACGACACCATCACAATGTCGCACAATCCAATGCCTATCACGCACTCGCCTGTCAATCATATGCCGATTGATCTGCGTGGGATGTCAAACCATACCACGAGCGTGCCGAGCCAGTCGATGCCACGGCACATGTACCCGCGTCGAATCGTCACTTCTCCATAATCCATTCGCATAGTGCAGGAGATACCCAATTTCCGAACATTCGGACGCAATGACGCTACGCGACGGACTTGCTGCCATGTGCACAAACGAGCGGTAAGGCACTCCGCCCAATACCAGACCGTCGGGCAGCAGCCGTGGTGGCAACCGGACGCTTGATGATAGTGTCTTGGTGGAGTATGCATTGCCGTTCAATGATGATGCTGCCTCACTTAAAGTCAAATCGCAAGAACCTTGGAAGTAATTTTCGCTGCTAAAGCCGCGTGGGATGGTAAGGCCCGACTCTATGGCGCTAATTGGAGATCTCAGGGCAAGACGTCCAAGTACATGTGCCGACGCAAGCGCTGTAAAACAATCCGTGGCATGAGGTTTTTTAAAGAGTTTTCATGGCCAGCTGAGACTTCTTGAATGCTGTTGTCAGGGGTATGTCAGAGGTGTCAGAGATGCCAGAGTTTGAGGCCCAGACCTTGGAATCGGGAAACTTAGACTGGCAGATTGGAGGACACAAAACACATGTTGAACGTTTGAAGCTAACACTCGAAGATTGATTGCTCGAAATTGTAAGTTGTCGAATAATATAACAGCAGAGCATTGGTGCAGCCCTGGAAACGAAATACACCGGGTCTGATCTGAACCCAGCCCTGATATCCATCTGGCCAAAGGAAAAGACGAGACACAATCGCCATGCTTTCAACTCCAAAGAGAAAACCTCCAGTCGACCATCGGAGGACGAGGTAATGACAGTTGGCAACGCCCAACAAAAAAGATGACTCCACCCTAGCAAGAAGTAAGAAAAGACCTGGAGAGTATACCAAAACCCTCCACATCCAAACCCCCAAACATAATCCCCTCACAAGTCGCCAAACCAGAAAACACACGTCTCGCAAGAAGCATTCAAACACCCATCAACTTCTTCCTCTGCCTCTCAGCCCACTCTCTACTCGCAATACGGCCCCTCTCCGCAGCTTCCGCTCGCGCTCGCTTCGCAGCTTCTTCCTTCTCGCGCCTCTCTCTTTCGCGGGCTTCTTTCTCCATGCGGTCGCGGTTGAAGACTTCTCGGCCTTTGACTTTCTGTTGTGCGGCGTCGACGGGCGTGACGATGGCTTTGGGGACGATGACGCTGTTGCGGTTTGCGGAGGAAGTCGATGTGGAGCGGGATTGGGATGGTGGTTGCGAGAGGGACATGCTGCTGCGCTTGCTGGCTAGCGAGGATGCACGTTGAGCTTGGGGTTGGGGCTGGTGCTGGAGCTGGGTTTGTGGTGCTTGGGGTGGTTGTGGAGGCGCAATGGTAACGCATGGTTGCTGTTGTCTGATGGGAACGGTCACTGGCTTGCGGACTGGTGCTTGTCGTGCCTTGAGAGCAGCTTCTTTCTTTGCTGCCTCCGCTTCTTCCATTCGCTTCAGACGCTCTTCCTTCTTAATCCTCAGCTTCTCAGCGACGGCTGAACCGGGGAGCTCGAATGTCGCTTTTGTCAGTGCTTTCGTCGACTTTGCATGGGGAGCCATGCTGATGCTAACAGGACGCTGCTTAGGTGCCATGCTGATACTGACAGGACGCTGCTTAGGTGCCGGTTGTGCAGGTGCTTCGGCTTCCCTCTTCAACCGCTCCTCCTTTTGTGCCTTGAGCTTCTCAGCAATTCTCTCGCCAGGTAGTTGAAACGCAGGCTTCGTCAGGGGCTTATCGGATTTCGGTGGAGGAGGCATGCTAATAGGTCGTGGTTTGCGAACCGCGCCCTCCGTCTCTCTCTTCTGGCGCTCCTCCTTTTGGGCCTTCAGTTTGGCGACAACATCGTTACTCGAAAGCTGGAAGGTGGCCTTTGTGGGTGCGCGGCCCTTTGGTGGTGCTGCAGGTGTGGGGAATGACATACTAATCGGCCGGCGTTTCGAGGCAAGGTAATCTACTGTATCCGTGGAATCTACTCTAACATCTTTGTTAGGCGCCGTGCGGACACTGGATGCGCGAGCCATCGAAGACTTGACTGGTTTCATGCTCTTAGGCGCAGCAACACTGGGTGTTCTCGATAGCTTGGCAGCAGGCGCAGGCACTGGCCCTTTTCCGAGCGCCTTCGATCGCATCGTCTGAGTAGTAGCCGCCTTTGGGAATTCTGCCTTCTGGGGCGACATCACTTCATTCGCATGGTTGAAGCTGGTGACTGAGGTCACATTCTCCAGTGCCTCCTCAAGCGCGTCAATGGCCCCAAAAGACTCCTCCAGGCGCATCGGCGATTTCGAGGGGCTGCGCGACGCTCGTCGGCTGGACGTATGGCTCCTAAGTGGTGTCGTGGCATCTTCGCTGGGCCTCTCGGCTACAAGTGTCTTGGGCTCCGGTTCTGAGCTCACTTCGACTGAGGGTGCAGGGACTTCAGCGTCAGCTTCAGGCACTTGATTCTCAGACGATTCCTCAGTCGCTGTTGCCTCGACGGGTTGATCTTCGCCGTGGGGCTCGTCGATCCGTGGCACTGACGTAGTATGCTCTGTCTGTACAGTATCGGCTTTCTCTTGAGGCGCTTCCTCTACCTCCGATATGGGCTCATCTTGCGCTTCCTCTACGGGCTCTACCGCAGCTGGCGCTTCAACCTCATGTATCGGTTCCTGTGGGTCACTCTCAACCTGCGCTTCTTCTGCGCCTGTTGTTGCATCTTCAGACGATGTCTCCTCGGGCGCATGTGCTTCTGCGGTCGTTTCCACAGTCGAAGGCACCTCCTCTGCGACTGGAGCTGGTTCTGGCTCTTGTGATTGGGCGCTGAGCTTCGCTTGTTTCGCCTCCTCCTCCTGCATAGCCAGTTGTCGGCGTGTCAATCGCGGCGCTGGAGTCACGGGTCGCTCGGTGATTGCGGGGGCTTCTGAAGCTCCTGTACACCATTAGTCCACGGTTGTTGGTCTGGAGCGGCTGCGAACTCACCATCGGAAGCGTCTCTGGAAACATTGTCGCCAGTTGGTTCGTTCGTGGGCGCTTCATCTGCGGCTTGCTCCTCTTCAGGTGCGGCTCCGGTCTGCTCCTCTTCATCCTCCTCAGCCGCTTTGCCCTTCTTTCCCTTTTTCGCCCGGCCTTTGCCCTTTGCCTTCCTTCCTGGAGTCTTTGCGGGCGTCTTTGCGGGTGTTTTCGGAACTAGCTCCTCGTCATCGTAGCGGGTCTGCTTGGGCGACGCATTTGAGGAAATTTGATTCAAGGGTGCACGCTCGGTCGCGTCGGTCGCATCATCGTTGCCCTGTTGGGCGCGGGCGCGTGTGACACGCATCGTCTTGGTAAAAGCGTCAAATAAACTGTCGTATAATTGTATCTGGCTGTCTATGCGCTGCTAGGATGCATTGATAGCGAATTGGTATCGTGTTGACGCTCGAGTGTTGATGCTGCACGAGAGTGGGCCCGATCATAACAAACATCCCTGCCGAGTAAAGTCCAGCCGTTTTCTCGCGAGCACGTGACGAGCGCATGTTCACCCGCCACGCGACCGAATCGCGGATCCGTGGCACCCCACGATTCAGCAACTCCCGGGTCCGCATCCGTGCGTGTAGAAGTGTCTTTTCGTTCCGTAAATTTATGAGCGGCCATCCATAGACCCCTTATTTGTCAATCGCATCTCCAAATTCCTTCCCAGTCTCTCATTACTACCAGTAACTAATTTTCTTTTTCTCTGACGCGTCCTCGTCTCCTGAACACGAACAAGTAATCGCACATTGTCGCAATTGGCATAACGCAGCAACCGTCCGTGTCTATCAAAGCTACTTTGATCCATCGCGCGTCTCCGATCACCGGATGTTTGCAGCCCCGCGGTTGCGTCTCCTAGCCGTGAACAGCCGCCTTCAACCCCGCCCAAGCATGTCGTCACCTCGTACGCGCGCTGGCTCCCGCCTTACACAGATCTCCAAGCATTTAGACTCGAAGCCCTTTCTCGAATTGAACACCCCCTTCTCGACTGAACGCACCGCCCGCATCGAAGACGAACAAGGCAATCGCATACCCCCCAAGAAGGCCGAAGAGTTCACGCAGGAAGCCAAGAAGGAAATCAAGAAGGAAGTAGAGCAGGTCAAGAAGCTTGCGCCGGAACCACCCAAGAAGATGTCGAGCCAAGCTCCACACCCTGCGCTGCTCATTCCTGGGCCCATTGAGTTTGACGATGCCGTACTTTCGTCTATGAGCCATTACAGGTAAGACTCCTTCGTCGCAATTACGGTTCATCCTGTTCGCAATCGCTAACCTCATTAGTGAATCGCACGTCGGCCAACCCTTTGTCAACACCTTTAGCGAAGTCCTCGGAAACCTGCGCAAGCTGTTCCTGTCCAGCGACCCTGCCGCGCAACCCTTCGTCATCTCTGGCTCTGGCACACTCGGATGGGACCAGGTCGCGGCCAACTTGGTTGAGCCTGGCGATGAGGTGCTCGTCCTACACACTGGCTACTTTGCCGATTCGTTCGCCGACTGCTTCGAGACCTACGGTGTCAAGGCCACACAGCTCAAAGCACCCATTGGCGACCGACCACAACTCGATGAGGTGGAGAAGGCACTGAAGGAGAAGGAGTACAAGATCCTGACCGTCACCCACGTCGACACATCGACTGGTGTGCTCAGCGAGATCAAGGCACTGAGCGAGCTTGTCCACAGGGTCAGTCCTGAGACATTGGTCGTAGTCGATGGTGTCTGCAGCGTTGGCTCCGAGGAGATCCGCTTCGACAAGTGGAAGCTCGATGCCGTCATCACGGCTTCGCAAAAGGGCATTGGCTGCCCGGCTGGTCTGAGCATCATGATGGTATCTGGCCGCGCGATTGAGAGGTTCGAGGCGAGGAAGACACGACCAACTTCTTACTTCGGTTCCTGGAAGAACTGGTTGCCCAGTGAGTATCTCTGACTCCCTAGTCAAGCGCATCAATGGGACTAACACAGCCGCAGTCATGCAAAACTACGAAGCCAAGAAGGCGTCCTACTTCGCTACGCCCTCCCCACAACTCATCCACGCGCTAGACACTGCGCTCAAGCAGATCCTCGCCCGACCCGTTGAAGACTACTGGGCTGCACACAAGACCGCGTCGCAAAAGGTCAAGAAGGCTGTTGCCGATCTCGGTCTCAAGCAGCTTGCTTCCAAGCCTGAGAACCAGGCCACTGGTATGACCGCCATTTACCTACCCGAAGGCATGACACCCCCGGATGTTCTGCCCAACCTCATGAAGAAGGGTGTCATCTTCGCTGGTGGTCTGCACAAGGAGATCGCAACCAAGTACATCCGCTTCGGACACATGGGTGTTAGTGTCACCGACCCGAACCGACCAGACATCACCAAGGCGATTGAGAGCCTGAAGGAGGGTCTGGCGGAGGCTGGCTACAAAGCATAGTCGGTGAGTTCTACCAACCTACAAAGGAATTGATTTAGTATACCATATACCGAACTATCCGTGCGAAACAAACTTTCGCAAACTACTACTATCTGTACATAAAACGGAAATTCAAAAATAGAACACAAAATTTCACTACCAGGCCGCTGGTGCAGCGTGATGATGAATACAGTGGCTATGCCAAATCCTCCACACACCCCAAAACCGGCACCTCTCCAACCAACGGCAGCAACACAGACTTCTACTGTACATGCCCGAGGCAAATAATCGATCGCTAACTCACTGAGATCAACCAAACTAGCCTGCACGAGGCTAAGTTGCCAAGATTGCCCAGGAACAGCAACCTATGAGGTGAACTGCCGGCCCGTTGCCACCGAATGAAATCATCGAATTCTCTCCACACCACCACGCCTCTAACAGTCCAAGATGCGGCAAGTGGGGTCTGGCAAGGCTGTGTTCCTGGTGAGGTATTGCCGATGATGAATGGGCTTTTGGGGAATAATGTACTTAATTCCCCCGATGCAGCGGCGTGTCTTCGGAGGACTCAAATTGCTGTTGAAGCCATTGCGCATCGTTGCCATTTTTCTCTGGCATAATTATCCTTTCAATCCTCTAGCTCTGTTCTCGTAGCTAGCAGCATTGCCCAGAAACACAGCCGTGGCTGTGGTAAGCTTGGAAGTCCCTTGATAGTACGATGACGTCTACATCGCGAAGCCTACAACACACTTGGGACACAGCATGGGCGACTGCACCACCCCAAGCATGCGCTACCCTACGCAATCTCAACGGCGCCGTCGCATGGGGCGAGACATGTGTCTTTCCTGAAGAAGATGAGGACCCGATGCCCTTCAGCATAAACACCGCTTGCATGCCCTGGGTGACATCGAATATCTACCCATCGCCATCCGCATTCTACTCGCCCGCTACTGCATGCCCAGCGTCTTGGACGGCCGTTGCTACGCAAACAGACGCGAATGGAGAGGGCAGTGACAACAGATGGATAGATGGAGAGATTGGTTTGCAGTGTTGCCCCAATGGGTTTCAGGCTGATGGAAGAGATGGATGTCGACCGGGCGGCAGTGGCAACTTCCCAGTTGTTGAATGTGGAGAAGCGGACGCGGAAGAGAATGAATCGAGGACATATGCTGGGGGGTCGTGGCCAGCGAGCGCGACGCCGAGTATTACTGCGTTGCACTTGAGGTATCAACCCAGTGATGCCGGTAGCATGAACCCGACTGCTTCGGGCACAGCGACTGGTGCATCCACAAGTAACAGTGGTGGAAGCCAAGGAGGTGGAAGTGGTAGTGGCAACAACGGCAGTGGGAATGGCATCTCAACAGGTGCCATAGCAGCGATAGCCACCGTCATCCCACTCGTCATGATCCTCGGAGCCTTAGCCCTATTCCTCCTCTGGCGTCGACGAAAGAAGAACAGGAAAGCAGCACTTGCATCAAAGCACCTAGCCGACGAAAAAGACGACGACCCAACAAGACCCATCGACGACAACGCAAATCACTCCCCATCCGCCTACCTCCCCTTGCCAAAAGGCACAGCCGCAGCCCACTTCTCCAACTCATCACAAAACCCACATGAGACTCCCGAATGGAACGTCGAGATGGACGCTACAGAGGCTGAGCGCCAGAAACTCGCTAGTACTGCACCGGCATATGGAGGTTCTGGCGTAGGGCTGAGTAGCCCGGTGAATGGAGTTGAGGCAACGGAACTTGCAGGGTTGGCGAGGGTGCCGAGGAAACCTATTGCGCCGGTGGAAATTGATGGGAATGCGGTTATACCCGAGGTGGGGGATGCGTATATTCCGTATAGGCCTGGGAGGGAGGGGAGCTAGGAAAGGTAGGAGATTGATACCCATTCATTCAATTCATCGTTATTATTTGGTTGTAAGGATGGTTTTTGATGGCGAGGCTGTGACGCGTGCTATCTTTACATGTCTGCCTTGGCCTTGTGGCGGGTATGCCTTGGAGTGCGCCCTGACTACGTAGGCTGAGTTTAGAGCTCGCTCTTTCACACTCGTGCGCCTCGTATGTCATTTTCGACACCGATTCTTGCGGGTACTGATGGTTGAACTTGAGGGGTTTATGCACGTGTAGGTTGTGTTGGCCTCTCCATATCCAATTGACCTCCAAGGCTGAACTCAGGAGGGAGGCTGACTTCGGCACGCTGAAGCTCTCTGCCTGAGGCTGAGATCAGTGTCTCTCTGATTGGGCTTGTTTGACTTGTGAGCGTCATTCGAGCTCAAACCTGGTGTTGTGTGGGCTGAGTATCGGGCTACGTTTATGTTCTCCGCACCGGTGAGAGCCTTACTTGTACTGCTGACGCACTTTGTTCCCCGGCCAGCCCTCTTCCTGTGTCTACCACCCAATCGTTGCCCCAGAACTCATAGCTTAGATGTTGCATTGTGGCTCTGTATGGGATCATCGGGTGCTCCCTGGTCTCTTTCTACAGGAAACGCTAACCGCAACAGCTCTCTCGTGCATCAATCCAAAGATGACTGCCGAAATATATAAAGAGGCCAGCACCTACTCCTTGATTCAATAAAATCCTGTGGCATAGCTCATGATGCCAAAAAAGGTACGTATCATCAAGAAAATGCTATAAGATCATGAGGGTACGGATATCCTATAATGATACCACCCACTTGCAAGTGCCCCAATTAAGTCTTTGTCATCTTTGGTACTTGCAGTGGCTTGACTTACTACTACCTTCTGGCCTCAGTTACCTTACTGCTTGCCTACTTCACCCTCCTGCTACTTGTGCCTCTCCAATAAGCTACCCAATGTCCAACGCAGACAGCTCTACAGAGCTTGCCTTGCAGATATGCTCTGGTATATTTGGTGTTCTCAGTACCGTTGCTACCCTGGCTGGTCTGCACCACCATGATTCGCTTGGCTGCGTTTTACTTCGGCGGCTACGGGGCCGCCCCATCATTCGTACGTGTCATGTGCCATGAGCCTATGATTCATGTGTCTGACCAGTTTGCCTAAGATACCCATGATCTGGAGGTGGAGGCCGCCAATACCAGCCTGGAAGATCCTGATGTCGGTGCCGACTATTCGACCCCACCCGTGAGGAGGCCCACGCTACCGCCTTCCTACGAGCAGTCCGGTGAGAGCTCTCACTTGGACACCTTTCTGGATGTCGATGTCGATGTTGGTCCTTCCAATAGCAAGCCAGATAAGCCATAACATTGAGTGGAAGGCGTAATGACTCATGCGTCTGAGTTGTCAGATGGTGTGTCCTGCATGGAAAGAAGGCTTGGGGAAGTCCGTGACACATCTCTTTGTTGTGCAGATGGCATGTATATTCACCCACTGTTTGTTCGGTACATACGCGAGAAGCTATGACGATAGGTGTAATCGAGTATTCCATGTACAAAGACAATCGAAATCATGTTGCCATTGTTATCGCTTCTGTTTGCAATGAACATTATATTTTCAGCAGTTCGGATTGTTGGAGTAAAACAAAGCGCGAATACGAAGCAATGTGCTCGTCATTGGTACAGCATGGTACGTAAAATAAAACAGCAGCGTGATTGTAATGACAGTAGCAAATAAACGCCAAGTCTATGAAGCCCAAAGAAAAGTATGACCGCCCTATCACTTCCAGGTTTTATCCAGGAAATGAGTTTCGTTGTGGTGACAGTTCAAAAGAAAGAAGGTATGTGACCTGCAGTTTGTCTTGGACAACCAGGGCCGTGATTCGATATAAGGATTATGCGGCGACGAGACAAGATAGGAGGTGGAAGGTCGACCTGGAGCCGAAGCGTTATGCGCTTGAGATATGTGACTTCTCAGAAATGTCTTCTCGGCTTCACGAGACCGAACTTTTCAGCATCCCCTCGCCCCAGTACCACATCGTATGCGGGATTCTCTGTAGTCGTCACCCAAAACCGGGTCTCTTGTATATGCTTGGTATTGCTCCCGAAGCACCAAGTCAAGTCGACGTATCCGTCCACCCCTTCGCCTCGATGGTTGGCGAGAACGCAGTCCGTTTTTTCGCTCGTTTGCACTGGAACGTCCAGTACTTGCAACATGGGCCGTGATATGATGCTTTCCGTTGTGTTTGGATCGCATGAGAGGACAGCTACCTCCCACGTTTCTAAATTACCCTTTGTTCGAGAGCAGATCTCGATTTGGGCCGGCTGAGGGATTCGTTGTCTTCGCTAGATCTCGTTAATAATGGCCGATGACGGTGGAGGGCAACGCACACCAAGTGACAACAACCTGGAGAGTCCACAATCGTACATGTTTTGTAGTTGATTGAGTTGTGGGCGACCTTTTGCGCGATGATAAATGGTGCTGTTGATGCGAGTTGAATCTAAATGTGCTTTTCGAGTGTGATGAGTATGGAGAGTCCTTCGAAAGTTCCATGAGGCATACAGGCCTATAAAAGCTACCAATAGCCCGCCCCAGGCACGTATTCGATCGCCCATGCGGATCCTCTGTATGACCCCGAAGGACTGGGCATATGACAACTGGAGCAACATAAAGGCTCCGAGGCGTTGTTGGGGTGTCAAATCCAATGAGACCGCACTTCCAGTTTCCTCTCTGGTGGCGCAGTCATGATTCTTTTGACAAGCAATCGAACCACAAGGGCGGATCAACCTGGACTCCTCTGCGTCACAGCCTGAAAGAAGGCAGTCATTGCCTGTTCCTGGTATGGTCAGTGGGGCGCAGCCGCGCATGCCCGTTACCGATGAGTGTTGAAGTGTAGCCTCGTCAGCCAATTTCTGATGTTCGAAACGTTCATATTTTGCATCTCAGTTGCTCTCATTCTAGATGCGAAGCGACAGATGGGGTGGAAGCGATAGAGTTCCTAAGTGTGTTGCTCGTGTAGTGAGAAGATGATTGCAGGCGGACTGCGATGCACGCGTGGCCCGACCGGCAGGTGCCCGCCCGGGAGGCAACCACTAGTGCTAGCGCCAGCATGCAACCTTATCCGCAGCAGGCTGCGAAACCTTGGAATCTCACATACACCAGTCTAGCCATGATGCGTCCTCCCGGCTGCCTACTCAGTCGACCTTCCATTTGATTTGGCATTCTGCGATATCCAAAGTACTTTCGCTTGTGCTTCCACCTTCACAGATAACGTCTGTTCAGTCGCAGAAAGATAGATAATATCGACTCATTCGAGCGACGATTATCATCGACTTCGCAGCGATCCTTAAGAATCCAGGGTGCATGTTCAGAGGTGGCTTATCATTGGTGGTAGGGGTGGGTATAACTTAGCGATGAACGATGTGTATGCCTGACGAATATGCCTGCATCTCAGGCTGAGGGCTGCTTGACATTGCAGATGTATGCAGCTTCACCCAGAGGTCCTTCTGCCCTCTTCATGCGCATGGCTTTTCGACTGCTGATGGTGTGTTGAATGACGTGGAGGCTCTTACGCACATTCGAATGCTAAGTTCAAGATATATGGGCGCAATGAGCGACACCTATATGAGGAGCCACGCACGAAGGCTATCTGGCCACGAAAGAATAACAATGTCATCGCAAGATCCTCTTGATCGTTTCGTTAAAGGGTACCCGAAACTGGCTGCGCAGATGGAGATATTACCTGAGCTCGCTATATTCCGCAGGTTTGGGGCTCTCAATGCTCAGAACCTGTTGTACATGCAGGCTGAGCTCACGTATCTGGAGAACAAGCTACGAGAGCGGCAGCTAGCCGACCACATTCATCCGTCGGAAACGAGGAAAGCGCATGCACTGAATTGGTTCTGGCTCCGTGAATCCGAGAAAACTGGCACAGGTGAACAACTGGGATTAATCTTGAAGATTAGAGAAACGCTCAACGATTACAGTGTGTTTGAGGTTTTTCCAACGGACGCATAAAGCTGACTACGACAGATGATGCGTTAGCACAACAAGCCAAGATTCTCAAGTACCCTCGGCCTAGCACTTGGGATCTCCACCACATCCAGAACTATCTCCACTCTACGGAAATGGGCGAGAATGCGTTGACTGGAGAGGACGGTGATATCTGGGGCTCTGCCTGCCATCGAGAATCCTACAAGCCGGACCTGGTGACGCTATGTCCGCGCGCAAAGAAGGACGCCTTTTCCGCGTGGGCTGCGGAGAGTACCATTACCAACCTCTTCAGGTGTGGCTGTGCTCGGATCAAGAAACCTTCGCGCATTCATGGAGTGGTCGGCTACGAAGATAGCACTATCTATCGCATTACCTACTGGATCACCAGTATCCTCGCGTCTCTCATACCGATAGCGTCCATCGCCGTGCTGTATCGCGTTCAGTCCATGACTGCTCGACTAGGGATCATTGCTGGGTTCAATGTTCTGGTTTCTATCTGCTTGATGGGTTTGGCCAATGCGAAACGCGCCGAGGTGTTTGCTATTACAGCTGCGTGAGTATGTTCACATCTTCCTCATTTCTCACCTACTGACGAGACTCAAGGTTTGCTGCTGTGCAGGTCGTGTTTGTTGGGTCTGATAGGAGTACGGTAGGATGAGGAGGGTTAATGTAAATTCAATCGCAAATAGAAACGATCCTTTCTAGACGGAGATATGAACATGTCCAAAGGAAACAGTGTTGGTGACCAATTACCCCACAGCTCCTTCGCCTAGCCTCGGTAGACTTCGTGTCGGTCGTATACGCTGCAGGAAAACCATGGCCAGGTGGCATGCGTTGAAACCATCTGCATGCGTGCGCCACCAACTTCGGCACAGCACTCATCCGGCCACTCAGCCATTGGAGCAATTCAGTTAAAGCTCACCCCGCTCCGTGTCAGCTCAGCCCAACTTGCAATCTAAACGATATTCAGCACAAGAAGCCGTCGCCTTTGTCTCGTCGCAGTCCGGCCCCCGTCCTTTGTTTGGCGTGTTACGCATACGTGAACTAGGATCGGCGACCGAAACGATCTCTGAGCGTATCCAAGACCCGTTACAGGATTCATTTGAGAGTGTGTAGTATGGTTCGAGTAAGGTGTCAGCGTCTCTGAGCCGCAGCTGCTTGCGCCTGTTCAAATCAGCATTGCAACCATGAACGAGAGCTTCGACGGCTCACCTGTTGCTGTTCATACTGCCTCATCTTCTCTTTCTCTTTCTTGCGTCTTTCTTCAGCCTCTCTCTGTTTCTGAGCGAGTGTGGCAGCTGTCTCGCGTCAGTGACGGTTCACAATTTGAGGTTACAAACGTACAGTCGACTCGAGGTTGTAAAGTCCGATAGGCACCGAAGAAGTCGCGGTTTCCTTGTAAGAGCCCAAGCTCTACGATCGTTTCACTCCCAATCACGAGTTCGAACGTCTCGAGATCAACCACCTGGAATGTCGACTTTTCAAATCGTGGTCGGAAGCTGGGGACCTTACGAGGATCGCCGCAGTACCATCTTGCTTCAACCTGACCGAGGCACGTCACCTCAGTATTGTTGCTGAGGGTTATGTTGATTCTTTCGGAGCAAGGGCTTGGTGACAGTCCAAATTCCGCGAGAAATTGGGGAGTGATCAAGTTGTATTTGCTCTGCGTATCCACTAGGACGATGCCAGGGTTGGGTTTCGACCATTTACCGCGATCTTCGTCCCACAAGGAGACATCAACCATCCTTTTGAAGTTCTCGTTCTGCCTTGCGGGGGTGAATCTTCGTCGGAGCTTGTGCGATAGTGTAGGAGCGTCGCTTCTCGATGTGCTGGACCGCTGTTGAGACTGAAGGAGTTGTTTGAACTTTGGACACGCTGTCGAGAACGTACGCCTGTACCATTTGTTCTTGCTCTTGAGTGGTTCGTGATCTTCGTCCTCTTGGCTAGAGATCCGAGTGGGACGCGCCGGGTTGGCTGATTTGTTCCGCTCACCTTCAATGGTATGTTAGCTCTGAGCAAACAATCCACATTGCGAGACTCGATGACTCACTGTGCATAGAGAAAAACTTCTTGGCTTTAGTGAGTCGATCCATGTTGGCCGTGAAGGTTTGATTGTCTTTAGTGATCACAATGCAAGAGGAGAAAAGCGGAAGGGAATCGTGTATATCACGCAACGCTGCAGTGACCAAGATATGCTATAGCAGTAAAGAGTATAGGGGCAGTGCTGGCTGGGCTTAGACTTCAAAGAGCCTCATCAGGCTGCCTGCTGGCTGTGCCACAACCAAGTGGCGGCGTTTGGGCTACCGGACAGCGTGTACTGCACACACTTGGGCTCTCGACTCGGCAAGATCTGCGGATAGAGCCAGATAGGTTCGTTCATATCAGACCTAGACCTTGAGCATGTGGCGCAGCAATGGGGTCCTGCAAGCGGTACCATTTCCGCGATATATCGTTAGTTCGGACGAGAAAAGCTGTCCGGAAGCATCCAAGCACTAAGATATCCTCTACAAGTAGGACTCTGAAATACGTGAATGCCCGGTGATACTGTTGATCAAGATCGATTCAACACCCATGCCGAATATGAATGCAAAGTATACAACGTGCTCGTACCTACCTGCAGATACCGTTCATGCAGCGAGCAGCGATTGCGCCACTCAACAATCCCACGTTTGGAGACTCGGCTCAAGCGACACATAACGGCTGATCTGAAACAAAAGTTCTTGCCTTGGAGAACCTGCGTTCTGTGCAAGCGGTCAGACCCTCAATCCACCGTCCTGCTGCGCGGTGATCCAATATTCGACGCGTATGGGATAAGACGAACTCACCGGAAACGGTAATTGCGTAGTACAGACATTTTCTCCACGTCTTCGAACCATCGCAGCTGAGCCTGTGGTTTACCAATTTGCAGCCTGATCGTTGCACCGGTCAGCCGGTGAACATGGTCAGATTCGCGGAAGGCTGTGGCGCAGCATCACAATTCACCCTCGGTGGCTCCGGAACAACATTAGAGTGGGAAAACAAGCTGTTGTCGTCTAGGCCCAGACGTCTTTGTGCGTCATTTTCCGAAAAACTGCCTCGACGAGCGCCTTGTCGAAGTGATGCCGTTAAACGTCAAGTGTGCTCCTCTTGTTGCTCTTTACTCGTCTCCGTGGTATCGAATAAGCTGAGCAGCCTGTGCCAGGCCCCCGAACACAGTATTGGTATGTATCGTCTCTTGATGTATCAATCACCATGCAGGCTCGTAGAGCAACGTCATCCTCGCGAGCGTCGGGCTGTGCTCCCACCCAAGCGAGTCGTCCACCGGTCACCAGCAATGATTAGCAGGCAGTGTCCCGCGCATGAACCTGTCCAAGCGTCTGTTAGTCCGCTATGGCGTGTATCTCGATGGTGTCGCCTTCGTCGGTGACCTAACCATTTTCGCATTAGCAAACAGTCGCGAGGTCTGAAGAGCTGCCAGCATACGCCAAAACCTGGAAATTTATTCGATGAAGTATATCACACACTTTTCCCAAGCTGTTGAAGACCTGAACTCCACAATAGTGACACGAGAGGCTCAAGCCCTCTAACCATCAACCTTAGCCGCACTATCAGCGACCTCACCAGCCGTCTCAGCCATCTCCTCATCCTCCTTCTTCTCCGCCTTCTCCGCATCCCCCTTCCCCGGCACCCCCTCCTTATCACCCACAAGCTCCCTCACAACATCGACCGTAGCCGCCGGACCACCAGGCTGCACCGCAAGCACCTTGCCCTCCTTATCAACAACAAAGACACCGCGCGTCGTGCTCTTCGGCGGCTTCTTGAAACCAATGGCCTTGATGAGGCTCTGTGAAGGGTCGCAGAGCAGGGTGTAGGGCAGCTTCTGCTTGGTCTTGAAGGTGGTGTTGGCTTTGGGGCTGTCGGCTGAGAGACCGTAGATGGAGTAGCCGGTTGCGGTGAGGGGGTCGTAAGAGTCGCGGAAGAGGCAGGCTTGTTTTGTGCCTGTGGTTGGATGTGTTAGTACTGCGAATGTGGATGTGAGGGAGATGTCAGGGGTTGGAGACTTACATCCTGGTGTTGAAGCCTTGGGGTAGGTGAATAGTACGACGCCGCTCTTGCTCTCCTCTACGAGCTTTGCGAGCGTTGTCTTGTCTCCATCATTCGTCTCAAATTCTCCGCCAAAGGACGCGAGGTCAATTGTGTCGCCGACCTTGGGTGGGCCGGTCGCAGCAGCAGCGGACTCGCCGTTGCTCTTACCGACAACAGCCTCCTTGACAGCCTCGACCTGCTCAGTGACAGTCTCCTGGACTTTCTCGACGACAGTCTTCTCGCTCTCAGGCTTCTTCTCCTTGACGGGCGCCTTCTTCTTCGTCGGGCGCACAGGCGCTGGGGGCGCTTCCTTGCGCTTACGGAGCTCGACGGGCATGTTGAGAATGGAGTCGCGAGATGATATCGCAGTCGCGTTAGTGTCGCGGGGACGTATAAACTTGAATCAGGGGGAAATTGGGCAGCGAAGAGGTCGGGGTCGGACGCTTGAGCGCTCGTGGAAATCGAGGTGGGACGGTTGGCTAAGGGCAGGAGTACGAAAACCAGCGGAACAGTGGTACAACCCTTCGCAATATGAACAATCGTAACCAGCTCGCGGGAAAGATGTCCTCGGCCTGATTCAGTTAAGAACTATAATATGTTGCGTCGTCTAGTCAACGGGAACGCAGCGTAAGCATCGTGGTGAGCCCGAGCGAGGCCAGGTCGTCCAGCCTCCTCACTTGGCATGACCGTCCACATCGATATTAGCCAGATTACCTGAGCCTGCGTCTTTTTCTTCGGGAAACAGCTTGTTTCGGACGCGCACTGGGGTAGGAGAGGCTTGTCATTGGCTCGTGAAGTGAGGAGTCGTGAGATGCGCAGCGCTCGGTTGTGCAGGTCCCGGCGCGTCATAGCTTCCCTTGGGCGATGCTACTGTCCTCGAGCAACACTGTCTCGCAGAACGCCTACAATTTGATATCGAATGCGTTGAATCTCCTTGTCTTTACAACAGAAGTGCGCTTCTAAATTATCTACGTCTCAATGCTTCATCCCATAACGCCCATCAGCGAGCCTAAACAGGCACAAGAATACCCTTCCAACCCATGCGCTACATCTATGCATCTTTGGTACCTCCTGAAACCCAGCTCACAGGATGCCAGTTGTTCTCGCAAGAGAATACCTTGCCACCAGACCCGCGATTCAACGCCCATCCGGACGACCACATCCCAAGCCCAAACTGTAGTAGGGAGTCAGCACTTGTCAAAGTCTCGAGGAGTAGACTTACAATGAGCATGCCTAGAATGACAATAGAGACATTCAAGATGGTAAAAGCCGTCTGCGAAGTCGACGAGAACAGCTTACCGTTCTTCTTATTGTGCCACAGCCACATCAGTGGAGGAAGCGCATCTACACGCGTCAGTCAATGCACATATCATCATTCATAGTGAGTTGTGCTGGTAAAGACTTACAACTGAACCAGCTTCCAAAGAGAGCTCCGATCAATCCCAACAATAAATTAAAGTTCGGCACTGCTTCAGCCAAGATCCAGCTTACCAGCCACGCGCCTGTACATATAGCGCCCCAACTTCCCAAGCTCTTCCAACTGTTAGTAGATGCTACGTTGGTGCCCTTCCATACGCGAAAGTATATATATTTTGTCGCTACAGAGCCATTGACTACGCCTGCGACGATGATCGTGGGCAGCGCGATGCCAAAGCAAATCTTGCTGACGAGGGGGGACGCGGAACCGAGGGCGGGTGAGGCTACGAGAGGCCCTGCGTAGTAGTATATGATGACGGATATGAGCATGTAGAAGGTGACTGCGATACCCTGCTCGAAGATGAGGGCTTTGCGGAAGTCGCGAGGGTCTTCGAGTTCGGATTGGAACGAGAAGAAAGCGACGTGTCCAGCTGTATGAGATTAGCAGACGTCTTTATGACCAACGAACGGGAAATAACCTACTGTAAGCTAGGACGATGTTCATCTGCAGAGGTGGAGGTACGAAGTCAGTATATGTCTCACATGCACTTCGTACAGTCAGAACTTACCACGGGTGCGAGTCCTTTGACGAGTGGCACATCGGGTCGCACAGCAACGATGTTGCCCATGTCTGGTTTCTGGATACTGATCGCGATCATGGTTACCGTAACCGCCACAATGATGGAACCGCAAGCTGAAATGTATTAGTCACGAGTTCACACGAAGCGATCGGATCCTTTAGCCTACAAAAGTAGCTAAAGTAGCTGATGTTTTTGAACGTTCTGGGCAATCCTAGCAGGAAGGAGATGATGAGCCCGACAACAGTAAAGACGATAGTGCAAGTGCCGTGATCAGTCATCGCATTCATCGCGACCGCAAAGGTCAAGATGTGCGCCCCCATGATGAAGATCAGAACTAGTAGTTGTCCGACAGCAAGCACCTCGCGGAGCACTGGCCCGCTCATAAGCATGCCGCAATCGGCGTAGTTCGCTACAGACGGATGAGCCAGCTTGAACTCGCCGATCAAGTACCCAGTGTACGTAGCGATGATGCCTAGGAAGCATATGCAGAGGAGACCCGGGACTAGGCCGAGGATTGCGAGGGCTTGTGGAAGGGCGAGGACACCTAATGAGACATTCTCTGCAAGCATCACTTGACTGTGTTATTGATATGACGGTGCGAAGGTACGAGAGGCTTACGAGTGCCGACATTCCTGGTAGTTGGAAGTCAGCGATAGTTCAAAGAAGGAGGTCCCGCCCATCGAATGATGCATGCTGTACGTCAAGGAGTATCAAAATACCGTTGAATCTCATTCAGTGAACCTACACAGGGTATCAGGTAAATTATGCACTTACCACCACTTGCACGTCTTATACTGTATCTCCGCGCCTTCCTCGTTGCCAAATACGTCCTGTTCTTCAGCTGGCGCAGCCTGTCCTTCGAGGTCCGCCGAAGGCGTCAATTGAGGCTGGAGGAATTGCTCGTGTAAACGCTCCTCTGGTGTCGCCTTCTCTGTTGTGTGCTTAGCCATGGCTTTATGCTGCATAAAATGTCGGGGCAGTCGCGCAGGTATTGTTGCGAAGAGGGTCGGTACGATACGGAGAACAGAGGGGGATGTAAGAGTAAGGAATTAAAGGGTGACAGGAGCTGGTCAATCGTAATAGCTGGCGTTGTCGTGACACGGTACCAATCTGGGATGCTGCAAGCATGAGCGCATTTATGAGCTCGTTAATGGCCATGAGTGCGGGCGGGGCCAAACGAGTGTCCGCCATTGCAAAGCATGATTGAAAATGCGGTTGAGATATCTCGGTGTACCATGGGAGCTCGTAAGATAGGGACATGCAGGGGAAGTAACGGGCAGAGGAGCACTCGGATGGAATAGATTCAGACGCGTATATCGAGATAAGACGTGGCATCAGACCAGTGCCACATACTAATGTAATGATTACACTAGTATTGCAGCGGAGTGCGGAGGCACTGATTTCAGGCTTGAGCTGTGGTAGCGAGCCCTTGATACCCCAATTTCGGGCACGCGTCGCTATCAGGTTGTATATTGTATGCGGATATCAACAGTCTCAAATCCTACGAGATGGAAAAAGAAACCTGGGATGAAAGAGCAACGACAGGAGCTGTGCGGTTTCCATTTTCGAGACTGGACGTCAGAAGTGCTGCGTGTCGAGTAGTGTGTAGATAGAGTTCTGAGTCGTTATTCATGCGATAAGAACACCACAAGAGATATTGGCCTAATGACAGTAGTTGAAGTGGGGAGGAAGAGTCTCCAATGGATGAAATCCATGGATAGATGTTAGCTACGTCATCACGTGGACGCGTGAGGCAAGCGCGATCCGGGCTGCCGCCACTCCACACTCCCTCATCCTCCCCCGCACGTAAGCCAATCGCACCGGACTGCCAAACCGATACCCTCTCGTTTGCGTTGCAACGCCAATTACATCACAAACACGCCATGAACTCCGACCTGAGCCATCCGCCGACGCGAGCGACCCGCAAGCGAAAGAATACCGCGTACGCAGACGATGATGACCACGACACTCCCCTCGACTACCAGTCCACACCACGGAAAGCCAAAAAGACGAAGAGCGCACCCGAAGTAATCGACTTGACGGGAGACTCTCCCAAGAAGACACAGAAGACTCCTGCTAAGAAGAGAGGCAAGCGCGACGCGGATGCGCCTGCCGAAGAGAAGCGTGCGAGAGTGTTCCGCAAGCAGGCACCACAAAGCTACCTCGCGATCAAGGAAAGAGCCTTCACACAGCGTCTCACGGTCCTTTCGCGCGAACGGTGCGGAAGCGATGATGTGCCCGAGGAGAAGGTCATTGTCGCAGGCTCCACAGGAAACGTCTACACCGTCTCAGTTGGTCTCGTCCCAAACTGTGACTGTCCACACGCGAAGAAGGGCAATCAATGCAAGCACATCATCTACGTCATGTTGCGCGTGCTGAAAGCGCGGGAAGACGTCGCATACCAACTAGCCCTCATCCGCTCCGAGCTGCGCGAAGTCATCAAGAACGCGCCGCCCATCCCCAGCGTGGAGACAGACGGAAAGGACGGCACTGAACAAGAGGGCCAAGACGGCAATCGTAAGCCCATTGAGGGTGAATGCCCCATTTGCTACGACGAACTCGGCGAGAACGAACCCATTGTATACTGCAAAGCTAGCTGTGGAAACAACGTGCACAAAGCTTGTATGGCGAATTGGATCGCGGTCTCAAAGGGCAAAGCGACTTGTCCATACTGTCGTGCCAAGTGGGAGGCAGACACAGGCTTCGAGGGTAAGCTGGGTGATGTCGATACAAAGAACTTGGAGAGGAACGAGGATGGCTATGTCAATGTCGCAGGGCAACTCGGTCTCAGTGGAGAGCGGGATTATTCCACATATCATCAGTACTGGGTCCGACGGCATTTAGGCAATGGTGGGCGGAGGAGGGGTGGCTATGACTACGATGGAGACTACTAGGCCCGTGGTAGTTGAGGCATGACTGTGTAGGAGGTGTATATTTGGCGTTCAGGACATTGATACCCATCAGCGACAGGCGCGCGGCACCGTGCAAGACATTTTTCATCCGTTGTATCTCCAAAACAACTACTCATTCGACTCAATCATCTCCTCGCTTTCCTTCGTTTACTCAACATCACGCGTGTACACTTCCCCCATCTCCAAACCCACCCACCTCGGCGCGCATCGGAAATTAACCCCTCGAGAATAGCACAAAATCACAATCGCCACGTCCACGCGCGCGCAACTCCCCCAAACATACCCACCTTGCCACCGGCCCATCTTGCATAACCAAGAAAAATCGATCACCATGATCTGAACATCGTCACTTGCATCCGCTTTCGCCTCGTTTCCAGACCCACAACAACCCTTTTCCTCTTTCTGCCGTTAACGCGATCAGCGTGAACGGACGGAGGGCCTCGGCGAATTTATTCACGGCCATGTATAGCTCGTATACTACCATCCCGTCCGATGTCCAATACGTGTTATACGAGAGAGTAATGACGCGTACCAATCTCGCAACAAAACGATCCCAGATACGGTCTATTGATATCGGATGTAGTATAGATCCACACCAGCCAGTAGTCGCTCGAGCCATGGGTGATCAACAACGACAGTGCACGTTCCTTCCACCAACAGGATGTTGCATAACAAATGTAGTATTGCGAAGACGCTGTCGGCGTCTGAAAGCGTGTTGCGCGCAGTCACGTCCCCTGCAGCACGCTCAGTTCTCGCAGCTCGAAAAGGGAGAACCGGGGCTGAACGCGACTGGCTGAATGGAGACGCGCAGCACCAGACCCGCGACCGTGGGCACTGCGGCTGCGAGTGAGTGGCTGTGTTTGCTTTATTAGACGTTACACTTGTGGCCGATCCATGCGAGAACGTGCAAGCGACGATGTACAGGGATGGTCTTGGAACAGTCATGCAGGTACAGTGATCAGCTCTGCAGATTAGGTTTGTGTCACTGGAGATCTGATCCGGGCTTGCGACAGAGTTTCGACGAGAGCGGCAAAGGGAAACGCTGGCGCTCAAACTCATTCAGGAAACATCACGATTGAGATCGGAGGCAAGAGTCAGTTGCAAAAGAGTAAAATTCAAGAAAACTAGATAAACGCCAGGTCATTTGACAACCGCAACAAAGGAAAAGTCTAGGAAGAAATCGAGGTTCATCAAACATTGCAGTCTGACTGCGCCCACATACCAGAGTGCGAACGAGCAAGGGGAATCCGAAGAGTGATGTGGAAAAAGACAGTCAATATATTGTCGAATGTACATGATATCAACTGTCTAGTCCCGACTTTTACGTGAACAAATCCATCACAAAGGAAACCACCCAACGCTGTGCCCCTGCCCGAGGGAACTTGATACAGTAGACAGACAAGACATGCGAGAATGCGGATCAAGCGATCCTACCCAACAAAGGACACTAAGAAAACGCGAAAGCTCATATACAAGAAATGCACTTTAGCGCTTAGTAGGTGCCGTAGCCGGAGCCGTAACCGCTGCCAGAGCCGTAGCTGTTGTCAGGGGTAGGGGTGGGGGCAGCGGAGGATGAGGCGACGGTGGAAGCCTCAGGAGTCTGGGTGGAGACGGCAGCAGAGCTGGAGGCACCGCCGTAGCCGCCACCGACGGGGTAGGCAGCAGAGCTGGTCTCAGCGGAGGCGGGGACGCTGGAGGAGGGGATAGCGGTCTCGCCGGTGGGGGTGGCTACCTCAGAGACGAAAGAGAAGCTGGGGAGGACCGAGGTGGGAACGGCACCGGTGCCAGTGGGCATGGCGGGCTTGGTGGAGGTCTTGAAGCCAGTGGGGCCAGCAGGGTAGGGGTTGGTGCCGTTACCGGGGACGGGGTACATGGCAGTGGGGACGGCGGGCATGCTGGAGGAGGCAGTCTGCTCAGAGGGAACCTCGGGGGTTGGCTCAGGAGCGTTGGGGGTAGCAGCGGGGTAGTCACCACCCTTGGTAACGGTGACGGTCTCCTTGGCAGTTACGGTGACAGTGACGGGAGCAGCGCAGTCCTCACCACCCTCGCTTCCAGCAGGAGTGGAGGGCTTGGCCTCACCACCAGCAGGGCCAGTGGGGTAGGCACCGTTGCCACCAGCAGGGCCGGAGGGGTTGGACTCGGAGTCAGCGGGGACATCGCCCTCACCAGTGGGAGTGGGCTTGACGGTGATGTACTTGGTGGAGGTGGAGGTAGACTTGATGGTGGAAGTGACATCCTCCTCACCAGCGGGGCCAGTGGGGTAGGAGCCCTCGCCGCCAGCAGGGCCAGTAGCCTCGGAGGGAACCTCACCAGTAGGAGTGGGCTTGCCGACAGTGACGACAACAGTGGAGTACTGGGTGGAGGTAGAGGTGGAGGTGACCTCAGTGGTGACTGGGTGAGCAGTCGAGCCAACACCGACGGTGTAGACGAGGGTCTCGGTGTAGGTCTGGACGACCTCGGAGACGGGGTAGGAGCTGGTCATGGCCGAGCTGCCGGTGGGCTTGGGGAGGTCAGACTCGGGGCAGACGGTGGTGCCGACGGCAACAACGCTGGTGACGAGCGCGGTGGAGTGGGCCGGGCAGTCAGTGACGGAAGGAGGGCAAGCAGTCTTGGTGAAGATCTGGGTGCTGTAGATGGTGGAGGTCACCATGTCGCTGATGGGGGTGGAGGAGACACCGCTGGGAACCATGCCAGTGCCGGTGGGGACCATAGCAGTGCCAGTGGGGTAGAGACCAGTTCCGGCCATGCTGCTGGTGGTGGCAGCCTCAGGAACGACCGAGGAGGGGACACCTCCGTAGCCGCCGCCGACTGGGTAAGAGCCGGAGGGGATGGCAGAGCTCATGCTGACGCCGGGAACGACGGAGCTGCTGGTGGCAGCCTCGGGGACAGCGGAGGAAGCAGAGGAAGGCTTGCCACCGTATCCACCACCGACGGGGTAGGAGCCGGAGGGGATAGCGGAGCTCATGCTAACACCGGGAACAGAGCTGGAGCTGGCGCCAGCAGGGACCGATGAAGAGGCGGCAACGGGGATCGAGGAGGAGACACCACCGGAGGGGACAACGGCAGAGTAGCCGGTGCCGTAGGCGGAGGAGGAAGCAGCAGAGCTCATGGTGGGGATGGCAGCAGAGCTGGAGGTGGCAGCCTCAGGGACGGCGGAAGAGGGAGCTCCGT
The DNA here is from genome assembly GCA_022609215.1 of Alternaria triticina. Taxonomy (NCBI): domain Eukaryota; kingdom Fungi; phylum Ascomycota; class Dothideomycetes; order Pleosporales; family Pleosporaceae; genus Alternaria; species Alternaria triticina. The sequence goes on from JAGKPX010000029.1 coordinate 168,474, forward strand.
AGCCGCCGCCAACGGGGTAGCTGGCCATGCTGGAGGTAGCAGCCTCGGGGGTGCTGCTGGAGACACCGCCAGCAGGGACGCTGGGAGTGTAGGTAGCATCGGCAGGGGTGCTGGAGGTCTCGAAAGCCGGGGAAGAGGACTGGATGTATGGGACCTCAGCGGACGAGGAGACGACCGGGGTGGCAACCGAAGAGGAGACGGGAGTTGCGACGGTGGAGGCCTCGGGGGTCTCTACGGGAGTAGCAGAGCTGACAACAGCAGAGCTGGCGGGGGCGGAAGAGCTGGCGACAACCGGGGGCTGGGCGCCGTATCCGCTGCCGTAGCCGTTGTTGCCACTCTCGTAGCTGTTTCCACCACCGTAGGAGTCGGTGGCACCGTATTGGCGACGGGCCTGGCGGTGGCTGCGAGCCTCAGCGGCATCGGCGGCGGCAAGGGCAGCCAAGAAGGCAACGGTAAGCTTCATCATGATGAAAGTTCAAAAAATCCTGGCTCTTAAAACTGAAGGGGTATTTGACGGGAATTCAAAAGGTCCAGGCGAAAACGTTGATAATCCAGGAAAGAGTGACTGGATGTTCAAAGAATGTGATGTCCGAAGACAGTTGATAGCGAGTGTGGTAAGGAAAAGTTGCCTTGGGTGAGGAGAAAAAACACAGCGAGGGAGGGCGGTATATGAACTCTCTGGCTGACAGTTGCAGGATGGGGCCTAAGCACCTGGGTGGCTGCTAACGGCAGCACAGATGCGCCTAAGATGGTCGGCCCCTGGCGGGTGTTAATTTCGTTCAGGAACAACCGGCGGCAGGGGCCAGTCAGCGGCGTTCTTAGCCAGGAACAACTTCAGGGGGATGCATGAGCCTAGCCACTCAGGAGAGCCAACGCGGAAGCTCGAGGCATGGCAGCCGCTGGGAAATGCGCCGGTCGCGAGCTCTCGTCGCTGAGAGGCGAGACTCTTCGTTGCCGTCGACTCGCAGCGCGGTGAAGCCGCTGGGAAAGAGGTCACGATCTTCTGCCTGCTCGCCCCCCGTCGCGCTGGACGTGTGCGCTGGGGTGGCCCTCGATGCTCTCGTCAGTCCGTCTCTTTGCGTGCCGTCGACCCCGATTGATTGCGTTTCAAAGCGCTTGGCCAAAATAGAAAGCGACCATGGCGCAGATCCTCCCTGCTAGGAGCATCGACAGGAGCGGGTACATGGCAGATGCGCGCTGTCGGTGAGGGCACACAACCGTGCCGAGATTCAGCGCAAAGACGCACCCGGGCGAGACAAAAATGGACTCGCGCAGGCATGCGTGAGATTCGGTCCCTTCTCGACTGCCAGCACACGGTGCGACAGGAGAGACATCAGCTCGTGTTGAGGGCGCTTTCGTGTTTGCGGGGACGCTTGTCGATAGGCGTGGATAAGGCAGCGGTGGAGCAGGCGATGGAGTGTTGGCCGTCTTTGTGCAAGCGTGGGCCATGGTGCGACGCGCGACCGCGACCTGCGCCTGCCGCCTCGCATGTCTGCACAAAGGGCCCCAAAGTGACTTCATCGCCGGCGCGCCTGAGTCGTCGTCGCTTTCGACTATCCCATGGTGAAGCACTGGAGCTTCCGTGGCTTCTAGTCGGCATCGCGATCCCTTCTGATGTCGCATCGCTGCAACGGTCCGCCGAACGAAGCCACAGTGCCACACGTCCTGCTCAGGCGCCCAGCAAGGCCACACCCTACCATGTGCATTTGAGACATGCCACCGCTGTCAGTGCATTTCCGCATAACACACAGCCACAACCCCGTTCCCATCCAGCTTTCGCGACTACTTTGACCGTCTCAGCCTGTCGCAAGTCCTCAATTGCCTGAAAGCCTCAAACGCATCCACTTTGGCTCTCAGTGCCGCAATCCCAGTGCCGATGCACGCGATATGCACGATGCTGGAGCGACGTGCAACGGGCAACCGGGTCGTAAGATTGATGAGGTTCCACGCCTAGTCCCTGCAAAAGCTTGTCTTCTCGTAACGAGCGACATGAGCATGTTCTCGACTCTCAGCGAACGTTGACTGATCGCTCGGAAATGAGGTCGATAGCTCAACTGTTTTCGTCACGTTTCTGGTGTTTGTTTCCATTTTGCGTGTGCCTCGCCCCCCGTCCGCAATGTCGCTGGTGCTTGTGTTGTGCCGCGGCGTGCGAGGTAGATGAAGCAATACTGTTGAAGGTGCACATGAAATTCTCCAAACGTTGAGCGCAGAGAATTATGGCCGACCGCAGAATGTGCAAGAGCGACGAGGCGCTAGAGACGAGTTCCAAAGAGGGAAGTGACGATGTAGTCTCGCACCTTCCCGACTCGCAGCATCCACGGAAAGCGCTTCCCACTATGCGCCGTCATCACGACAATCAGCATCATTACATCCGCATGTCTCTGTGGCTTTCGCAATCGATTTCCGAATCGACGCCACTTGTTTCTCACCCCGCGACGTCACATGAAACATGCAGTCTCTACCATTTCTTCTTCCCCACCGTCACATCAATCACATCACGCCCATCTACTCGGATCACGATTCCGTCACCCGCATCAACGGCCAGTACCAAGCTTTTCCTTCTTATCAAACTTCTTACACGTCCAACCTCCATCAATCTGCGTTAGCGGATCGTGCCGTCATTCGAAACAATCGCCGGCTTGAAACGAAACGTCAGCCCTGCCAGGCTATCCCAACGGCTACCTAGGTAAATCCGACGCACGCGGCTCGGTAGCCACAACACCAACGCCAGTCCTTCTTTTCATGCCTCAGGTGCTCCAAGGCATTGAAGCGCCAAGGTGTAGTAGATACGAGGGGTGGACGTCTCCACGATACTACGACTTCTACTGCTTCTTGTAAATGGTCTTTGGGTCTGCCACCGGCTCAATGGCTAATCTAGAATGTACACTTGAAGAGTAAAGTTCTAGAATGCGTTTAAAGCCGAACTCTCCATCGCGATCCCGGAGTCATCAAGAACTGATTGATTCGTCCAGGCATATCCATGGGCATGCAATACATTATGACGTCCTGCACCGGAAACATGCACTTGGGAACGGGTGGTCGCTTAGTGCTGACCGCGAGAGTTCAGGGTAATAAGTACCCATGTACACTATGTCGTCGCTTCAGCTACTTATTCTGCAAATAAAGTTTATATCCTCAGGCAGAAGTAAAGATGCGAGAGATCCTGATTCCAGTTCCCGCTGACGCACTCCATCTTCTAGGGAGAACCTAAAGAACTATACATTCCGCTCTTCGAAGCCCGGCGTCTCTTTCGCCACGTCGACTAATACGTTGTCTAAAGATTAACGTACCAGTCTCCTCGGTCGATATTTTCACATGCATTGAGCTTCCTCTACACGATCTATCCCATGCCGTGCGGACAAACCGAGATTGTCTGCTCACTTCACGGTTTCCAGGTCGATTCTTTGTTTCCCAAGCCATAAACAGTAGACTACTGCCATGTACTCAGGACATCTCTCCATCGCCCACTCTGGCTGTTTATGCTGTCCCGTAGTCCTCTCGCTGCCTCATCATCTTTTCGCTCGTATCACATCTTCATCGCCGACCTCCTCTTCCCTTCTTCTTCTTTCCCCTTCCACCATCATCAGCAGCCTTCCTTTTCTTCGCCTCCTTCGCCTCTTCCATCGCCCTCTTCTTCTCAATCATCTCATCGGTCTTCTCCTCGCCGAGCACGTCGCGGAAGCATTCAAAATCAAGGTCAACAAAGTCCATCAACATCCTTTGCGCCAGTCTATCCACAACACGATCCAGCGCTAGGTCCTTGAGGAGCGGGATCAGCAGCTTCAACTCCTCCATAGTAACGCCGCGGTCTCCCTCATTGGTGCCGCGAACTGGAGCTATGTTTTTGCGAAATGGGAACGAATCGCGGATCATTTCGCCGACAGGTATGTCCGGTCTAGAGACTACTAGTTTCGCTCGCTCGACGGCGGGTTCGAGGACGGTGGTGCTGAATTGTGGAAGGAAGGTTTTTGAAGCCCAGTGCTTGCAGTCTTTGGCTTGGATAAGCAATTGGACTAGCCAAGGGAGGTTGTTGACGAAACCGCCAAGGCGTGGGAGAAGGAGGGGTAGGGCTCGCTCTCCAAACGATTCCGATACGAGAATGATCTCTTTCATCTCATTGTCGTTAATCCACCCTTTCCGAATCTCTGTGTCTTCCGTTGGTGCACGCAGCAACTTGTCGCAGTACTTGCGGATCGCGGGTTCAGCCACCGACAGGTGATTCTGTAAAATTCTTCGCATGCAACTCAAATCAGACAGACCAACTTTCTTAATACATGAGACGCCCGCCTCAAGCACAATGTTGCAGTACCGTTGGATATCGACGTCTAGTATTTGGCTGTTGAGTTTAGTTACGTCCCGGAGAAAGTCCTCGATGAAAAAGATACAAGAGTCCTCAGCCATGGAGCGAAGTGTATCGTCGATAAATGCGTCTTCGAGTTCGCTACCGTTTTCGAGTAGTGGTATAAAGTCGCTGAGGCTAAGAGAGGTACTATTAGATACTGCATCGCGGATGATAGATGCTCGCCAGGTGGCCATGGCGGCTGGTATGTTCGACTGAGGACCCTTACTACAAGGTTTTTCAATACTTCAACTGCCGCGTATAGTGGGGTCATCATCACTTACTCGTCTGCGTCTCGAGCTCGGTCGTATGCTGCCTGAACCTTGTCACACATATACATCTTCCCTCTGATACTTCCATAGTATTTCACAAACCCACCCGCCTTCTTAAATTGCTCGGGTTCTTGTGTCTTGTACAGTAAGCGACCTATAGCATCGATAGTCTGATCGGCCTGTACTTTGCGTTCGAACGAAGCAATGAGCTGTTCTATGGCCTTCTGCCACAGAGCCGCTGAGCCATACTCCATGCACACAGCGGCCAGTTGATCCAGAACCGCTACAGGTAGCAGGGGAAACCTTGCGCACATGAAGATATGTCCCTCTTTGCGGTGGTTTCCCGGGTCGTGATAATCGAGTAAGAGCTTGCACAACTTTTGTAGTCGCGGAAGACTAGCCGGACCTGCGTCGGGTGCACGCACTTTCTCCGTTGCATCATCGAGCAGTTTGATGATGGGTTCCGCTTTGGCATATTCCCATCCATCGGCCATGAAGAGCTCTGCTTCGATTCCTTTGCCTTCGGGACTAAGCATGAAACGCTTACGAATATCGAAGGCGCGAAGGTTGCACGAAGGAATGATAACGAGCGCAGTCTTGATATGTCTTGGATACAGTTAGTTTCGAATGTGTAATGAGGCGCTGAACTTACTGGTGGAATATATCAGCCTCTGTGGCACCACACATCTCCTTTCCACCAACCTCAGTTTCAATATCAGCTGTCTCATGTGTGAAGGCTTGCTTCTGGGTGACTTCAGTATCTCGCACGGGTAGTCGCGATGCACGCTTCTTTCCTTCCAAGTCGACAACTCGCATCAGATTTAGCTGGTCAACTTTGATGGTGTGATCTTTACTTGGATCGATCTTGGGGCGGCTGTTCTCCCATTTCCGGGAACCGCGGTTTGCCACGAAGAGATGGCAGCCAAGCAGTTTTTTCACGGACGCGAAGAGTAGTGTGAACTTAAGCTCTTTGCATACCCTTTCCAGTGTATCAAAGTCTGAAACGTCCTGGTCTTTGAGTGTCGTAGGCAGATCTGGGAGCTTGTACACGTTTTGAAGTACATGAACGAGTAGCTGAGGAGAGCCAGTCCCGTCGCCATGCTTTTGCTAGCTTTTGAGCGCTGCAGTCAGGGCTTTTTCTTTCTCGGGCTGAGTCTTGAGAGAGAGCGCGACAAAAATTGCATCGTGCAATATGCGATCCGGGATGGTAGTGTTCGGCGCCGACATAATGGCAGGATGATGGAGTGCCCTCTTCAATATCCGATCAGGTTGATTACGCCCGGCGCACACGCTCTGTAGTTTCAGTATACGATATCGCGAAGGAAGGTTCGATAACTATAGACCGGAATGTTTGCTCCTTTGAAGCGATTGCGTAGTGTCTAGCTCGATTCGGCTGGTGTTGCGGGTTGCTGGGAAGAAAGGGAACCTAGGAGGTGAGAACTCCAAATTAAAGCAGAAATATCAGGAGAATGGAACAAAGAGTAACTGCGATGGCTTCTAAGACATGGTTTCACTTCCGGGGAATTCGTAGTACTTTGCATGCGTCACGTTCTTTCACTTTTGAATACACGACTTACTTCCATGCTATGTGATCATCCATGATTATCAGTAGGGGTAGCCAAGTTCCCAGATGCATTGAAGCTCTTTCCGTATCAAGGGTGCCTCGTCAGCTGTAATGTGTTTGATCCAAGACATATTCGACAGCTTTCTGTCGAACGCAGACTAAGCTCAGAAGGGACGTTGACCTTATGCAAAAGAACAGATAATACACTTCGTTAAATAGAAACGGAGAGAGGTGCAGTAGGTATTGAAAGGGGCGACCGTTGTTGCGACTCTGCCGTGGCTGCCAAAACTTTAACTCCACCGCGCTACCTAGGCACCTAAGTAGTTGCTACTCATCACCATCCCTACGAAGCCCGCATCCGTCTGCTCTCACGTTCATCTTCTACGATTTGGGTTACCGGTATGCGCATCGTCGTGACTGTTCGTTTGGCAGGCTGGGGTGTTGTACTGCTCCCAAGATAGGTCTGCTCCGCTCTTCGCCGGTTACACCAACCAGAATCATCTGCGCGTGACGACAGACCGACGACACCGAAGCGTCAGCGTTGCGTTGCGAATCCAGCGCGCGTGTAAGAGATATCCGTGGCAATATACGATCGTTGCCGCGTGTGGCTATCCAAAGGTGGTGTCGCTGCCGCCCGCCCGCAAATCTGTGTAGGTACGCGATCGCGGTGTACCGCGTCCTCAGCTAATACTGCCGAACTCTTCCTTCTCTTTTATATGTCGATTGCTATGAAGACGTTCTTCTTACAATATACACCCTACCCATGTAGCTACAACAGATCCCAGACCGTGGATGGACCTACCACGCTACTTGTCATCACAAGCTAACTTCCAATCCAGCGCGTACCTCTACGGCTCGCTATAGCTGACGAGAAACTCAGAAGTAACAACTTCGCCGCGATGGCGGCTCACAGAAACCTCGACAAAGACGTTGGCTCTTGGTACTGTGTTCGCCAACCTTACTTAGGTATTCAGGCCATACAGGTGGGCCTCCCGAAGAACCCGGGAATGTCGCCCAGATGAATTCGAGCGCACCTTCTACGTAGCAGCAGCGACATGGTGAGTAAGGACGCGCTCGCTCTACCGGCGAAATCGAAGTACGCCATTACGTCAACCTAGGAAAAAACTGAACAGGTCTGCAGCCTACATCGACGTTAGGTCACCTACTTTGCATGTTTCCATGTTGATGTAGGCTGCAGGCCTGTTCAGTTTTTTCTTGTATGAGGTGCCATCGCTACCTAGGTACGAAATGCGCTGGTCGCCACGCCACATTAGTCGGTTCCAGCCAAATCGCCCTCTCACAACTATGCAAGGACTCGCCTGGATCTATCAGACCGTAGCAACACAATTATGCATATCTTATGCAACTCCACCTGCGACTCATGTTCATTGTACAACGGAAGGTCGGCTCATCACAGCCCTTGGACATCGAATCGCAGCCGTTGTTCTTCAGCCTGTCCCCCCACCTCGAGCTATCCACCGTCACCGCCCTCGCGTCCCACATTTACCAACCCACCTTTGCGTCTTTCCACGTCCTTCCACGTCACCATCTCCCAGGCAACGCCCCCATACCGCTAGCGCCCTAGCGCCTCTCAGACTTTTCGCCCAGGTATATAAACCCACCCTCCTCCGTCCCTCCTTCTGCTCCCTAGCTCTCTTTGCCTTTTGGCTTAGATCAAGTGTAGTATCTGTTCTTTTCAGTTTAATCTCTGAGTACGTTCTTCTGCATCCTCTACGCTTGAAGATATTGTTGCTAACACCTCCGCAGAACGTTCCTACGGGAACTTCAAGATTATTCTTATTTTTGAAACCAGCCGGAGGATCCCTGGGCTTGCTCATATCCTCTGGCACAGTGTCGCCTCTATCGCACTATCTGAGGCTGACGCGAATTACCCTTTTTCATTGAGACGATTGGCTTGGTCCAGTTGCTTGAGGAAGAAGAGACGCTTGGTGCTATGACAAACAGTTCCTCGTTGTAATGAGCTGAGAGCTGTTGCGCTTGTTGAGGATTTTGCTAGTATTTGCGCGCCAGAGGTGGGGCAGTGTTGATGGAAAACCTCGGTTACTAGAGGTACCTAACACGAACAAGCCCGCTCATTCAAAGTCGTACGAGACAACGGATATCGCGTGTATGTACTCATCCCTCTCGTAGTCGATAGGCTCAGCAAAAGTTAGATGCTGTGTTCTTCTATATCTAGTATTCGTTGCAACTTGCCAATCGTGAGCTTCTGCGCAACACTGCCTCTCCAAAGCCTCACACATGGACATAATAAAACCAATATCTACACACCGTATCTTGGTTCATTGATGTGTTGCTATTTAAACCTTTAGATATAGGTTACTTTCTTGATACTTACACATATATGTTTTGGTGTCGGCAAGTGAGTGAGCTTTGTACTCCCACTACCTGTACTTACGTATCTACCCACCATCACGTGCGCGTGCTTCGGTCGTTGCTGGACAGATATAGACGTTTGCGGTTCCCATTTTAGCCTTCAGATTTTCTAATGACAAACATTCCTACTCTTCGGTAGTCACACGAAGCGACCACGTTGAGACCGGAAGACAAATTACTGCTGACGCCAAGTATCTAGGACTTGCCATATCAGACGAGCATCGTAGTACATGTCAACCCTAAGGTATATTGTCCCACATTAACGAGGCGTACATCTGCTGAGAACGCGAATGCGGCGAACTTTGCCATTTACCCCATGAACCAGAATTGACAAGTGCTACACCAGCATCAGCATGCAACAAGTCTCATCGACGACCTAGGAAGCTTTCCACACTGTGTTGTATTGCTTGCTGTAGACAGGAGCGACGGCATCAAGATGCAACTATACGCTACGATATCAGTAAGTACATGCCAACGATGAAATCGAAGTATAAAGTCATAATCGATTGCAACGAATATCCACCACCCTCATCACTTCAACTCCTCACCAAAGCAAACAAAGTCTCCACGCTCAATCACAATCATGCATGCCGTCTCCATCATCACAGTAGCCTTTGGCCTCTTCGCCGCTCAGGCCACGGCTACGATTGCCCTGGGCAACAACGATAGTAGCAACCGTAAGTCGCCAACCTCCTCAACGTTGAACTGTAATCTGACAATAGGCCAGTGATGTGGATCTATGGCGACAACTCATGCAGTGGAGTCGTTAACCCCAACTGCGGCTCTCCGGTAAAGCTGAGGAACGGTTTCAGCTGTAAGCACTGCCTCTGCTTCCCCCGAACCCCAGATCACAGATGCATCTATGTGCTAATTGCTGTCTGTACGCAGATGTTGTCAGAGGTTACGGAACTGATACACGATGGATCGAGAACGCTGATGGCGGTTTCAACGCTCAGTGCTCTCGCGTTAGCCCTCCTTTCGCTACTGATTGCGGCGTTCAGCTTACGTGGAAGTGTTGAATGATGAATTGATGAGTGGTTGGAGGATTTTGCTGATCAACGGGTACTGAGAGTTATGGTTCACACTGTCCTTACCTTTGTTATGTATTGAAATGTGTTCGCATTCTGGGGTTAGAGTAGATGATGTTACGCTCGTTTATGGAGAGGGTTCTTAGAAATCTGAAAGCGCTGCGCAGCCTTTGATTCCGTTTGTATCTGCAGTGACGTGCTATTGCTTGTGCCGTAGGACTTGGTGTACTCGGCTTTCATGTGAGATCTGTTTGTCCTTCGTTCCCAGAAGCGTCTAAGACACGTTTGACAATAAGATGACTGAACTCCCAGATATGCAGAGTCGGCAGCAATGTAGGCGCCAGGGTGTTCATCTTTCTCCTTGCTTGAGGTGAGACAGTACTCACACGTAGTCATAGTAAAGTTCGAAAACTACTAGACCAAGCGTCTACTAGCTACAAGATGTGTTCCTCGGAGCGCTGGCCACCCAAGTACCGTTAGCAATTCGCATCACTTACAACCCGTACGTCGTCTCGTGTTCTCAGATCTGCAACCCATCAGTGATAACCCTCGACCACATCCCCTCTCTTCAGCGCCCTGATTTGCTCTTCTTCCCTTGCCGACTGTCCGCTAACTCCATCGCTTTACGCTTCCTCGCCAAGTACGCCCTGGTCTTCTTTGCAAGCGCATCTTGAAATTCATCAACCTGGAGCTGGTCGGGCCGCGCCATCTTGTCTGTCAACTTGTCCACCATCTCATCCAAGCCCATATCCTTCAGAAGTTGAAGGAAGCGTTCCAGCTCATCTTCCGTGGCGCCCGCATTGCCGTGATTAATCTCGCGGATTGTTTGATTGAATTTGCGGTTGTTGAGATAGAAACCGTCGATCGCAGGCCCAATGACCGCCTCAGTAAACTTCGGTAGGAACGTATCGGAAGTCCAAGATTTCGAGCTTTTGACTCGAGTCAGGAGATTGATCAACCACGGTATGTTGCGTGCGAAAGTCCGCGCTAGCAGCGGCAGAAGCACGAGCAGGTACTCCGCGCCTAGCTTCTGTTCCACGATAATGAAAGATCCAGCGCTGTCGTCGTAGTCGTATGAGTGCCCCAGATCTTTCGCCTGTAGGAGTTTCTTGCAGTAGTTTTGAATTGTGGCCTCTGGTAATGGTAGAGATGAGGTGAGTAAGGTCTTCACTGCTTCTAGATTATCGGTGCCGAAGCGTTTTGGTACTTCGAAGTTGGCGCTGAGGATGATTGCGCAGTATCTTTGAACGTCGTGATCTGGTGTCCCATCTTTCAGCTCCGTCATGCGTTGCAGGTAGCGCGCGACTTCTGGAGGCGTTGCGTTCTTAAAGACTTGGTGGAGGGTGTCGCGGATAAGTTGCTCTTCTCGGAGCACCCGACCGGCTTTTGGGATCAGAGCATAGTCTTCCATTTTGCTAGCCACCAGTAGTTTTCGGATCATGGATGATTGATAAGTTGCTAACGCTTCTGGTAGCGGGGGTCGGGCATAGTCCCTATGAGATATGTCAGCAAGAACAAAATTGGAAGAGACTCGAAAGCCATCACTTACTCATTTCCTTCATGACTAGCTTCAAAAGCGACCATGATCTTGTTGCATACGGCAATCGTCGTTTCAAGACCGTAAGTCCCGTTCACCAGATAGCTCGCCTTCTCAGTATATTCTTTGCCCAGCGATTGGTGAAGCGAGTGGCAAAGTGTCTCAGCTGTGATATCGGCTTTCATCTGGGGCTTAGAGAGCCACCAGTCTTCGAGAATCCCGACTGCTCTCCTCCAGATGTCCTGTGAGCCATACTCCACGCTTACAGCAGTCAGACGCTCCAAAGCCTCCTTTCGTATCGCTGGGAAACTTCTAAGTGTATGCCAACCGCTCTTCTCTTTATCGTAGTATCCGTAGAACAACTCGCATATTTCCCGAATGTGCTCGTCCTCCGCCGTGTCCACATGAAGCTTACGCCCGTTTTTCGTTGCCTTATCAAGCATCTGAATGATAGTCTTTGAATCAGCCTGCGGTGAGCCAAGATCCGGGCCGTATTGCTCCCAGAGATCCTCGTCGTGGTAGACGCGCTCTTTCACCGGAATAGTCAAGCATTGTCGAACTTCGTAAGCAGTGACATTATGAGGAGGAATAATGACGAGTGCCGCCTTGTCGTGACTGTGTTAATGTTAGTAGCCATCGATGTCTCACAGCATCGCAATCATCTATGAAGTCGTCGCAACTTACAAATGCCAAAGCCCGTACTCCATCCCCGAAGCCATGCTCTTGACCCCCTCACACGTCTGCACGCTAGCCGTCTTATACGTGAAAGGGTCCTTTTGAATGACCTCCGAATCTAGCAAAGGTAGACAACCGGGCAAAGACTCTCCATGCACATCGACAACGTGCTTAAGCGCTAGTCTATCGATAAAGACCCAGTCTTTGGAAATGTCGAATTTAGGACGGCTTCTTGTCCATTTCGCGATCTTGTTGTGTGCGATAAAGGTACAACCACCGATCACCTTGTCAACATGCGCGAAGAGCATCTTGAAGCCGAGTTCGTCACATACTTGCTGGAAAGCTTTGAAGTTGCTGAGGTCTTGTTTGATGAGACGGTCGGGGAGGGTCTTAAGTTCGTACAAGCGGTCGAAGATGTGGACGAGTAGATGGGGAGACTTGACACCCGCTTCAGCGTCGCCTTGCCAATCCTGTAGAGCTCCCTTCAAGGCTTCCACCTTAGCTTTTAGGGTAGGGAGAGCGAGCGCTGCGAGTATGGCGTCGTGGATCGTGCGATCCGGAGACACCGGTGATGTTACTGTGCTTGCGGTCGACATAACGGCGATTTGCGTTAAGAGAATCAGGTCTGTGATGAACGTGCAGTAGAAGAATCTTATCAATCGAACCCAAAGAATTTTCTCGTCTGCGTCCGTTTGTTTGCTGTGCGCCAGTGACCATGCGCTTTGTCCCTGAACGAGCCAATGGATCTAGGTATTCGTCAGTGTGCTTACACTTTCACCTTTGCCAAGACAATCTGCAGGGTACGTCAATAGTGAGTAAAACGTCCGAGATGATACGTGATCCATTGCATTATCCCACTCCACCGCATATCGCCATCTCACCATCATCCCACAATACCAACATGATCTCATACCAATGTGCCCAAACGCCTTGATCGCTATGCATAACCTATTACCAACACCAACGCCATTACCGATGCTACCACCAATAATTACATAAAGTACAGATACCATACACCCTTCCCTTGAAAAGGAGACACGACGTATACGACTTTGCCCATTGCTGCTCTCTATGTACACACGCTATTCTACTTATCGTCCCAACAGTCCGGAAAACCAGTTGGCCAGGTTCTTTCCGCCCATGCTGGGGGTGAAGGAGAGGACACTATCTGTGTCTCTGTCTTTATCGCTGTCGCTTTGTGAAAAACTGTCTGTGCTGCTACTCTCGGGCGTGTGCGGGTTGGCTTCTAACGTCTTCTGCGAGTTGGACTTGGTTACTCGGGGAGAGGCGCGTGGGAAAGTCATGCCGCGGGCACGTACGGGCGATGTACCTGAGCTGGGTTTGTCGCGACCGTGGAAACTGTGAGAGGGCTTGGGTGTGCGATAGGAGTGAGAAGTTCTAGGCGTTCCACCTCGTGAGATTGCGAGTCGGGGGCCGAAATTCGAAGGAGGGATCGGCGATGGTGTGTTCGTGTCGCTGGAATAGGATGTTGGTGTAATAGATGTTGGTATATCGCGATGTATTCTAGGCATAATGCTTGGTCGCGTGGGCGGATGTATATCGTCTGTCTCCGATTTCGAAGACGTGTCATCGATTTGTGTTGCGCTAGTCACGACCCTGATGGTTGAGGTGAGCGGGTCTGTACTCTCTGTTGAAGTAGAAGGAGACGAAGACGTGGGCGTAGACATAGATGACACTGCCGCTACTGGTAGGTCCAGCCCCGTAGCTGCGGCAAATCTCATTTGCATCGATAGCGGAACGCCGCCGGTCTTGACCCAGGGGCGGACTGTAAAGTGTCTTTTCGGGAGATCTAGGACCACGGATCAGCTCAAATACAGACGGGAAGGCTAGGAACAGATGGCAGGTGCCTAGGCAGGACCACCTTCATCTCCCTTGGCCTCCTCTGCATTCTCTGCTGGAGCTTCCGCTTCTCCGTTCTGGCCATCAGCACCGTCGCCGTTTGGTTCAGCAGCCGCGGCGGCAGCAGCAGCGGCAGCAGCTTCAGCTTCCCTCTGCTGTTTTTCTGCCTTGGCCCTTTGTCTTGCGGCTTCTCGCTCAAAGTTCTCCTTTCGTGCGCGCTCATCTTTCGCTTTGCGGAGGCGCTCTGCTTCCTCGACGCCACCACTCTTCTTGAGCTTGCCTTCCTCGACAAAGTTTCCGAGCTCGCGCTTGAATTCGTCGTCATTCCTCGTCTCCAGATCACGCTGTCGCGCCTTCTCCGCTCGCTCGATGGCTTCAAGCCTGCCTTCGTGGTTAGGTTGCAGGGCCTTGACTTCTCCAAGTACTCCATCGCGGGCCTGGCGTGGGTCCACAACTTTGTCGAGAGCAACTGCATTGAGCATGTTACGGCCACTAGCTGAACGCATCCCCTTTCCAGACTCTTTCTCGCTTTCAAGATTCTGCTGTTTGGTCGCCTGCTCAACCAGCTCAAGTGTCTGGGCTGCTTTCTCGAGATCATCTTGCAAGTCGGCTGCGAGTTCCTCCTGCATAGTGAGCATGTCTCGCTCCTCACACACAGTCTGCAACTCCTGTTCCCAAATCTTGGTCCAGAGAGGCTTCTCCTTTGCCAGAAGATCTTGCAGCTTCTTGAGCTCGGCAGTGGCTGTTGACAGGTCCTTGGCGGTAGTTTCGAGTTGGCGGGGCAGAGGTCGCACGCCACGCAGAACGACGTCCTTTCTGAGGTCTTCAACAAGATCTTGTAGGTCATCTACCCTGTTGACAATCTTCTCCGAGTCGTCTTGCAGGCCCTTCTTGCCAGCGTTAATGTAAGCGCGACCGCTGTCTCCATCGAGTGCGGGTAAGGCAGCCTTGATAGCAGTCGACTTCACAGCACTGGCCTTTGTGCGTATGGTGGACATGCTAGCTTGTATATCCGATACAAAAGATGAGTATGTTTGTCGCATGACAGCCAAATCACGGCGTAGCGATTGCACCTCGCTTACTTGAGTGGCTGAAGTAACGTTGGCTTCGGAGGGTGTGCCTAATGGTATAGGACGAGAGGGTAGCAGGGCGGAGTTGCGGGCTGAGGAAAGAGGTGCGGCTGATATCCCAGCAATCTCCTTTGTCGTTTGCTGTTGACGTTCGGCCACGCGTTGTATAGTTGCTTGCTGGTCCTCGACCACTGTCTTGATGCTCTCCACCAGTTTGCTGAGTCCGCCAAACTTGTCATCGATATGGCTCTTCACTTCGTCTAGTTGCTCTACGTTCAGGACGAGTACAGACCTGTCTTTGATATCGTTAATATCCTCCAACTCGTATCGTACACCGGAAACGGGGTCCTGGATGTGGATTTCAGGCAGGTCGCCATAGCGGTGGGTATCCCAGGCGAACTTTTCGATAAATGCGAGTTGCAGGCGGGCCGAAGAAAGCTCAGCACCATCTGTGAAGACGTATTTCTTGATCTTGCTTTTGTACTGGAGAAACAAGGTGAGCTCTTTCCCTTGTTGAGGCGACTGCTCTGGGATGAACTGAGAGGGCTGTGGAGAGGGCGTCTTGACTCTGTAGGAGCTGTTCCGGCTGGCGGTAGGCCTGGGCGGGTCTTCCTTTGCCGGTGATGCGGCTCCAAGCTCAGCTGGCTCTGATAACGGACCATTAAGCGTCGCACCTAGCGAGAACTGGTCGCCTTCTGGGAATTTCGGCTGCGCAAGTTTATCGTCTGGGGTCTTCTGTACGGGACTGTCTTCAGGACCCGACTCTTTTGGTGGCAGAATGCTCGACGTGGCGCTTTGCGAACTTTCCTCGGAAATGCGTCTCTCGTTGGGCTGATCAAAGGAGAACTTTGTTTCCACAGCGGGCCTCTGTTGCGTGAGACTCTGATTTGACCGCTGGCGACTGTGCATCATGGACTGCCTGGTCCGCACTGCGTTCATGGACTCGCGTACATCCCGACCCCTATTCGGTATGGGCGAATTCTGGACTGGTGGAAGTGGTATGCCATTTGTTCCAAGATGCTTCTGGATTTGATATGCTGAAAATCGGCGCGAAGCCCTGCGCTCCAGCTCACCACCTCTTTGCAATGCCGCGAGCGCATCTTCCTGTTTCGGTGGAGGAGGTGGTGGTGGGAAGTCGACGGGGTAGTTAGGCCGCGGTGGGTCAGGTGGTTTGGGCATGGCATCGTCTGCGGGATACGGGGCAATGACAGGCATTTGCTGAGCGGTGCCGCTCGAGATGGACGAGTCATTGGATAGCGTGCTTGCGGCGGTCGAGCGGTTCGCTTTCGGGTTCGAAGGGAGGGCATCGTACTTGCTTGGAGAGGCGCGGCCGCCAGCTACCGAAGATGAGCGCGGTGGGAGGTCGGGGCCGCCGAACGACGGGCTATCTCCTCTCGAAGGCAGTCTTGTGCTTGCGGATCGCGGTTGTTGGTGCTCCTCGACATCACCACTACTCCCAACGCTGCCCTGGCGCGGACTGCCCCCACCGTTGAGCGAGCCATCTCTTCCTGTGCGCTGCCGTAACCGCTGTTGCTTCTTCTTCAGGCCGTGCAGGAGGTTTATGATGATGTCTCGTATCCGCGGCAGGAAATTGTCGAGGCTCGCTTGCGATGCTTCCTGGCTCAGCGTCTCCTCCAGTATGCCACGCAGGAGTTCGGGAACGTTTCCGAGGTCGTTGGTGTCGACGCCAATCGCGTTGAAGGCGCGCGACGCGATGTTGAACTCATAGCCCAGACGCACGTAGACGTCCGAGACCTCGCTCTCGGTGGCGGTCCCGCGCGACCATAGTGTCAACGTCTCTGCTCCGTGTTAGCACGTGTGTGTGCGGGGCTACATGCGCCGGGGACGCACCGAGGAGCTGCTTGGTGGCCACAAGCAGGTGTGTGACGGACTTCTCTATCTGCGAGAGCTGCTGCTGGGGCTGCATTGGATGCGGTGTCAGTGACGGTTGTTTGGTGTTGGGCGCGGGATGCGGAGAGAGAGAGAGCCCACGTACATTCTTGGGCGCACGGCGCGAGGACCCCTGAGACGAGCGGACAGAAGACGACTCCTCAGTCATGGTGCCGAGGGCGTGTGGCGCGTGTGCGGCAGCAGCAGAGTGAAGGGCCGGACTGGGAGCGCGAGGGCACGACGCTCTATCCTGGCAGTGTTGGCGACCACGTTGGGTGCACCGACGTCTGAGATGCCTGGGGCGAGCTAACACGAGAGTGGCTGGGCGGCACGTGGAGCAGTCTCACGTCCAACCTCACAGAAATTGTTTATTCCATCGGGTGAGCCTCTCTACGTCATGGACGGACAAGAGAGGTTGCCATGGTGCTGGTGAATCGTTGTCTTGATGATCGTATCTCTATCTTGGGCATGCATCTGCGGTTAGCGACAGGCAAAACCATGGAACATGTGACGCCCCGTCGCTTAGGCAGGCTTCTGACGTGAGTCTGCGATGTAGCTGCAGCCCTGGGGACTACGGCCGGCATCCGGCCTCTCTTCGCGCTACCACCTCAAGCTGCTGCTGCTGGGTGGGTGGTGACTGGGGTAACCGTTGTGTGCATGCACTCTAGTACTCTAGCATGCTTGGGCGCGACGAACAGGTGTTGCCCCGTATTTGTAGATGCAAGCTCTAGTATTGTTTACTGCAGGCGTCTCGGACAATACGAGCAGCGCAGACTGAGAGCAGAGTGAGGCGTGAGGTCTCGCCTAGGACAACAACGCTCTTGGCTGGCAGCGCCCGTGATCGCGATAACAACTGAGGTCAGGCAATTGTGACAGTGCCAGGTCCACATATCGGCTGCCGTCCACCCAGTGTCTCCTCTATTCATCTCGCGCACCAGCCTGTGGATTGCCTGACCGTTGCGCCCTCGTGCCGTCGTCCGAGCCTTCACGGCTACTGCCTGAGGCTGGCCTAGTTCCCGCACCTTGCACTTGTGTTTCATCGAGGCGATCCGCTTGGCGTTGCACCTCACTCTCGACTTCTGGCTGTTCAATCGGGCACAGCCTCCTATACCAAGTCACCACCGCTCCTCCGCCGTCCGGCTGTCCACCTCGCACGCACGTCGACTCTGCGCCTGCTGCCGCATTGAGCGTCCTGCGCTACTCTCACCCTAGAGTTGGAGCTCCTTCCTCCCCCGCCCGTCGCTCCTTCTCCCGCAACCACAAACCGAACCACCGACCCACGCTACCGAGCTCGCCCGCGCCCTGCTCTCCCCATCCATGTCCACTGCCGCTGCGACTCCGAATACCTCCTCCAATGCTCTAAACCCCGCCGCCAATTCCGCCCGGCCACTGAAGATGAGCACTGCCGCCAAAGGCATCGACGCACAGCAGCGAAAGCCCGGAAGCCCCATCGACGGCGGTCAGAAGTAAGCTCCTGCCCTGCACTCCCTATAAACACGTCTCCTACACTCCTGCCCCGCGTCCCTTGCATTGCAGACACATAGAGGCATGCCTCGAGTGCTCCCGCCATGCGGGATATTCTCGTGTGACGTGCGGCTGGTCACATGGAGTCACGGTGCGACTGCCCTGTCCACTCGCTGGCCCTCTCCCCGTCTACTGTGCTCAATTACCTCATGTCCCATTGCTCTGTCCTCGACAACACCCTACCCACTTGCACCTGGCGCCATGCTGACCAGGCGACTTGCAGGAAACCTCCCGCCAAAACGGCATGGACCCAGGGCACCAATCCCATCACACAGCGACCGACTCACTCCCCCACCCCCAACGGTGCCGTAAGCTCACCTAAGCCCCCACAAAGCTCGACGGCTGCCTCCGCCGACAACGCTTCCCCAATGAGGCACCTCAGCGACCGTATGATGTACCTGCTGGCCAATCTGACGGTAAGTGACAGCTGGCTTTCCATGCGACGCGGGTGAACAGTGCTGATGACACAAATAGGGTCTTCCAGGCATTATTACGCTGAAGAATGGCGAAAAGTACTCCGGTGTCCTCTCAGGCACCTCACTCGACCCCAGCGAGCTCCGCTATGTTTTCAAGATGGTCAAGAAGCTCGTGCCCGCCAGCAATGCTCAGGCCAACGGCACGAGCCAGCTGTCCGACGACTACGTTGGCTCAGGCGATTATCATGTCATGTCGTTTGACATGAGCGATGTGGCTGATTTCAATGTCAACAACGTCGTCCTTGACAAGTCCCAGCTCAAGGGCCAGAATGGTGTGTACCAAAATCTACATTGCCTTTCTATGTCAGGCTAACAAAAGAAGGCACCGCAGGCTTCCGTACTGATACCGACATCTCTGGCAAGCTCGAACTTCGTGAGCGCAACCTTCAGAAGTGGGAACCGTCTGAGGTTGACCCCAACATGACGCTCGAGTCTACCGGCCGTTCGAACGACTGGGACCAGTTCTCCGCCAACGAGCGTCTGTTCGGTGTGAAGAGCAACTACGACGAGAACATCTACACCACCACCATCAATAAGAACGATCCGCAGTATGCGGAACGCCTCGCCCGTGCTGAGAAGATCGCCCGAGAGATTGAAGGTAGCAGCGCAACCAACTCGCACGTTCGCGAAGAGCGCGGAGGATACACTGCGGCCGATGACAATGGCGATGAAGAGGACAAGTACAGTGGAGTACGACGAGACATGACAAACCTGTCAAGCGGCCAGTCCAACCGGTACACCCCACCCGCACGACGTGCCCCCGCCCCCGAGGCGACGGTGCCCGGCGCACCGGTGGACCCTGCCATCATCTCGTCTTCCGTCGCACGGCCTGCCTCGCAGTCGACACAACGTGTTGCAAGTCCCGCGGCACCAGCACCAGCAGCAGCTGCGCCTGAACCTAGCAAAACACAAGAGTCCAGCAAAGACGCACCCAAGCCTGCATCAAAACCTGTCGATGCGCACAAGGCTATCGCGGAACAGCTGCAGAAGCCAAGTAGTGCGATCAAATCTGGAGTTGCTGCCATCCCTCCTAGGAAAGCTGGAAAGCCACACGATGCAACCACCAACGTTGAGCACGACCTGCTTGACTCCTTCAAGCAGTTTTCGGCAGCTGAGAAACTACGGATTTCCGATCGCCAGAGGGCTTTCGCCCGCGAGAACAAGGCTGTGAAGCTCAACGATCTTAAGAAGTTCGCGCTCAACTTCAAACTGAGCACGCCAGTACCGTCAGATCTTGTGCCCATACTCGCTAAGGACGAGACAAAGCAGCAGGCTATCGTCGACAAGGCCAACAAGCAAGCGCAGGAAATGAAGACTACACCTCCGAAGGCGTCTAACACCATGGCAGACCCCAAAGCTGCCGCAAGATCTGCTGTCAAGCCAGAGTCCACCCAAGCATCTCCTAGCGCCAACGCAGAACGCCAACAAAATCAACGTGCTCGACCAGGGCAGCCAGCCTATGCGTCTGCTTCTATGCGGGGTTCCCACCAGAACATGAACCAGATCCCTCCTCGCAACCAAGGACTACTCAGCACTCGTCTGCAGATGAACCACCAGCAGCATAAGCAGCAAGGTGCCATGCCATACAACGGCGTTCCTCAACCGATACCAGCTCAGGATATGCGCATACCACCTACTGGTCCTTCACAGCCCTCGAGTGGTGCCCAGACGCCTTCTTCCAGCATGTCCACAAGGTTCAACGTTCGCGCCCATGAGTTCAAGCCCAACCCTGCTGCAAACACCTTCCAGCCTGGTGGAACCCCAAGCGCTACCTCCAGTCCTAGGCCAACCTCGTCTAGGCAAGAAGTCCGCAAGCCTCCTGTTACCAACTTCTTTACTGGCCCGAAGCCCACTGTTAAATCACTAGACGGACTGACGACCTTCAATGCCATCGGACGCCTCGAGAAAGAGGCGCAGTCGAACGAGAAGTCACATCACTCCGATATTGCACCTCCTTACAAGACCCCGCCTACGTGGGATTTTCCCTCTTCGAACACGAACAAGGGATATGAGCAGCTATTTGATCATGCTCCTCCGTCTGCGCCTTTGACAGTACCACAGCATGTCATGCCCAACGGCCCCATGCCTCACCAGCATCAGTTACCACCTCACCTTCAGGGCGCCCAAGGTATGTCACAAGGACCGACAGCTCAACACACTCCTCGTGGACCTCCGATACAGCCGCATATTGGCCAGGACCAACATCATTTCGGAGCTCAACACATGCAGTATTCGCACTCCACGTCATCAGTTCAGCCTTCACCACGCCCGATGGCGCCATACATGTATGGCGCACAGCCCCAGCCAATGCAAGGCTACCCTCCGCAAGTTCCGCAATACGGCATGAGTCCCGGCATGCAGCATGCCACCATGCGCAACCCACAAGGCGGTCAGTTCATGAACGGCCCTGGGCCGGCGATGGGGGGCCAGATGATGACGAACCAGCCTTCAAATGGACCCTTCATGGGAATGCCAGGCAACCCACAGATGCAGATGTACTCTCCCGCTCCCGCCCCTGCGTATCCTCAATACCCGGCTCACATGCCTCCGGGCGCCAACGGATTCCCTAGTCCCAGGCCGGGTGCACCAATGATGAGCCATCAAGGATCGCAACAAGGCCACCACCAGCAGCAACCACCTATGATGTACATGCAGCCTGGTGCACCAGCTCCTCAGATGTACCAAATGCAGCCAGGAGCCAGTAAGTTCACACAAATCGCCATTCGTACAACAATCAACTAACGTCACTTTAGTGGCTCCAATGCGAGGACCTTTCCAGCAACAATACCAAGGTGGTCACTACAGCTCACCACAACAACATCACCAGTTCCCCCAGCAACACCGTGGTACACCCAGCGGAAGTTACTCGCAGCCTATGATGCCGCAGCACTCATCGGGTCCCCAAGCTCCACCCACTGGCCCCGCTAACCATGCACCGGACGGCAACGCTGAGCCCAAATGAGAACCTTCAAACTAGGTTCACCGCAAAAAAGCGGCGTCCGCAGCGTCTGCTGCCTGAGCTTCATTACATGCTCTCCTTGCCTGTTTTACCAAATTTTGCTATGCGCTTAGCGTGGGTGGGTTGATTAGTCACCATGATGAGTGGCTTGAGGCATAGCGACAGGCGTTGACTGGGCATGATGGGTGCATAACGGATTATGGTACGGACGGCAACTTGCAGGTCATGGGCATGCAACATGGCAGGCACAAGAGAGGGAGGGAACCGGGACGATCGCTACGCTACACGCGATCGCAACGCGCCAGGAAGGAGCAAGTCATGAGAATCGCTTTGGCGTTTTTCGTCCTTGAGGCAGCGTTCAGGGGGGTGAGGTGGAAAATTACTAGCAAGCAGAGCAGGCTCATGTGAGCACATGCTGCTGGACTACTATCAATACTACAAGTTCACAAACCTCGTTCTCGTGCCTGCAATGACCCACAAGCGAATGACCGAGTCCGTGCCGCGGCATTATATTGTAAACAGAACATAGCATACAGGATATTGTAGGCTTGATCCTCGAGCTTCACACACAACTTTGAGGACAGGCATCTATGTAGGCGACAAGCAACACCAATTCTGGCATCTCCTAGTGCCGCTGGTACCGCCTACTCTGCAGGTGACATGGATCACCAGGCACAGATCTGGCCCACCCACTAGCGTGTCTCGAGCATTCCGCACTCCCGCAGCCATTCCGACACTACCCCAGATAACCTCCGCCAGCGCCCCGTCCTGCTTTCCCTCCTCCCGAACACGCTTCCTATGTATGTGTGTGCTGTATGCCGCGCTCAGATGAAGACGTAGAACTAGACAGCATGAACGACGCTGCAGCCGAGCCCTTGATCTCCACCGACCGCCGCGTTCCGAACGATGCACGCGACCGCTACGATGAAGCCGACGACGCGAGTATAAGAGACGACGAGGTGGACGAGAGTGCCTTGGTATCCCCAGGCCTGTTTATTTGGTGTTTGACTATATGCGCCGGGGTCTCAGGGTTACTGTTTGGATATGAGTACGTCGCATCCATTCCTGCGATCTTTTGCGCCATGCCTCATGGCATCTACAGAAAATGGGAGTAACAACACTATACTAACGCTACAACAGCACCGGTGTTATATCCTCGACCCTCATATCCATAAACACCGATCTCTCCTCCCGGCCCCTGACCACCCTCGACAAGAGCTTGATTACGTCTTGCACTTCGTTCTTCGCACTCCTCGCCTCGCCCCTAACGGGTATCCTCGCCGATGCATACGGACGCAAAACCGTGATTCTGGTCGCAGACATCTTGTTCATACTCGGTGCGCTGCTGCAGGCATGGACAAGCAGTGTCGGCGGCATGATTGTGGGTCGGTCCATTGTCGGCGCTGCAGTTGGAAGCGCGTCATTCGTTGTTCCGCTGTATATCTCGGAGCTCAGCCCTAGCCCTTTCCGGGGACGGCTGGTGGTTGTGAGCAGTTTGTTTATTACTGGGGGGCAGGTTGTTGCTTATATTGTTGGGTGGTTGTTCTCGGAAAGATTGCATGGGTGGAGGTGGATGGTGGGTTTGGGGGCGCTGCCGGCTGCCATACAGTTTGTTATGTTGTTCTTCCTACCGGAGACACCGCGATACCTTGTAAAGGCTGGAAAGACGCAGCAAGCGAAGAGGGTATTGGGGCGTGTGTATAAAAGTGAGGAAAGTGGGACGAAGTTGGTGAACGCTGTGCTGAGGCGGGTAGAGAAAGAGATTGAAGAGGAGGAGGATGCAGCTGGACTGCGAGGGGCTCCTGACATGGCTAAGATCGGTTGGAGAGCTAAAAAGGAGAGGGTCCAAGACAACTTTTCTCAACTGATCGTCATCGGAGGGAACCGTCGAGCCTTGGTTATCGCGTGTATGCTCCAGGGCTTCCAGCAACTATGTGGCTTTGTAAGTCTCCTCCCTCACGTCCAAGCAACACATACCCCCCCCCCCTCTGTACCCCTCAGACGTCCCAGAGTATGAAACTCCCGCTAACACCACCCCCAGAACTCACTAATGTACTTCTCCGCCACAATATTCCGCCTCGTCGGTTTCGCCTCCCCAACCCTAACCTCGCTCTCCATCGCCATCACAAACTTCCTCTTCACACTCGTAGCCTTCCACTACATCGACCGCATCGGACGCCGACGTATCCTCCTCTGCTCCGTCCCCACCATGATCATCGGTCTCACACTCTGCGCTGTTGCATTCCTCTTCGTTGACCTTCCCACCGAGGAGGCTTCTGCTATTACAGCTACTTCCACTACCACTGCTATTGACGGCGATGACAACAAGATATGGCCCCTAGTCATCCTCTTCTCCATGATAACATACGTCGCCGGCTACGCGATAGGCATGGGTAACGTCCCCTGGCAGCAATCTGAACTCTTTCCCCTCTCCGTGCGATCTCTTGGGTCCGCGTTGTCGACGGCTACGAATTGGGGGTCTAATACCTTTATTGGGATCACCTTTTTGCCCATGATGAATATTTTTACTCCGGTGGGCACGTTTGCGTTGTATGCTGTGGTCTGTGTGGTTGCGGAGATTGTCATTTGGAGGATTTATCCTGAGACGGCGGGGTTGGGGTTGGAGGATGTGGGTGGGTTGTTGAAGGATGGGTTTGGGGTTCGGGATAGTGTTGGGAGGTTTGAGGAGAGGAGGAGGGGGAGGTGAGTGGAGGGAGGGTGAAGAATCGTACACTGGGATTTAGTCACCGAGCAGAATTATGTGTCTGTCCATGGAGTGTGATGTCAAGGACAGTGATAGTTCGAGATATGACAGCTGTTGACGTGAAGTCCGACAGCGAGTTCCCATGCATAAATGCCACCGCCCTTCCTGGCATTTTTCTTATCCTTCAGATCCGCACGCTCCCATTTATTCAGACAGTCATCCTATACCACACCCCCAACCCCACAACAATGAAGCCCACATTCCTCCTCCTCACAACCCTCACCACCCTAGCATCCACCGCCCCAATCCTCCCCTCAACCAACCCCCCTCCACCCCTCCCCACAGCCTTCTACCCCAACCCAGCCTCAAACTCCAACTCCAAATCCGGCCAAATGGTCGACAACATGCTCCCCTCCAACTCCCTCCCAGGCAACGGCATCGCCTCCGGCCAAATGATCGACAACATGCTCCCCGACAGCGACCTCCCCGGCGGCGGCATCGCCCAAACACCCGCCAAACGCGCCCTTGCCAACGCTGTCCCTGATAAATACGACTCGTCAACGTACTACGACGCAGCCGCCGAGAAAGAAGCAGAAGAGCTGGCTCTTGTGCTGGATGCTGCGAGTGAGAATGCGGCGGAAGATGAGAGTGCCGACACCCCCGTCAATGTCGATGTGAAGAGGGGACAGGGGATGGAAGGCAAAAGCGTGGAGGGTTGTAAGAAGAGGGCTTATCCGCCAGGGTGTGTGAAGTGTCAGAAGGAGTGGGATATGTATGTTTGATGTCCTGCGAAAACCACGGTTTCTGGCCAAGGCGTGTGAGAACGGTGGTGGGGCAGATGGCTAACGGTGTGATGTAGGCATGTAGCGTGTTTGTGCGAGAAGAAAGTCAGTTTGGATGTGTGCGTGGACAGCAAGGTTAGGAACTACGTAAGTTGAAGGTTTCGGAGCGCGCAGAGCTGATGGAAGACACTAACATACTGGTAGGGCGCCTGCGCAAGGAAGGAGTGCTCATAAGCTAGGTACTGCTATGAGCACGTGGCGTCTAGTCCAGGAGGAGAGTCGGTGGAAGTGAATTGAAGATGCCCGTATAAACGGGCATTCAAAGTTCGTAGTGGAAATTTCATTTTCAAAATTTCAAGTCTGCTATAACACATGTTCCAGGCGTATCGTCGCTTTTGCGTCGATGCGAAACTATGATGACCTTGAAGACCCGTTCCCGCATCCATATTAGAAGTTACCTCATTCGCCGTAAACGCCAGTGTCATTAACTCATTACCCTTCCATCCCCTCGTGCCGAAACGCCAACGCTGATGCAAATGCCGGAATCCTTGTGTCCCTCATCCTTCACACGCTAGGGTGGCGGGTATCATATCATGCCAATCGGTTGTGCGTAGAGTGTGAATCTCTTAGTTACCGACGGCTGTGTCGTTGAGCGCGACACAGACAGCACCACGGTGATGTCCGTTGTACTGCCGGATGATGCTCTGGCTACCAAGCTCCCACAGCCGAGCGTAGTGGTCCGAGCAGCTGGTAACGAGGTAGGCGCTGTCGGCGGAGAAGGCACAATCCCAGACCCACCTCTGATGACCATGTAGCGTAGTCTCTAGAGGGAAGGCAGCTGGGTCGCGCTCGCTAGCTGCCGGCAAGTTGTCGGTAGGCGTGACGTTATGAGGAGCGGTAGGATCGACGGACCAGATACGCGCTGTGTGGTCGGCGGAGCAAGTGGCTAGATGACGGACGTCGGGGGACAGGAGGACGCGGGTGATGTAGGTTGTGTGGGCCACGAACTTGCAGATGGGGAGGATCGAGGTGGTATCGCTGCGCTGGATCATGCGCCAAACGTAGACGTTGCCCTAACATGCGGTGTTAGCAAACATAAGTACAACTTCATCCGGCGAGACTCACGGCATTGTTGCCTGCGCAGACCATGCTCCCGTCGCTTGCAACCGTAACACTAGCCACGCTGACGTCGTCCTCTGGAATGAGCTGGTGAGAGCACTTGTTCTCTCCCAGGTCCCAGATCCTCACGTTACCACCGCGGTCGCAGCTGATGAGCTCTCCCTGGTTTGGATGAATGACGACATCGTTGACCGGAACGCCATGAGTGTAGTTGCGCTGAACGTTGCCTGATCGCGTGTCCCAGATCTTGACCGTGCCATCTTCAGACGAGGTGACCAGCCACTTGGACTCGCAGTGGAACGCGACACCGGTGATGTTGGAGGTGTGACCGTCGAAGGTAAGGATCGCGTTCGGGTTTGTGGACTTGATGTCGTAAAGCTTGACCGTGTGGTGACCGGCGGCGGCGAGGTATCGCTTGTCGGGCGAGATGCAAAGGCGGTTGACTTGGGAGTCGGGGTGCGGGATAGTCCGGGAGCATATACCGGAGAGCGCTTCCCAGAATCTAGAGTCCTCGGAGTCAGTACGAATGGCTGCCAATGGCGCATGGGACGCGTGCGAACCTAATGGTATGGTCGTAGCCGGCTGCAATTGAATGTTAGTTGTTTGTCTGCCACATGTGGGGTAGGCAGCTCGACATACCTGTGCATAGGATGACCGACATCTTGATTACAGGGTCTCTTTCTATTTACGAATTAGGGATGAACTTTTGTGTATACCGGAAACCCGTAGTAGTACAATCAATGCGACGGTGTTAGTATGCGCGACAACTGCAGAACATGACGCGCGCGAAGTTGCGATCACGATTGGAGAGCTTTGCGCGTTGAGGGGAGTTGGAGTTGGTCTTATTCGGGAGTGCTTGGGCCACTTCAGCCCTATGGCGGTCAGCCTATAGCGGCTTAGCGCTATGTAAGCTCCTCATAGTGAATGGTGAATTCAGATGCCGTGACTGTGCTTGTGCGAAAGTCACACTTGTTACGTGTCAGGCACATGATGAGGAAAACATACTCTAGTGCCTTCGCAGGATTCAGAGTTGAGTGCCATATCGTACAACACAAAACACAAGCTGAATATACACATTACTGAGTGGCATTTCAAGTGCCTGTCTACATAAGACCCGGGTACGCAAAGACGCGTTGACTAGCCATACCATTCCAAGACCTGCGCAGCCTACAGCTTACTAGCTGTATGCATAAGCGGATAACTCTTCGGTCCACTCTCCAACGCATCCTTCGTAATCTCTCCAACGTTCTTGAACCCTCCAACATTCATCAAGATATCCAGATCAGCTAGTAGACCGCGCATAACATGGTCAACTCCCGTTTCGCCCATGATCGAAAGGCCCCAGATCCACAGACGGCCAACGAATACGAATTTTGCGCCCAGAGCGAGCGCTTTGAAGACGTCGGATGCGGAACGGACGCCAGAGTCGAACATGATGTAGATTTTGTCGCCGACAGCTGGAGAATTCGTTAGTTGTGTATCATTGAGGAAGAGCAGACGTGATACGTACCATCAACAATCTTCTCAAGAGAGTCAAGACTTGCGACCGCGCCGTCGACTTGTCTTCCAGCATGGTTACTCACCACGATGCCATCGAAGCCCAGATCAACAGCCTTCTTCGCATCGTCCACACTCTGAATACCCTTCAGAGAAAACGGCTTGCCACCACTGAGCTCCTTCCATAGTTTCATCGCCCACACAGCCTTCTCCCACGTATGCGCGCGTCCATGCCACACGTTATCGATCCAAAGCGCGCCCGCTTCGTTAGGCTGTGTCTTGGGGTCAATGCCCTTTTCCTTGAGCCTCTTCTGGAAGACAGGATCGGTAAGGCCCAGATCCGCACCAAGCCCGTGGTAGAAGGCGTAATTAGAATTTGCGACATCGTCGTGTCGCCATCCGAGCTGCCAAGTGTCAAGCGTCAGGATGCAGGCTGTGAAGCCGCTGTCTACAGCACGTTGGAGGAGCGATCGAGTAAGCTCGTCGTCGTGCGGCATGTAGAGCTGGAAGAATCTCACACCCTTCTCGCCGCCACCGGCAGCGGTGCCTGTGTCGCCTTGTCCTTTCCTCACGCCCTCGTCGTTGGCATGGCCTACGTCCTCTATGCTCTGTGAGCCTGCTGTCGAGAGACAATATGGTAGCCCCAAGGCGCCTGCGGCTCTTGCTACGGGTAGCTCGCCCTCTGGGTTGTAGATCTTGTTGATACCAACAGGCGCAAATCCAATCGGCGCAGGCACTTTGTGTCCAAAGATCTCGGTCGCAGTGTCGCGCTGGTTGGTGTCTACGAGCATACGCGGAATAATTCGATGTCGGTAGAACGCTTGTCTGTTTACGGTATGGGTGTGCGATTGGCCGGCATTTGAAGACGCGTAGAACCAGCCACCTTGGCTGAGTTTCTCTTTTGCTAATTCTTCGAGTTTGCCCGGTTCTGTATACAGTACATCAGCTTTGCGCGATAGCGCTATGAAGCTAAAGCATACTTACCTGTGTTGAATACCGGTACCTCACCCTCATTGGATTTCCAAAAGTTCTTTCGCTGAAACAAGGCGTATTGCTGCGTGGTTCGGGCCTTTTGGTTGGGATTTACAGGGTCCATGATGCAAGTGGCCAGTCAGGTACAGACAGCGTCGGAGCAATTGAGGAAGCAGGAACTCGATAATGGATCTTGAGAAGGGAATGGTTGTTTCACTTTGGTCTTTTGAATCAAGAACAGGCGCTGCACATTGCTTTTAGAAATGTACCACCGGCACTCTCGGATCCACGCCATAATCGTGACGCTTGCACAGCTGTCGCACATTATGACGAAAGGTGATGCTGCTCGGACTGGACCCTGATCTCGAGCTTATCTCCGGACTCGCGGACGGCAATGCGAACGGCAATTGCGTGTAGCATGGCTGGAACACAGACCTCGCTATCGATTGACACACTCGACTGTGAGTCACCTTCCAAGATCGGAGTCTATATGTGTCCGTTGACGATGACTGTCGAGATGACACCCAGATTAGGTGCACGCCGGAAACCAACCTAAGAGCGGGAGAGTGGGGCATCTGAAAGCTTGTTTGCCAGCAATAAGTAGACGCATAAAGACAAGGAATTTGGCGCGGTCTGATGCAACATGGACTCTATGAATCTATAGAACAAGGGTGATGGAAATGATGTCATGAGGGCGCTGCATACATTTCCACTTCAAGCACATATGACGTTAATATAAACGATAAACCCATTGTATCGTGAACAAAGTGATAGCTAGGTAAAGTGGAAGGCAAAGGCCGAGCCCGCCAGGTATCATTTCGTAAATCTGCCCGCTTGCGATCCATGAGGCTCGTTTCCATGACCCGTTGCTTGATTCTACAGAAACCAACGTACCCATCGTCGCTTGCAAAACATCCATAAGAGAGACATTGCATGTCATCATGCATCGAAACTGAGCCCTTCGAGCCAAACATCATTAATCGTGGCCAAGTCAAGTGAGGACAAGCTATTTCTCGCTCGTCTTGGTTGTGCCTGCCTCAGGCTTCTTGTCGGTCTGAGACTCGGGAGCATCGGACTTCTCGGTCTGTACAGATGAAGGCGACTCAGTCACTTGGACCTTGCTCTCGTGTTGAGGGCCTGGCGTGCCTTCGCGATCCTCACGAGACTTGGCGTTGGCGTCCTGGTTGTACTTGTTGACTTGCGAATCCAGATCCTTGTCTTCGTCCTCGTTATCGAACATCTCGCCGTCATTGTCTCCAGTCGAGACTTCGGTTCCGTCGCCGAGAAGGATGATACGACCGCCGTTGCCGTTGTTCGGCCGGAATCGACTGTCCAAGTCCATGTCGATGTCATCAGGGGAATCGTCAATGCGATGGTGAACGCCGGGACCGCGGAACTCGGCTACACGATTATATTAGAACTGAACTACTCGCTCTCTGAGGCGGACTTGGCTGGATCTTCTGACTTGCCGTACTCTGGCGGCGCACATGGACCCTCTCCATTCGCAACCCGCTTTGCGATGTCCTCGTACCACTGCTCCTTCGTCCTTCCTTGTAGGAGACCAATGACAGTCATGGTCATGTTGTCACAGCCAACACCTCCCGTGTCGCTGTTTGAAGCCAGACAGTTGTCCATCATGTTCTCGCAAATGGAGGCAAGATCCTGCTTTGCGACAATTCCGCGCCTAACGAACTCGACGACGGCTTGAGAAGACTGGCAATCCCAGATACCTGTATGGAGTCAATAAGAGCGCGCATGCATAGCAGGTTGTAGTATCTTACCATCGCAGGCGACGATCAAGAACTCGTCATCTTGGTTGATATCATGTATCTCAACATCCGGGAAGGCAGTAACTATCTGCTGCTCGGGAGGAAGGTCGGCGCTCTTCTTGAACTCGAAGTCACCTATCGCGCGCGATAGAGCCAGGTTGCCGTTGACGCGGCCAAAGTCGACGAAGCCACCTGCGGCTTGGATACGTGCCTTCTCAGCTAATAGATGTCAGTGCTGCTTGCCTTTGTAATCCATGTTTCTTACCCTCATTCTGGGGCTTGTGGTCGAAAGAGAGCGGCTTAGCCCTGCCCTTGACGCCTAGGACAGTACGCGAGTCACCTGCGTTGGCCTGTTGATGTGAGAGTTGGCCAGGGAATGTTATAGGAGTCAACGTACGACGTAGATCTTGTCTTTGGAAAGGACAGCAACTGACGCAGTGCAGCCAGATACCTCCTCTTCGTACTTGGGATCTGTTCGCGTGAGTCAGCCACTTGTTGACGAGAGACAGGTGTCCTGGAAAACATACCACTCAAGATGGCGCGGTCTGTGGCGAGGAAACCATCTTGTAGGGCCTTCTTGATGTCGCCCTCCTTGAAAGCCTCCTGTTTCGCGACAATCTGGTGTAGCTGCTCGCCAGCATACAAGGCGACCTTGTCACCACCGTGTCCGTCGTATACGCCGAAGAAGGCGAGTCGCTTGTCGTTGCCAGTGGGTTTGCCGGCTTCACCTGCAAAGTCTAGTACGGTGGCATGCGCGTCCTCCATGCTGATCCGCCAGCCCTGCATCGACGACACGCCGTAGATGAGTGACTCGCCATCGCCGTTTTCGGATTTCTGTGCAAGCAGCGTATTAGCGTCGTGTTAATGTAAAGGATAGCCTGCGCGGCCGTGCAGCTCAATGCAGGCGCCTGTTGCCAGATAGAGCGAGGAGTAGCGCAGGTGCGGGGGCGGGGGGCCAGCATTGGGAGGCAATTACCTTGTCGACGACGGGTTCTGAGAGTGTCTGACCCATGTTGTCCGGTGCCTACAAGGACCTGTGGGAGGAGACGAGGGGAAGTCTGAGGTTGATCGCGAGTCTCCCTAGGGGCATAGAATTCCAAACTGCGCTGTTGGTGTGTGGGGGGATTTCAGATGTGGCTAGGCGCAGGAGCGACTGTGTAAGTAGTCGGTCTTGTGTGGCGGGCGTGGTGTAGGTCCTTAGGGAGAGGACAGGAGAAAAGAATTGCGTGCTCTAGCTCGCGGGGGTAAACAGGCCGGGTGGTGTTGTAGGCAAAGAGTGACGCTGCTCTACCTGTCAGGCCGGGCCCGTGCGGGCTAGTGGGTGTGGCTAGGTCGAGGCCAGACGATGACGCCCGCGCATTTTCTGCAGTCCCGTTTCCCCCACCAGCTCCTGTCGCTGTGGACTGCGGCCTCCTGACTGGAATACGCGCTCACCTTGCCAATGGCTGCCTTGTCGTGCATCTTTCCGGGCGGTGCTCTGCTAAGGCAGCCGGCGCCTAGATGCTTGCTTACTTGTGCAAGAGCTCGCGTGCCACGCACAAAGCCGTGAGCACCCCTATCAGCGTCTCAACAGCAGCCGCCGCCTGGCCTCGATGCACTGGAGCTGATCGTCCTTTCTGACTGGGGCATAGCTCAATCACTCGATATAAGAAACCCTCTTCCTCAGGTTGTACCTGTCCCGCATCAAGCACCCTGAATGTGTGCTGTCTATTCTACACAGCTATGCTGAATCACAAAAGATCGTGCATATATCCAGGGTTTGGATGTAGTAGTACAGTTCGGAAGGAACTAGTTTGCTGCACATGAATTTGGTCCCGTGAACGCGATAGAAAGGGCAGCACTTGCTCAGCCGCGTTGCGGCGCGACATTTCCCAGGGTCCAGATTTCGTGTCGGGCTCTGACGATGCACTACGACGGATTAGTCCTACCCGACCGATTGGCACGCAAGGCGTTGCTTCCTACACAACACTCCGAAACTCGCGATGTACGTTTCGTAGCGCGAGGGAGGGGCTGTGACCAGCCAAGTCGTGGCTGATGCTGCTCTGTTTTCAATGCAGTACCATGTTATGGCTGCGTAGAAGCAGCTGCGTGGGTACTTTGGAACACAAGATACATGTGCAACGTGGTCCTGAAACTCCCCATATATTCTCCATGGGAAAGCTATAACGCGGACTCTTGACCTGGACTGCCGAGGTCCTTTTGATACAGTGCAGCGACACCAAACATCTGAAATACTTTCATGGCACTGACTCAGTGTTGCTTCTGTGAGAAAAGCGTGGCGCCGGAGGACCCCGGTACCCCAGAAACCCCAAAAGTTCTTTGAATATGCACTAAAAGCCCCAAGATGAGGGCGACAGCGCAAATGACAGAACTCCGTGTCGCCAACTTTTTTCGCCATCTGCTCGGGGCATTGGCTTCGGCATTTTCATGAGATTATCTATCAGAAGCGCACGCGTATAAGCCGTCGCACGGTCCGGATCGTGGGTGTCATCGCTGAATATGGCTTAGTCCAAATTTGAACCTCGGCTGTCCGAGGTAGCGCAAGATCGACATCCTACTTAATCATCATTCCAAACACATTCACTCCCCATCATCTCTATCATCAACCTATCATCACAATGAAGCCAACACCGGACTGGGTCAAGCAACTGAAGCCTTCGGGCATTCAAGGCCACGAATTGCTCAAGGCTGAACGCGAAAGCTCCAACGTACCCGTCCAGGAGCTCGAAGTCCTCCTACATACTCAAGATGTCATCGACAGGAGGAACAAGATTCTTGACATTCTCAAGTCAGAGAAGGTCTTCGACAAGTCGCAGAACTACTTCATGGGAAGAATCGACAGGTTCGAGCGGGCCCTTGCAAGGGAGAAGAGACTCAGAATCTTGAAGAAGCAACACAACTGGTCTTTTGAGGAATTCCGGACTGCTACAGAGCTTGTCGGTGAACCAGGGCCATACGGACTCCATGACTCTATGTTCAAGGTACGCGCCATGTTCTGTCTCTGCGCGACTTCTACTCACTATGCAGGTTACACTTGAAGGCCAGGGTACACCGGAGCAGCAGGAAAAGTGGCTTACCAAGGCCAACAACTACGAGATCATCGGGTGCTATGCTCAAACTGAGCTTGGCCATGGTTCCAACGTCCGAGGACTTGAGACCACCGCCACCTGGAATAAGGAGGACAAGACCTTCACCATCCACTCCCCACATCTGACCGCCAGCAAATGGTGGATTGGATCACTAGGTCGCACAGCTAACCACGCTGTCGTCATAGCTCAGCTTATCATTGATGGCAAATCATACGGCCCGACTCCATTCTGCGTCCAGATCCGTGATCTGAAGACACATGAGCCGCTCGACAACATCCACATTGGAGACATCGGTCCCAAATTCGGTTACAACACCATGGACAACGGTTTCCTTCTGTTCAACCACGTCAAGATTCCCCACATCAGCATGCTGGCTCGTTACACATTCGTTGACCCCAACACGAACAAGTTCGGACGCCGTGGTGCGCCCTCCCTCGTCTATGGAACCCTCACATGGGTTCGATCGACTATTGTCATGCAAGCCGGTAGCGTGCTGGCTCGGGGTGTTACCATCGCCACCCGTTACTGTGCTGTGCGACGGCAATTCCAGGACCGAGATGCTCCCGCTGGTGAGGCTGAGACTGCTGTTCTAAACTACACTATGGTGCAGATTCGGTTGCTTCCTCTTCTCGCCGCTACCTTTGCTTTGCATTTCACCGGAAAGTCGATGATGGACATGTACCAGGAGAACCAGAAGAGGATCGCCCAGGGCAACGCTACCAACGCACCAAGCAAGCGCGGAGCTGGGCCAGAGGAGGTGCAATCAGGCAGCAATATGTTGGCAGACTTGCACGCTTCTTCATGCGCATTGAAGTCGCTTAGCAGTTCGATCGCAGCAGAGGGTCTCGAGGTCTGCCGACGAGCCTGTGGTGGTCACGGCTACTCAAGCTTCAGCGGTATCGGGCCGTGGTACTCTGACTACCTCCCTACTACCACCTGGGAAGGCGACAACTACATGTTGACCCAGCAAGTCGCGCGATACGTAAGTCTCTATACTTAGCTAAACTGCAATCAGTCCTTACTAACCTTTGTTCTAGATGCTCAAGTCTGCCCGTTCGGTACTCAAGGGCGAAAAGCCAACGAACGACACCACTCAGATCCTTTCTCAA
Source organism: Alternaria triticina (assembly GCA_022609215.1). Taxonomy (NCBI): domain Eukaryota; kingdom Fungi; phylum Ascomycota; class Dothideomycetes; order Pleosporales; family Pleosporaceae; genus Alternaria; species Alternaria triticina. Next base: position 203,103 of record JAGKPX010000029.1, read on the forward strand.
TTCCATGCACGCCGCGACATCGGCTGTGCATTCGACGTTATTGGCGACGACGACGATCTCGTCAACGCCTTCGCTTGGCGCGTATCGTTTCTCACCTTCGAAGCCAGCAAGCACCGTGACGAGCAGAAGAAGCCCTGGAACGACCTGCTCGTCGACTTCTACCGCCTCAGCAAGGCCCACGCACAGTACATGGTCGTAAAGAACAACCTGTCTGCGCTCAGGAACATCGCAAAGGCAGGCAACGTTGACAAGAACATTGTCGACGTGCTGATGAAGCTGTTCCGTCTCTTCGCTCTGCACACACTTGAACAGGAGGGCTCCGAGTTCTACGCTTCCGGCGCATGCAGCAAGCACCAGATTTCGCTCGCGAGGACCAACACTGTCATGAACCTGCTCAAGGAAATCCGGCCACACGCTGTCAGGCTTGTGGATGCCTGGGGCTTTGACGACTGGGTTTTGGACAGCAGTTTGGGCCGCGCAGACGGCAAGGTCTACGAGGATATGTTCTACAGGGCTAGCGAGCTCAACCCGCTTAACAACTACACCGTTGATCCGTATCCGGACAGCGATGTCTTGTTCAAGCGCATTGAGAAGAGCAAGTTGTAGGGGAAGCCATGTCTTTGTATATATGTAATTGTATTTGAATAGAACAGCGAACTTGATGTTGAAGAAATTCGAGGTCCTGTAGCCATCGAAATCTTGTTTTGTTGTAGTGCATTTACGTGTAACGAGTAGGCCGAGAGGTAGCCAACGGGTAATCTGATCCGGGAAGTGGAGACACAGCATGCGCTTACCCTTGATAGTCTATTTAGTAACTGCGTATGAACATATCTTCATCCAACCCCATAGTGTTTCCCCTAAAACCCTCTCACAATTTACTCATCATAACCCTCATCACCCGAATACGTCCCTTCTCCCAATATGGCGGCCTCAGAGCAGAAGCCAGGCGCCGGCGTCCTCCTCGCCTTTCTCAAACCCACCTCAACCGGAGGTAACGAAGCACAACAGGACGACAAGCTCGCCCTCTTATCCACGGCCATAACAGGTCATGTTCCCCGCATCAAATCAGCAACACACTACAAAGCCGCAAACACCGCATACTCCAAACAACATCTCTTCGTCTGCGACACAGAAGACCTAGCACGTGTGAACATAAAGCAAATGTTGAAGTTCCTTGAAAGCGAGAATGTGGGTGGAGACTGGGAGGTTAGATCGTATTCTGAAGTCCAGATCTTTGGTCCGGGGAAGAGTGGTGGTACGTCTGCACGCCAGAGACGGAGATGAGAGGTATCATTCGCTGACTCTCAACCTCATAGACCCCGCACCAACAATCATGATAGCACTTATGCAACCCTCTCCCACCGGCGCCTCGGACCTAGATGCCTGGTACCGCGAAGAGCATAACCAGCAAACATCTGAGCAACCGGGTTGGCTGCGCACGTGTCGGTATGCACTTGTCAGGCAAGAATCGGGTTCTGAAGATGAGGAAGGGAAGAAGCAAGAGTTGTCTTTCCTGGCTATTCATGAGTTTGGGGAGGGTGAGCAGTTGGGGGATACGGTCAAGGCTTTTGAGCCGGTTAGTGAGTGGACGATGAGGGTTATGAAGGATGCGGTGGGGATTGATGCGGCGATTTATCGGAGGGGGTGAGTGAATGAAAGGAAAGTTGGGAGTGTGGTAGTGGGTAGATTGAAGTTCGTCCTCTAAGAAGGCGTCTGTCCCTGGACATCTTATTCTATCATTTCCAATATGATATACCGGGTACGTATTCGTCAGGTACCTATACACTCACAGTTCCCCCGAACTCATACGTCCATGTCGTCTGTGGGCTGCCAGGTGCTCGGCATATCGTTAAAAACTGAAGCCGTGTGCGTATGAGCATCTAACGTCGATGGCGCCGAGCTCTGATGCGCATCGCATCTGAGTCCTAGTCTTAGAGTAGACTTGGTTTCAATATAATTCGACATTCCGCAAGCAATGTCTCGACCTCCCTGAGCTGGGCGGCAACATCTTCCCGGAATGGTTGCGTCACATTTCCCCATCGTAAAGTCACCAGTTGAGCCTCATGTAGCCGCGGATAGTACCGCTTGATGAACCGGGAGTAGTCATCGGCGTTCCATGGGGAGACACAAAAATAGAGACCTGGACGGAACAGACCCACCTTCTCGATCCTGACGGCCGTGATGGATCCGCAGACTGCCGCCCCTAGATATTGAAGCGCTGTTGGGAGGTCATAATAACATTGGAGGTCGAAGGTACGGTGTTTGTAGATGAAGTCCCTTGCTTCGTTGCGTATCGTTTGGCAAGAGAATAGAAGGCTGGAGGCTCCTGGAAAATGACGGCTGTGCACTGAGGGTTGCGAACGGCGCGAGCGCGTGGGGTATATGACTTTCCTTTCGAAGGCGTAGTCGTAAACTATGAGTCGGAGTTCCGTGGGTAGGTCGAGGAAACGGAAGGGCTGCTGGACGGTCTGGACGCTAGGGCGCTGTCAGTGGAAGCATATAGCTCAGTGCGGCGAATAACTTACGTCTCAGTGCTGCTACTCCTGTCGACGCCAAATCGATGCAGAAGGGTGCCCTCGGCGATGGCGCTTTGCGTCGTCGGGTCTGCCGGGCTGGAAGTCATCTTGAGTTGTATCTATTGAGCGGCTATGTCTAGGAGAAGTAGAGCCATTTTGCTGACGGCTAGGGTTGCGATATCGTGAATGATTTGCGCTATTTTGCGCCCAGGCCCGTAACTTCCGACAGTGGACATTCACTGAGTGACGTATGTCCTTATACGAAATGTAGGACGACGTCCATGTTACCGGTCCAACGTTGCATAACGGCAAGAATCTCGGCTTCGGCACTGTCGACATTACGAATCTTCATCCAGTGACGCTCGACTTTGGGCAGTTCAATATCTCGAATAGAAGACGCGCGATTGTCCATATAGCCGGAATCGATGAGTCTGCGGACATTATGCACCGTTCCTATGCCCAATTTGACTGATCGAACGAGCCCAAAGTTGGCGGGGCCCATGACCAAGGACACCTTGGTTATGCAGTTGCGTGAACCACGGCTGTTATTGAACGAGGTGAAATCGAATCTGGCTAGGCCATACAACAGAGGCAATGACTCGTGTCGGATCTGTCGGCACACCAACAGGAGAGCGAATACGCCTAAATCGCGTCGCCTGTATATCTGCTTGCGTCTCCGCGTAGCTTGCCGGATTTGACTTGCGAAGATACCGACAGTTTGTCCTGAAAATACATGCTTGTAAATATTGTCGCGAAGCTCCGCGGGAAGTCGAAGAAACCGGGATTCGCGTTGATTTGATTGCGTTCTGGGATATCGTTAGCTCAAATCAGTGAAGACCTTGGGCTCGTCCTTACTTGCGCTCGCGTAGCCGCTCGGCAACGCTCTGCGACTGAGTGAGATTCATGATTAAGAAGGATAGGACGCCCAAATTTCAGTCCTGGCACGGGTTGTGTGAGTAGGTGAAGCTGCGCAAGGGCGGTGAGCGCTGCTATCACTATCCAGGGTCCAACGCTCCGTTTGCTCGTGCAGAGGAGCTCACCTCTTACTAAATATAACCTCAAGATCGTTATGTCCAAAATACAATCGCAGAGCTCTCACAGCCAAGTCAGGGCTCATACTGAGTAGCCCAAATATAGAAGTCTGTTGGATATGCACCCGCTGTAGGGAAGGCAACAGATGCCTATAATTGGTGGCAGAGGGGGCACCCTGTTGGAGTCCTATAGCTAAGCGTTTTGCAAGCCTCGGTTCTACTTTGATTGCTCTGATTGCTTGGCAGATATCTGGTCCCAGTTCGTAGGCGGCCGCCATGCAGTTGTAGTAGAGTGTCAGGTCAAAGGTGACCAGCTCGTTGAAGGTAGGTGTCGCTTCTTCTCTGATATGTCTACAAGTCATCAGAAGAGAGATGATCTGCTGGTGTCTTGGAATTCCGTTACGTTGAAGGAGATATGTGCCTCCAAGTAAATCAGTGGATTTTGGTTGTACATGGATAGTCTCGTTGGTGAAGGCATGCTCGTAAATCATGACTCGAATCTCGGCTGGCAAACGAAGAAATGGCGGTGTGTAGGGGGCATTCTGATCACTTCCATCGTAAGCCTGATATCTATACAGCTTAGTACGGCTTACATTGTATCGATTTGACGATGGCTATGTGTAGCGAGGCTCAAGCGACCCAGACTTCCAGCTACATCGTCGTCCATGATGTACAGATCACAAAGAGAGAGAAAGTTTCTTTAATGTTTTCCGATATGAAGTCGCGGTGACAAAGATTAATGTATGTGTGTGTCGAAAGATCAGATGGTCTCGAGAGATGGGCGGCACAGCCGGTGATAAGCTAGCGCCATCTGGTATCTCCGGCGGCGCGTCTCGAGATTTTTGGCGCGTCCAATTTTCGTCATCGCAGTTGCGCGTGACTGCACAACCCTCGACTATTGCGCGCCGCTCGCTGTTAAACATGGGTAATGCAAAGCGCATGAGTGAGATGTTCGCATCGTCGGCCGAGAAAGACGCCAACACCACGACGGTGACTGCGAGCCCGCCGTACTCGAGCGAAGGACCTACCCTTCCCATCATTGGGGCACCTGAGGACGCACCGGCAGCTGGCAAGAAGCGAAAGGCGCAAGATAAGATCAATGGAACAGGCTCGAAGAAGCCATCGCAACCACCATCTCCTCCCACGATCCATCCCTCTCTCTACGAGCCATGGACACGGCTGCCTACCGAGCTGCGCAAGCTCCCCGAAATCCAGAAGCGCATGCGAGCCACACAGAACATCGTACCCGTCGTCTTCTCGAAGAATCAGAACATCAAATCCGGTATCAACAGGTTGAAGACATATTTGGGCGCGTACAAAGACCCAGCGTCTACAATCGAGATGCCGGAAGCTCTGAAAGAGGATGATATGATCATAGCCGTTTCTGCACAGGGTGAGGGCACAACAAAATTAGTAGGCATCGTCGATATGGTTCGGCGCATCGTAGCGCCGAGTGGTGGAGAGGACGATAAACATGGGAAAGACGAGGCATGGTGGATGTATACAATGCTCACGAGCGTCGAGGTTGACCGAGAGATGAAAACTTCAAGGCCCACGGATAAGGGCGACGCGGACGTCGAAAAGGCACAGAGCACACAGAAGAAAGATGAAATGTCAAATGAGAACAACACGATGAAGAGGAGGAAAATACCCGTGCTAACAGTTTGGATGACCAAGAAGCGGATAGCCGCGTTCGGGAATGTCTTTGGAGAGCAGACATTCGCTGTGAAGCTGCTATCACAAGACTCTGACTGAATGCCACGCGACGAAGCAATCGAAATTTTAAGAAGCCGCTTGCGCTGCGGGTATGCCACCGTCAGAACTTTGGACGACCTCGACTCGCTCGATCCAATACAACCGATTGACGGCTCTGCCCGCCTTGCCCGCCTCGCCCTCTTTGAACCGACCGCATATAGCACATACCACAGCGGGCCCGCCAGCCGCCAACATGAAGGCAGCGTCCTCTGCATCTTCTATCTGAAATCGCCGACGGTTCTTCCCCGGCTCCATCTTATCGTACAAGTTGTCCATCGCAGCATGTAAACGAGGGAGTTCCAGGACTGCATCACTTCCAGAGTAGGTGTAGACCGTGTTACCCACCCATTTTCGTGGAACGGGCGTGCTCAGGGGATAATGGGCGCTCTTGAGGACGACACTGTATGGGTTATCTGCCGAATTCGCTGCCATGTTCGACGGAAAAAGATACTTGTCGGGAAAGAATTGCGCTGCCGACAAAGCAACTTATAGGCAACGACATACGTGTTAGCACACGCCTCATGACCTAGTCACGGCAGCTCAGCAAACTTTAAAATGGCAACTAATTGGCATCGGTTTATCAATACGATGTGTCTATCAACTTCCACTTTACGTTGGCCAAATCTTGGACCCGATGGCGACCGAGGTGTACACAGTATCTACCGACCTCAGACCCAAAGCATTCGTCCTGATGACACTGATTCGCCCCATGCCACCCTCCCCATTTCCCTCTCCTACCTCCTCCCCCTGGCAGGGTGAGCCACTCGGCGTGTGGGCACACGAGCTTCCATCGGCTAGTTTCCTCCGACTTCGGATGTTACAACTCCGAGACTCCATGCGTGCTGCCGGCGACGTCTCAGCTGCGATAGCTATCATCACGCCGGGAACCTATAAGCTGGTAAATGGTGGGCCGGCTAGCGACAATGAGCCGCTTTCTGATTTCGGTGTCCTAGCTGGGATGGAGATGAAGGATGGGGTACAGTACGAGAGGCTGTACTGGGTCGAGCTGGCAGAATATCACGCTGGTATGTGAGCCTACGGGCCACATGCATGTACCTCGTGAAGTTGTCATGTGATCTCCAATACCCTAAGAATACAATTCATTACTTGGAGCAAGCGTTATCTCAATAAAAACACAAAATACCGCAAGCCACCCCAAGCCACCCCAACACACAACAGACATGCCCTCACGCATCATCCCCATAACCAACACCCCCCTCCCATACCCCCCACCGCCGAAGCCTCCGCGCCCGCGCATAAGCCAATACGTCCTGATGCGCACCACTTGCTCCGTCTGGCCTCTCCAGATGGTCCCACAGCATTCCTGGGTCGGCAACGCAATCCAAGTTTTTGATTGCTGGAGCAGAGCAAAAGATGCGATGAACAGAGCAGAGACCGACGCAGGCTTATGGGGCTGTTCTACGCGTAGGGTGAGGGCGACGTACTCGGCGGATGGTGGGTATGAGGACTGGAGCTCGAATTCGACGGTTGGACTGGTTGAGGCACGCAATGGGACGTGGGACTTGTGGTGGATTAGAGAGGTTGAGTTTGGGGGGTGATAGACGGATATATGATTAGATGCACGGTATTTTAGGTTGGACACACTGGGTAGTCGGGATAGGCATTGATTGCATTGCTTTTGTCTGAAAGCTGAGCATGGACGCTGTCTATCACTTATGGTTTTATCGGGAACCACTGACTGAACACTCCCTTCGGGTCGTATTTCTTCTTGAGTGTTTTCAGCTTGGGAAGACTGGACCCGTAGATAGCGGTGTTGGTCTCGTCGCCAAAGGCGAAGTTGGCATAGCTGCATATCTTGTGAGCACTGATTCGTTTAGATTTGTGGCAGTAGACACTCACGTGGGATCATTCTTGGGATTATCGCTCCTTGTCCAAAGCGCCCTGACTTTGCTACCAAATGCTAGGGCCTCGATATCAAGGCTCGCATCATCATACCATGGTATAACGATAGCCTGCGAGAACGCATCCCTCCTGAGTGCTTCATTCATTGCTGCCGAGCCGACGGGTGCCGACAAGGCCTTGGTCAAGTTGTAGCGCTCGATGAGGACGGCGGAGTTTGGACCTTTGGCCTGGAAGCCTTTGTAGAGCTCCCAGATTTCTGGCCACTTCTGCGCGTTCATGCCCGTGATGGTGGAGCTGTACGACGGCTTGCGACCACCGCGAGTGCAAAAGCCGATGTTGGCATCGTTCCAGTGATCGTACGTAGTGATGGCGCTGGACTCAGAAATGGGGCCAATGTTGTAAAAGGGGGCGAAGGCTTCGCGGCCTGTTTCGTTCGTGCCTTTACGAAGTAATCCAGTGACGAGGATAGAAGGCTCGTTGAGTGGTTCCCCGCTAGAGGTCAGTACAAGGTACACTCGCTGTTGAGGCGTAAGAGGAAGATCTTCAACCGCTTGCGCAACCTGCTCGAGCTTGTCGGGCGAAAAGAAAAGGTTGTTGATATATGCTGTGCGATCCTCTTTAGTGGCGGGCGTTGCCTTGACGGTCGCTGAAACGACGATTCCGAAATTGGGTCCTGCACCCCGAAGTGCCCAGAACAGTTCCGGATGAGACGTAGCTGATGCGGTAAGTATTTCGCCTGATGCAGTAATCACTCGCATGGAGATGATGTTGTCGACTCCGAATCCGACCTCGCCCATGAGATTGCCATAACCGCCGCCGAGCATCGCACCTAGAGCGCCAACGCAGTTACAGTTTCCGGTGATGATCAATGTACCTGCAGTATTCGCCGCCGCAATTGTGTCTCCGATGCTTGCACCGCCACCGATAGTGGCGGTCTTCTTGTCTGCAGCGACAACGACTTTGTTGAGATTGGCAAGGTCGATCAAAACACCCCATTTCCCGAGGTTGAAAGTCTTTCCCCATCCGATGCCGCCATTCTGTGCAAGGAACGGTATCCCAGTTCTCGTACAGTATTTGACCTTTTCGTTGTATCAGCACCGACGATCCGTTGTACCGGCAGTTTGGTTGAGGCTGAACTTACTATACTTGCTACATCCTTTTCGGATTTTACCCTGACGACCACAGATGGAAGGGGAGCATTATATTCACTCCAACGTGCTCGAACCTCGACGTTGACCGAAGATGGCGACGAAACCAAAGCCTTCAGATCCTTGGCGACGTCCGTCTGTCGTACAGCAAGTGCAGAAACAGCCACTGCAAAAGAAAGCAGTAATGACAAGACCCTCATGTTTGCGGTACCGAGCGAATAGGTAACGGCCCAACGTGCTTTTTAATTGACATCAAACTTCCTCGGCCACCTGCATGGTGGCAGAGAATGCCCGGACCACAATTTGTCAAGTGTGTAGGGCGAATGATTTGTCGTCCCAGTAGACAACTCTAGTCGACAAACGGAATGCAACCAGTGTCCCTGCATGCTAAACCCGCGCTGGGTTAGGTATAGTCACCGAAGCGGTTATCTGCCGTGCTCGTTCGCCATCGACCCGGTTACCGCGGGCGCAGCCGCATTCGGTTATATGTCCCCCGACGGCCCCATACGCGTCGGCGTTCATCTGACCCAAGACCCGTGCGTTACCCCAAGGTGCACCAACACAATTCTTCCATGCATGACCTCCGCAAGAATTAGCGAGCTATGTCGAGAGCATGACGTTGGTTGTGTTCCTTGGGCGGCTCCGTCCTTGTGCACGTGGGTTAGATTCCGGGTGGTAGCAAACCACCTATCGAAAGATTCGGAGGGTGACAGCGCCGCATATACAGGGTCTTTGTGGTGTGCTGTCGGCGGCATGCAAGATATATTTCGCCGATGGACTTGGCATTCGGCAGTGGTATGGATAAGAGACCGAGAGGATTGCCTAGGTATTTCGCGAGAAGGATGCGAATCCACGCAAAGTAATACATGTATTTCGCCGAGTAGCCCTGGATGCTACCTTGAGCAACCTGTTCTGAGATATATACCGAGCGGAATATCGTAGGATTCGCGGTTCAATGTGCTAATGCCGGCGCTTCTTGTTTGCACCGAGGTAGACATTCATCCCAGCGTCTGGTGAATCGTGATTTCCTTCGTGATACCGCGCTTGCCTAGCGTTGAGGCGTCTTCGGGAGGCGTAGAAGGAGCTTCAGAGCGCGCCGTCAGCTCTGCATAGCATTAGTGGAGCGCTTTACGGGACGTCATGCATTACGTACCGATCTCGTCAATCTCCTGGTATGGCTTGCGTACCAGCTTGCCACCAAACGTTGTACTTTTCGTGGTGCCGTTCAGCGCGGATGAGCCAAAACCGTGACCTGATGATCCGTATCCGTAGCTCGAACCAGTTTGTGTTGCTTCGCGAGGGTAGAAGTAAAACCAAATGGGCCGGAGCGTGGGCAAACAAGCGCAAACAACACCCAAAGATAGTTCAATGTTGGTCCAAAAGAACACCGGTGCTGTGTAATAAATGACGTCGTCGGGATGCTTCAGGTATTCGCCGGCGATCGAGTAAGTCGCCACAACTCGTGTAATGCTGACAGCACATACTCTGTACGACTCAGCTATCTTGAACACAATGACGTACGAGACGGAATAAGACTTACGCAGCTCCGAGTGAGAGCATTACGATTACAGCTAACTTCTTCTTGGCCTCCATTCTGACACTTAAAACCATCGGGATAGGAAGAATAAGGATGACAATGTCTGCGAAGACACCCGTGTACTATTGACATGGTCAGCCTGGAATCGAAATCATTATGCTGAGTGAGAGACAGTAGCTTACAAGTAAGGCCAAAAACATTGGCACGGTTTCGACACAGCTATTCCCATAGTACGGTTCAATAAATACCGTTATGGGGTAACAAGTGAATAGATGCGAGAATGTGAAGCTGACGGTCCAGCATACGACATACGCAAGCACGCAGTATACGACGATGCGAAACTTTCGTACGTCAAATATGTTCTTGTACAACACCAAGATCGACGATTTGACAAGACCTAGTCCGATAATGGAGATCATGTTCAGAGCAAACTTTGTCTAGAGAAGTTAGCAATTGCACTGCTATCAGCAGCTGGATTTACTTACTTGTTCAAAGAATATCAATCCGGGGTCGTCCATAATGGGCTGGCCTTTTTCATCCAGTGGTTGATGAGACCCCAAGTAGCCATGTATCGCAGCTATCAATCGGTGTAAGTTTGCAACCTGCGTTCCGATCGAATCACTTACTAGCTAACTGTAAAGAGCAGCAAGCCATAGACACAGCCTATCAGCGCTCAGTCAGAGGATGCAATACACACTGAACCACTCAAAGTTCTCTTACCAAAGCAGCAACCGTGAGAAAGTCGTCCCAACCCACGCGCTTCGCGATCCTTTTTGCCCATAAACGCAAACAAACGAAGACGAATGGCAGTACCATAAAAGCCACGGCCAGGGCGACCATCATACTTTTGGAGTAGTTGTGATACATTTTGACTGTCGCTCCAGAGTAATGTTGGTACAAAAGACTCGCAAATAGCCGGACGGTCAACAAATACTTCGCATTGATGCAGACAGGCGAAATATAGGCTGCACCAAGCAACATTGAGCCTCAGGTTCTTTCTTCTCATTTGGCCGACATATCGACAGCGTACCACATCCTAGGGACCCCATGGCTTGCTCGTCACATGTAACCTGCGATCCAACCATAACCATCCTTTGAGCTTGGCAGGTCTCCAGTAAACGCCCTGTAGGTATCACAGCACCGAGGGTGCCACGCTTGGTCTGTCCCGAGACTGACTAGGATGAAGTAAGGCTAAGAGATTGCAATCACCTATCACATAGCTCATGAGTCTGAATGTCACCCGAAATGCTCCAGAACTCTGACATCCCAGTGCTATGAGCAATTCCGCACTGGTCGGACCAACGAAGATTTTGGCTTGCAGGTCGGTACGTCCTAATACGTCAATTTGGAATATGCGGTGCCCACGGCTTCAGCTGAGATTTGTGCTCCTGGCATGGCACCATATTGAAGACGAACCCTCACACGATGGATGCCCAGCTATCGAATCCAAGGCCGTTCGAAGTATCTAGCTATCCCATTAGTAAACCGGCAAACCTGTATTGTTGTTCTCATGAAGCCGAGAGCCGTGGGGGTGTAGCTGGGGTGTTCCAGACAGGGGTTCGCCGCTCGGGTGAACCTTTCAGAACGGCAGAAGCCGCACTGCTAAGCCACGGGATGTGCAATGACCCGCTATTATAAGACAGCCTCGGCCAGAACCCATGCGAACTAAAGCTGCGCTGATTTCTCATCCTTCGATCGATGCGACATTCTACAGACGCCAGCCGTAAAGAGGTTGTAGGTCCTGGAGGCTCTTACGGCTTCGTCGTCGCAGAATAGGCATCTCGCTGCATCGCGTGCACGAATTTGCTTCTGCGGCTTCGAGTCATCGATGTCGTCGGAGGCTTACTTCCGATAGTCGTGCATGCGAGTCTTATCACGTAGGGTCTGGTCCAAAATCACGTACACCGAGGTGTGGCCGCTGTATAAACTCGCCTACAAGGATGAAATATTAAATGGTACCGTCTTCGACAAAATGCGTGAGGCCCTAGTGCGGAAGGGGACTGATACTGAGTTTACGTCGGCAAGCTTTTTGAATGACCGGAACGATATCTCTGTTGTGTCTGGTCAACTTCCCGTGCGCCTGTCGTGGCCCATTGACGCGTTCTGAGAAGCCAGCTCAGCCAGTCCTAGGATGATCGCACGGCGTCTGCGTGCTCGACATGTTGTACCATCTCTCAAACAGCACTAACTTTGGCGTAGGAAGCGATGGTGACACCTGGTTGCTTCTTCGTGATCAATGGTGTATGACGCGTACTGAGGAACGGTGGAAATGTATGCGTCACCCGGTTGGCCCCAGCATCGTCGCTGACAATGTGTTTTATGCATGGCTCGCAAAACCGTGGGGTTCCTGAAACTGACAGCGGTAGGCCATCCATTTGGGTGTGGAGGAGTTGCTGAGGCTTGCAGTGGTTTTTTGGGAGTTCTTAGGCCATTTGGCCCAAACAAGGTGATTTAGCGCGGGCATTACGTCATTGTAATCAATCCACGATAATGCCAGCTAACACAACTTCCATTTGCAGACGCTTCTCAGTGCACATGCGAATCGCTCTAGATCGTACTGTATTCTCTTGTTCTGATGCTTAAGCCCACGAAAAGTGTTCCATGTGCAGATACACATCCCGTTTCCCATCCTTCATGCCACCGATCTGCGCACGAGCAACAGCGTTCGACACATCGCTCTGCATACTCAATGGGCCGCATACCAGTACAGACGTACTTCCACTTCCGTAATCTGCTGCGTCGGAGATGATAGCTGGAAGGTCCGGTCGTTGCGATACATGCTTCGGGGTGAGCGCAATCTGGATGGTGTTTGATGCGGCTTCCTCTGAGCGACGTACATCTGTCGACAACGCTTTCGTCCTTGAGCCAGCACTCGCATTGAAAACTTCGGACTTCTCTTCTAACTCGCTCGGGCTTTCCATGGAACTATCGTGCTCCTCCTCACCGGTGTAGTAGATGTCCACGCTCAATTCGTCACAGCGACATCCGCTTAGCTTGTTCGCTACTAGCTCCAAGACGGCCTGCTCAAACCAATTCCTGGTCAGCGAATCTCTTGTCGCTAGTATCACTTTCATCGCAGGTTTCCTGTTGACATCTTCGTCGCCGTCGCGGTGCGGGTCTGCTGCGCTCACTGCAGCCTGATGCTCATCCTGCCGCAGGAACGCTTCAATTAGCGGCAAAAGCCAGCCAGCACCAGATCCACCAGCAATAGCCACGATACTTTGGCTTGCCGCAACTCTTCTCATGTCTATGCCACTATAAGGGCCATCGAGTAACACCTTTAGGCTTGACTTAGGATGTTGCTGAGCGTGCCTCGCCAAGCGTGCTGTAAAACCTCCCTGCGGTCGAATATAGAAGACAAGTTCGTTCGTACGACAGCGAGTTGCTCCGGGTAGAGAGCATGCTGTAAAAGGATGTGTTGTCATTCCGTGTACACCAAGGCCAAAGACTCTGATGAAATAATGTTGACCCGCTTTCCAAACACCGTTCATCGGAATCGCAATCTTGACAAAGTCGTTTGATACTTTGCTGATCTCAGCCGTTTTGATGCCGTACTGAAAGAACATGCGCATGTGGCTGTGAAGCCAACACAATGTATATATGACGCCTGTTGCGATGAAATAATCCCAGGACGACAGCCGAAAGTCGCAGTGGAGAAAGAAAAACAAGACGAACACCAGGGCCGCGATGAAATGAGTTACTTTGAAGAACTCATAGCTGACGTTCCGAAGGTAGGAGTTGGAAGCGAGTGTCAGCCAGGCCTGGACGATCATCAGCTTTATTCTAGGCATAACCTACATTCCCCACGGGAGGAAGACGGGTTCAGTCACGAACCTGCGCAATGAGAGCGACTACACCGGTCCAATAGCATACGTCCGTATGCCACTCGCTCCCCATAGAGCCTTTCCATACATTGAACACAACGAAGGGGAATGTATGTATCAAAGCAAGCACAAAGCATGCATAGCTGATCCACCGATGGAACAACTGCAGCTTCTCATGCGATACTCCCGTCAACATTGTAATCATATTACTTTTCGTCGACGTCGCCATAATAAAGGGTAGGCAAGCGAGCGACATCCATCCTGTTCGTGTAGCGATCGGTGGTGAGCCTCCGAACGAGATCGGGGGGCTCTTCTGGTTGGGCCAATAGTACGGTCGCGGACCGAGTGTCATACAGACGAAGAAGACTGTGCCTATCGCCCCAAGTATGAGAATGCCGAGTGGTGCGGAGTTCCAGTTCAAAGCCCGGATGCGATATGAGCGGTAGGCGAGGTAGCGAAAGACGGCAAGCAGTTGCCGCACAGCCTTGATCTTTGGGGGAGGTTTTCGTACGAGCTTCGAGGTGAGGAAAGGGATGGCAAAGAGAACGATGGTTGCCATGAAGAATGCGAGTGTTGGAAGAGCATACCTGTGGTCGGCTTCGTACCAAAATCTCCAGTACCCTTGCTGCCACCTACAAAGCGTGTCGCTTTTGAGACTGCAGGTGTACTTTCGAGAGGAATGCAGCATAACGGGTTGCGTAAGCCATGGTGTACCCTCACCGTGCATGGAATGCATCGACATGATGGTCCAATTTCGCGTTGTTCGTTCGTGAAGTGGTAGCTTGCTTTAGTCTCAAGGTCGCCAGTCCGACAGCCGGTCAAGGATAGCAGTGTTTATTACTTCAAGGACACCCAATTGCTTTCGTCACCTGCTATAATCGTGACCCACATGTTCATATGTTATATAGAAGCCAGAACGCGGCAGTGGGGCCTATGAGAAGTCAGAACAGTGCACTTCCGGGTGCTCAATCGCAGATACTTGCTCATATTGCGGTATGCTACAGCAAACTCATCACCTATGAACGTGTTTCCGGCAGCGGGAATAAGAGATGCAACTCGTTGCTGACTCCCGAGGCGCACCGACGTTGTTGCTGCCCGGTTAAAGGAAGGGTTGACACACGCTACTCGTATGACTGAGCAAGTTTGCGGTCGTTGTGATTGGCGAAATTGTCCAGCGCATATGCGGTGACGGGATGCTGGTAATTATGCCGCTCAGGATACGTGATGAGTTTTCAACTTCGCAAACGGTTCGTTATTTGTTTTAGTTAGACGCGCGACTCCTGTGCACCTTGAGAGTAGTGACACAAAGCTTCGCGTTAAATGTCTACATGCGGGCTGTGAATAGGAGTGGTACGAGGTACATCAAGGCCACAACACCTCTTCAAGCCTTCGTGATGCTTCCCAACTTTTCCATGAATGCCGCTTCGATAGGGGCTAGCTGAGAGCGCGTCGCAGTCATGCTCGCCATGAGGTAGATGACATTACCCAGTATGCGCGAATGAATCTGGACCTGTGATTCAGAAACATTGTGGAGTAAAGCATCGCGAAGGCCGACCGCTGCAGAAGAAGTGTAGCCTAGGTCACATTAATTAAGAAGCTTGGAGGAGAAAAGATCGACATACCAGAGCCGCCTTCATCAATGAGCGATACGGCCAGCACTGATCCCAGCGCGTTCACATACTCAACCCTCTCATGATTCGAAATGTTCCCCACGAAGGAATCGGACCACATGCTCCACACACGATTGCTACTGTCACGGCTTACCATCTCGGTTTTGTTCTCGGCCAGGTTCCGCTCATGGCCCAAGTTCAATTTCTCCATGATATCCAGACTTGTGTTTGCAACGTGGCACCCGACTGCATGAGCGGTATAGCTATGTCCATGCAGGAGAGCTTCCGATTTCTCGTCGCCCAAGAACGCCTCGAAGATGGATTTGCTGGCGCTGGTAATCGAAAGCGGAAGCAGACCTCCCGTAAGCAACTTCGCATTCACGCTTATGTCCGGGTGAATATCAAGGAATGAGGCCGCAGAGAAGCGACCCAGACGGTACAAACCAGTGAACACCTCGTCAAACATGACGGGAAGACCAGACCAAGCATTCTCGTCCTTTTGAGTGTCCGTAACCCTGGATCCGTTTGCAAAGTCATAACGACGGACGACGCGTACTAAGCTTTGCTGGAAAAGCGGGTCCACAAACAGCATACCTCCGGCTCCGAGGACGATAGGCTCTAGTACCAGTGCACCGAATTTCTTGCCTTGCTTCTTGACCAGATCGTCTAGTGTTTTCTCTATGTAGGCCTCATACTGCGCCGATCTACCCCTGGTAGCGAAATCGAATATGCCGTCTTGACTCTCAAAGTTCTGAGCTGAACCCAATTCTTCTTCCATGCCCTTGGGCGGTTCGACTACCCATTGTCCATTCTTGAGCTTGAAGGTCGGGTAGTCAAACCAGAAGCCGCGACCACGATACCAGTCGACTTTCTCGTTGAAGACACAAGGTTCAGAGGCGTCCATGGCACCGATCGTGTCTCCGTGGTAGCTGCCTTTGAGTCCAATGACACCAACGGACTCTTTTGCGCTATCCCAGCCATAGCGCTTGCTGGAAGCCCGCAGCGCCATCTTGATACCAACTTCGGTCGCCGTGCTTCCGTTGTCTGTGTAAAACACTTTCCTCAAACGGGTCCCGCGCGGCGAGCCCGAAAGTATCTTCTCCGCTAGAGTGAGAGCTGGTTCGTGTGTGGCGCCGGCGAACATGACGTGACCATAGCGTCCTGCTGCGTATGCTGCTTCCAGTGCTAATCGCGGATTGCCGTGCCCAAGTCCTTGCGTCCACCATGATGCGGAACCGTCAAATGCTGGGTACAAGGTCTGGTTCTCAGGGTGAGACACCTCTTCATTGCCCTTGTGCTTGACCTGGAAGAAGTCGCCATATGCTGAATCGATGACGAGTATGTCGTTTGCGTTCTTCACATGCTTGTGCTGTGTGAAAGGATGCCAAATCTTGTCCTCTGTTTCGTACGGCATAGATCCAAGACGGCTGACTCGTTGGTCGTGGCGATGAATCAGCTCCTCAGCAAGCGTTCCTACTATCGTACTATCGCTTTCCGTATCGTAGTAATTTCGCATTATTTCCGTCTCTTCCTTGGTGCCTGGAGCAATACCTTGAAGGTTCGGAATCCATTGTAGTTTGTAAGCTGGTATACCCATATCCATGAAATACTTCTTTAAGTAATCCGCGTTCTCATATTGACTCTTGTCGTCGAAACATACAACAGCATCGATATCATATCCTCGCATGATCAGGGATTCTGCAGCTGATATAGTAGAGGCGATGCCACCTAATCGATGGTCGCCTACAAGCACCGCAGGAAGTCGTAGTGGTCGGAAGATATCTGCTTGTGGCGTGCCGGAAGGTCCAGGACTGAGGACTCCGCCAGCTGTCTCAATGATCGAGAATAGCCGACCCTGATCTAATGTGCCTGCTGCTTTTTGGACAGTCTTGAACACCGTTTGGCTGATGAGCTCATCGCTGGGCTTTGCTAGTTAATCACTATTGGCGAAAGCACAACTACAAGGATATGACTCACAATATGCTCCGAACCTCTTGCCGCAACATGCGGGCTCACAGCTTTGTCGAATTTGAAAAGTGTGGAAACACGCTGGCCAGTGTACTTGTGCACATAGCTAGCGTACAGTCAGCCCTTGTGTTCCAAATATCTGTCGACCCACGCAGCACTAAACTGACCTATCGTCGGCTTCATCAGCTGGGCCTGTAGATACAGGCTTTACATATTGTACTTTGTAAGGCCCGTGGCGTAACGGCGATGTCCTGCTCTTGAGGCTTGCCCTACCGAAATGTGCACCCAGGAGCGTCGAGAAAACTGTTTTGCCAACTCCCGTGTTGGCACCATAGACCTGAACAGCAATCGCGTTCTTCCACAACCCTCCTGGCACCTTCGCCATTTCTTTTTGGAGTCCAGGTAGTCGTGAGTTGAGGGAAGTGCTATGGTAGATGGCTGCATGCTGTCCAATGCGGAGAGTGCGCTAGTGGTTCCGCGTCCACACCGACGCTAAACATGCAGGTACAAATGTAATGAGTCAAGCCGCATCTCCGACGGCATCGAGGGGTCAGCTTATGCGGTCTTTTAGCTAATGAGTATGTTTTTACTTTTGACAGCTTTTGACGACGCGGATAGCCGCGGCAGACCCCACGCGCCCTTCCCGCTTTCCGCTGATCCTACCACGCCAGCCATTTGGTCAGCTCCACACCATCACGCAAGGTCACGTTATCGTTGGCCAAAGGCGTCCCTGATTTCAGCTTCCACAGAAAGATATGGGGAGCAAAACGCATTCAGCGCCGTTGCAAAAGAAATTACAAGAACTACTCGATCGCCGACGGATAAACGCAACACTCCGTAATCTGACGTTACCACTTCAAAATCAGACCGACTTCTCGTCCAACGATTTCCTATCGCTATCCACTTCGCCACGACTCAAATCGGAGTACCTTCAAGAGCTGCAAAGAATTGATTTGCCATTGGGCAGCGGGGGGTCAAGACTCCTAGATGGCAACTCGACGTACGCCGAACAACTGGAGCAAGAGATTGCCAACTTCCATGGAGCTGCATCTGGACTGCTGTTTAACAGTGGTTTTGATGCAAACGCGGGCTTCTTTGCGAGTGTACCGCAGCCGGGAGACGTGATAGTCTATGATGAGCTCGTACATGCAAGCGTTCATGACGGCATGAGGTTATCACGAGCGGGGAAGACGATGGCTTTTGAACACAACTCCATATCTGCTCTAAAGAAGGCTTTGATAGGAATTCTTGATGAGGATGATGGTGTGCGAGACAAGAGCTGTAATGTGTTTGTGGCATTGGAATCCATCTACAGTATGGACGGAGACGTATGCCCTTTGAAAGAGATGGTGGAGGTCGTAGAAGAGGTCTTGGGCCCTGAGCGAGGATATATCGTTATGGACGAGGCACATTCCACTGGTGTATTAGGACCAGAGGGAAAGGGGTTGGTATGTGAACTAGGCCTCGAGAAACGCATATTCGCACGGCTCCACACATTCGGGAAAGCGGTAGCGGCAAACGGAGGTACGTCTTCGTTCATTCTCTCCAAGTTTGTGACAGATGCTAAGTACTTCACAGCAATCATTCTCGGCTCAGACACCTTGCGTCATTACCTCATCAACTACGCACGTCCGCTCATCTATACAACGTTCTTGTCCTACCCCTCGCTGGCGCTCATACGCTCTTCGTACCTACTACTTCAGTCTGGCCAGAGCGTCAAACTACAAGCCCATCTACAGCATCTTACCCAGCATCTCTACACTAGCCTCGGTCATCTCCAGAGACACTCCGACTTGGCTAGTCGAACCCTCACAATTCCAAGTGCATGCCCAAGATCGCCTATATTCGCAGTACAATTAGCGAGACCAAAGGTTCTAGCGAGCTTTTTGCAAACTCATGGGATGATGGTCAGAGCCGTGGTACCGCCAACAGTGCCGGTGGGTACTGCTCGAGTCAGGATCTGCTTACATGCTGGCAACACATCAGCGGAGGTTGACAAACTCGTTGAATTGCTGGGAAGATGGTGCGAAAGTCAAGCCGCTGAGCATTTACAAGATCATGTACAGGAAGCAGTCGTACGAGCCAAACTCTAGCTTTGAATCAAGAGGACAACATAACCCAGAGTTATAATAGTGAACTCGTGAACATCTTTACTTCTTCTTCTTTATATTGTGAGAGTGATCTTATACAAACCACCTCTACCCTCAAGCAAGTGCCTGAACCGTAGCCTCCGCCTCCACAGCCGCAACAACCGCTTCAGCCTCATCCTGTCCCGGAAGCTTACGCTGCTCTCCAATCGTCTCCTCCATCTTCATAGGCCTCAATCCCCACCTGCCAAACATAGCCTTATCCTCTTCCCAACCGTTGCAAGCAGTAGTCAACATCTTCTCGCCCGTAAAGACGGCATTAGCGCCCGCTTGGAAACACATAATCTGCTTCTCCTCGCGCATTGTGTGGCGACCAGCGGCGAGTCTGATTATGGTGGTCGGCATGACAAGTCGCGCGGTAGCGATGGTACGGAGGATGGCGTCGAAGGAGATGGCTTGTGTTTCTCCGAGGGGTGTGCCTTTGATCGGTACTAGGGCGTTAACGGGGAAGCTCTCGGGATGGGCTGGCAGTGTTGCGACGGTGTGGATGAGACCGACGTGGTCACGAGCCTTCTCGCCCAAACCAAGGATACCGCCGGTGCACACGTGTATGCCGGCTTCTTGGACGTTCTTGATGGTGGCGAGTCGCTCGTCGTAGGTGCGTGTGGTGATGACACTGGGGTAGTGCTCTCGGCTGGTGTCGACGTTGTGGTTGTATGCTGTCAATCCAGCGTCTTTGAGCTCTTTGGCTTGCACGGCATCTACCATACCTGTTGTGTAGAAACAGAAAGTCAGTGTATGTCTCACATGCAGTTCGTAAACTTGGTTCTTACCCAAAGTAACACATGCCTCCATACCCATACCGCGCACCCCCTTTATCATCTCCTTGATGTTCTTGAGATTGGTCTTGCGGCCTCGCATGTCTCTCCAGGCAGCTCCCATGCAGAATCTTGAGCTCCCATTCTCTTTTGCGACACGCGCAGCTTCCAAGACTGAATCTACCGAAGACAATTTTGTAGCCTTCAATCCTGTGTCGTAACGCGATGACTGCGCACAGTAAGAGCAATCTTCGCTGCAGCCTCCAGTCTTGATGTTGAAGAGCGTGCACATCTGGATGGCGGCGGGGTCATGGAAGCGCCGGTGCACCGAAGCCTACAACGGGATTGATGAGACATTGTCCCTCCAAATAGTGATGGAGCTGTGTGACATACCGCTGCATGTGTAAGGTCTATCAGCGAAGTATTGTAGACTTCAGTAATCTCTTCCTTCGTCCAGCTCGTCCTGGGCGCACTTGCATTGAGCGCGTTCTCAAAGACGGAGCCTGTCCGCGCTGGTGAGCGTAATTGTTGAGTTCCAGGGTCGACAGGGGTATCGAGGACGGTGCTGAAGGAGCGGGTGATCTGCAGGGAGCGAGGCGCGAGCGACAAGCCCCGGCCTGTTCGAAGAAGCACTCTTTGAGCCATTGCAAAAGGTCAATTGATGCTCGATACGAGTCGTCGGAATCACGTACAGTCAACAGGTGCCTCAGACTAGCTGCCCGCTCACGGCTTACGGGAGACGGCTCTAGGGCTCCAGGAACGCGTCGGCCTGCGTTTGTAGATCAGCGTGGGACTTCCGCCAATCAGAATCGAGGCGATGACCGCGGGGTTCCGTGGCGTCTTTACATTATCTAACTTCCTTAGACCGAGCGGTCCAGCCAAAAACGCCGAGGTAGTTATATACCTCAATGGCTAGTATCGCTGATGTCGACATCGAGTGGAGAATTTTGAGTTTGTTGATGTTGCAAGGTTGCAATCGTCTCCCCGAGAGCCTACTCCAAACCACACCTCCAACTCCACCTGGGCAGTCTGCTGCATCACCTTCCCAAGACCGTCTGTTTGATATGGTTCAGCGCACTCCCCGCTCTCAGCCACTTCAATTGACCGTTGCTGTAACTATGGTTGAGCGGCGCGCTCCACTCTCCTGCATTATCCGCGCGCACCACACGCATGCTAGCCTGCCTTCCCGGCCGTAGCTCGCCGTCTTCAACACCTTGTAGCGTAATGCGATCGCCCAACTGGATACGATCGTAGTCCTGGGGATTCGCAAAAGTCAGAGGCAGCATGCCCTGCTTCTTGAGGTTGGTTTCGTGTATCCTGGCAAAAGAGCGCGCTATGATCGCGACACCACCGAGGAAACGCGGTTCTAGCGCTGCATGCTCGCGCGATGACCCTTCTCCGTAGTTGAAGTCACCGATAATACACCAGTTTACACCTTGATCGCGCAAGTCTCGGGCGACTTCATGCACAAGTCCGATTTCGCTGGTTAGCGGGTGGATCGTGTGGCCGAGCAACTTGGAGTCGGAGCCTAGGAAGGCGTTCGAAGCTGCAAGAAGCATGTTGTTGCTGATGTTCTCAAGATGACCACGGAATTTGTACCACGGGCCTGCGGGACTAATATGATCGGTCGTGCACTTCCCTTGGACTTTGACGAGAATCGGCATGTCTTTCGTCGAGCCGGGAGACCAGGATTTGAAGGGCTCGAGTAGTTGGAGACGCTCAGATCGTGGGTCAATGTCGACTGCCACATCGTCGGCGTCACGAACTGGAGCTTGGTAGAAATCTTCGCCCACAACGAACTGCATGGGCAACTCGACATTTTTTTGGTGCTGTAAACTGGAACCCCTGCGCTGACCCTTCGATTTGAAGAGAGTCGATGACAGGATTGAAATCCAACCTTCCAGAGTAGGCAAAAGCCGTCACCATTTCTGGAGAAGTCACAAATGAACAAGTCTCTGGGTTGCCGTCGTGCCGACCAACGAAGTTGCGATTAAAACTGGAAATTACTGTGTTTCTCTCACGGCCTTTGACATCGACGTCTGTCCGCTGCCATTGCCCTACGCAAGGGCCACAAGTTGTGCTCAGCACGATAGCACCTGCATCGCGCAAAGTCTGCAGGATACCCTCCGACTCAGCAGTAGCGCGTATGTCTTCGCTGCCTGGAGAGACCAGAAACGGTATCTTCACTTTCGGCAGACTAGCAGCCTTGGCCTGCTCGACAAGCTGCGCCGTCTTGTATAGATCTTCATATGAGCTGTTGGTGCAGCTGCCCACCATGGCATGACTGACTTCGACAGGCCAGTCGTTCTTCGCTACGGCAGCTTTGAGTTCTGAAAGAGGATGCGAAAGATCCGGAGTAAAGGGACCGTTGATACGTGGTTCTAACGAGTCTAGATCGATTTCGATAACCGCATCATAGTGCTTCTCGGAGCCTTCATCTGCGGTCAGCAGGATATCCTTGTAGCCATTTGCGAGGCGCGCGACATCCGCACGCTTCGTCGCCGAGAGATATCGATTCATGGCTTCGGAGTAGGGAAAGATACAGGAAGTCGATCCAATTTCAGCTGACATATTGCAGACAGTCGCCATGGCCGTGGCACCCAACGTCTGCGTACCTGGGCCGAAGAACTCAATCACCTTGCCCTTTCCGCCTGAAACAGATAGTATACCAGCGAGTTTGCAGATGATATCTTTTGTCGAGGCCCATCCATGCAAGCTACCGGTAAGTCGTACGCCTACGATCTGTGGGCACATGAGCTCCCAGGGCATACCAGCCATCGCATCGACTGCATCAGAACCCCCAACCCCGATACCAAGCATTCCCATGCCGCCGGCGTTGGGCGTATGCGAGTCCGTCCCGATGATCAAGCCTCCAGGAAACGCGTAATTCTCGAAGATGGTGGTGTGGATAATGCCGGCGCCAGGTTTCCACCAGCCGATTCCGTACTTCTTCGCTGCGCTACTAAGGAACGCGTAGACCTCGCGATGCTCCTTTCTCCCACGGATAAGGTCCTCCTCGGCGCCGTCGCGCGATACAATGAGGTGATCGCTGTGCACTGTTGTGGGGATCTGGACTCTCGGGAGGCCTGCGCTGATGAACTGCAGCAATGCCATTGTCGCCGTCGCATCATGACATGCGACTCTGTCTGGGCGGAGGTGCAGCAGCGTCTCTCCACGCCTGATCTCATCCAGACACCAGTGGTGCTCGTCTGAAGTGTAAAGGTGAGTATACAGCACTTTTTCTGTCAGGGTAAGGGGGCGCCGCGAGCCATGTCTAACAGACTTGAGCTGCAAGACCTGCCGGTCGTAGTCGAGTGGTATGCCTGCATCGAGAGGACTGATCGACACCCGCGGTGCAAGCGAAGCCAGACTCCTCGCATGCGAATTGCTACATCGATGTAGGGGGTACCTTCGCGCTGCGACTTTAGCGGTGAGCATGACTTGACGATGGCTCGAACAGCACAGGAGAGATAGTGCATTCCATGTTTGCGATATTGTGAGAAAAGGCAGGTCGGAAACATGCCCCTTATCCGTAGCCGGTCGGCTTTTGGATATAGCGCTAGATTCTCGGGATATCTTTTGAAGCCGAGCAGAACAGTGCCAAGGGAACTATAGACAATGAGGAGTTTGAACAATCACAAACAATAGAGCAAGTAACCAAATGCAAGGGCATGGAGCCTGCAATTCCACACGAAAGACTCGTCGTAGTCTTCAGCATGCATAGTTTGTGTGACGGAAGCTGATTAGTCTGCCTTTTCTCGAATCTGGCGCATGAGCGAGGCTTGGGTATCAGTAAGGACATGAAGCAGATGCGATAGGTCTATTCTACAACGCAAGAGCGTTTCGAATGTGTTCGCGTCGTCGCGTCGCGTCGTTATCGCGTTCCAACGCAGGAGCCAGCAGCCAGACGCACCAACCTTGGAAGTTCTAGAACACGATGACGTAGCGCCCCGTCCCTCCACCAAACTTCCACACCTGCCCAGGTGCGCTCCAACTCTAGCAATCTCATCTCCAACAGTCCCACAAACCGACCATCGAGCTACCCCAGGCGCTCTTCTAAAGCGACCATGTTCTCCCCCTCGATCTACACCGTCAGCGTCTTCCAACTCGGCCTCACCTCGGCCCTCAGCGCCTACGGCCTCTTCCTCTCTTACCAAAACATAACGCGCCTCCAGCAGTACGAAAAGCAGAGCGAGAAGGCAGCAGAATGGTCAAACACCGCAGCGCAGAGATTGCATAAGACCAGGTCGACACAGACGAGTGGAACCGTTACGGTATGTCCAAATTTTAACTGCTTCCTTCTTGCACCATGAGATATCTGATTTCGAATACTCACCCTCTGGTTGTACATCATCACACTGCCGCCCTTGTCACCTCCTCGCTTTCCCATTCCAAATCAACGTCAACGCAAGAACATCTTCCACTAACAAACCCCTCACAGCTCCTCCTCAGCCTCCTAACCTCCACAGCCCTCCTCACCATCCCAACTCTCTCCTCCCCAAAACTGCTCATCGGTACTGGCTTAGCAAACGCAGCAGCCGCATACCTCGCTCGAGTCCACATGTCAAATTTCTGGAACGACAAGAACCAAACGAAAATTCCCTTCGTTGAGAAGTTCAACGAAGCGATACGGGGAAGCGAGCTCGTCGTCTTGCTACTGGGTACACTGAGTCTAGGCTGGGCAGCAGCAGGAGGCGTGTGGGCGGGCATGGCGAACGGCGGAAGCGGGATATTGGGACTGGGTGTTTGGGGGCTGGTTGTGGGGGGGAGGGTCATGTCGATTGCGCCGCAGATGGGATGGACGGGTAGTACTCAAAGCTAGAAAGGGGATAGAAAGAACGGTCTACTTTGATTTCCATATATACGGGTATCTTGAACGATGAATCACGATTTCACATCCCCCATCTCACTCATCTCGCGCACCAACCTCACACTATCCGCTTCTCGGACCCAGTCTTCTATCCTCGCCCCCACATCCCCCACTAACTTCTCATACGTCTCGTTGATGAAGAAAAGCGAGGTATGTGCCGTCACCTCGTCCATGTGCTCCATGAAGACGCGTATCCATGTGGGGTCTTTGTTCCCATCCGCGTCTTTCGGCGGTAGCATGCAGAATTTCTTGAGCTTCTTGGGTTTGGCAGGCGCACTACTTTCTTCCGACTCGTTTTTTGGCGGGTGATGGCTATTCTGGCTGTCCGTTGTGGAAAGGGTGTAGGAGGAGTCGGCGCGGTTGTCTGGTGTATCTTGGCGCATGATGCCGCTACGGGAGAATTGGTAGTTGGCGTAGGGGTGCTGGGGGTTGTGGTGGGCTGGTTCGGAGTCGCCCAGTTCAATGGCACCAATGTCTTCTTCCAGGTCAGTGGTGGTAGCACGTTTTGGTGAGGCTTTGTCTTCTGCGGGTATCTTGCCGTCGCGCAAGTCTGCTTCTCGTTGCCTTTGCCGCGCTTCTTCTTCTCTCTGCTCTGCCTCTGCTTGTCGCTGTTCTCTTTCTTTCTGTCTTTGTTTGTCCTCTGCTGACATGTTGTTTGCCTCTTCGGCCTTCTTCTGCTCTTCCTTCTCCTGCTCCTTCCTTGCTTTCTCACGTTCTTCTTGCCTCTTCTTCTCTTCCTTCTCTCGGTCCTTCTTCTCTTTCGCTTTTTCCTTTTCCCATTTCTCTTCCATCTTGGTCCGTTCGTTGATCGTCTTGTTGCGTGTCTTGACAGCTTTCTGGTATACCTTAAGAGCCTGGTCGTGCTCTTTCTCTGCAGCTTTGCGCTGGGCCTTGTCGGAGAATTGCATCAGATCAACAAATGGCGGCTCCTGCGGGATAGGCGGGATCTCTGGTAAGTTTGGAGGACCGCTGTTCTCGCGCGCTGATTCCTCGAAAGTTTGAGGTGCTGTAGGGCTGGTAGCCGAGAGGAGGTCTTGAGGGCTGACAGGCACGACGCCGTCCTCTCGATGCTCGTGGACTTTGATGGATAGCGGCGGAGAATCTGCCATGGGTTCAGGATGCACGTGTGTCATCTCTGGCTCGGACGATGTGATTGATGAACTTCTCGACCTCTCTTCTTCCTCTGTTTGAGCGGGTATCTGTCGCGATGCCTCACTCGAGGCACTCATGTTGCTATTTTGATGCTGTAATTGCTGACTGGATGACCGTGATGGAGATGGTGATTTTGGAGAAGGCGATTTGGGAGATTTCGGCTTCTTGGGTCTCCCGGTGCTTGCAGTGTAGTAGTTGACAAAGCGTACGCGAGGTACTGTGCGCCCTTGGCCAAAACCAGATCTCCTCTTGCTTTCGTCGTCTTCTTCCAGCGCGCGCACCCTTGCGTATCTGTTCTTCAATTCCTTGTAGTCGGCCATTGCGCTACCGAACTCGAAATGAGACTTGACGAGACCTTTAGTGGCTTCTTTCAAGCCGTCTTTGTAGTGTTTGGTAAGCCAGTGTAGACTGTTTTCCCAGCCCTTCCGATTTGGCAGATTCACATCATTTGGGAATGCCGGGTTGTAATTGGGATCCGTAGGCTTTGGGTTGAAGATTGTACTCATTCTACTGGGTCTCTTTCCAACGTCGGCGTCTTGCACAATCGCGTCCTGTGGTGTTGGCGGTGAACTAAAGATGCTGCCTAGTCCAGCTTTGATAATTCCAGGATGCATGCCCAGGAACGGAACATCGAAATTCACGATACCAATGATGCGATGGCGGAATACTAGCGCGATGTCCGCAGCGAGCAAGCCACCCATGGAATGACCGAGCAAAACAACGTCGGTCCATTGATCCTCGTGTGGAGCTAGCCTGACAGCTGTCAGTCCTGGGCATGTTCGTAGGTGAGAGAACCGAACCATCTCGAGAAGTTGTCTCTCGCAATCTCAAGCGAGTCCCGTGACTTGTATCTGGGATAGATTTTTGTGTGGACGACATGGGTTTCGGCGAGCGTGATGGTTACAAGATTGTGCACGTGGGCTGGGAAGCTTCTAAAACTTGTTTCGTTGCCCATGAAGCCATGAATGAAAACCAGCATTAGGCGCCGTCGCCCAGTCTCTCCCTGCGAGGGATCTGGGACGAGCGACTGGGTCGAAGAGGAGCGCGGGTCTTGCGACGATATGCCCATGACGGAGTAGGGTGGAGGCGCATCACTTGTGGAAGAGTCTCGGGGAGGAAGTGGTGGTGGGCGTCTTTGGTGCTTTTGGTCCGAAGCTGCTTGATTTGTCGGCGACGTCATTGTTAGATGTGGATGCACCTGTTACGACACGCATGGGAAGAGGCGCGAATTATATAACCAGTGCCTTGAAAACTGGGAAGTGTTTGCGAGGCTTGGAAGGCGCGCAGTTCAGAGGGGCAATGTGGGGTAAAACGCGACAACTCATACGCAGGTCCAATACGAAGGACGGCGTATTCGCTCGCCACTCGCGTATTCACCTATACGCATGTTCAACCAGCAACAAGTAGGTATAACGAGTAGATGCGCTAGAAAGTCGAGACTGACTGGCTCAAGAATGCACACCGTCAGATGTCTGGATTCCAACGAAGAGAGTCGTGCGCAGCGCGATGTGGTGGTCCACAAGCGGCAGGCAGTCGTAGTTGGGCGTGTGGAACCCCATGAGACGCACGCTTTCCTAGCAGAGACAAAGAGTTAGAACGCAGCAAGGGACTGGACCGCTGAATCCGAATCTGACGCGCCGCCGATCACCCCTTCGGTTATATAGTTACATGGACATTCTATAGGTTTGTGTTTCGAAGTCACGCTCGTGTCAGAGGATATTTGGAGTTCCGTGTTATGGTGCATGACTCGTGCATATAGAGCTGATCACTGAGGCCTTGTCGTTTAGGTTTGCTAAGGTCTATGAAACTATATGACGAATAGTCATGCACCGCAGAGTGGCACATGTCACAAGTCATGAGGAATGAGGCATGCTGAAGGGCAGGTCTGGATTAGGAGGGTAATGTCAGACGGCGTGGATGGCCTCGTTCTTTGTTCGGCGTGGTTCATGCGCAGTTGTTTGTTGACGCGATAGGCCAGGGGCTCCAGACAAACATACTAGACAGTGGCGCGTTCCAGAGAGGAAGCTCGTGATGTTGGTGGTGAACTATGAAGGCCACCCTAGCGAACAATGAAGACTACTCGGGCTTGGCAATACGCCAGCCAGCAGACACGGGCCGGCGGTCGTGGAAAGGGCACGACGGCAGATTGCAGCAAGCGAGTCCCCCAAGGCGACGAGCACGAGTCGGCGATGCTTGTGCGACAATAGCAATGGCAGGTGCGACAACCCAAGGGCGGCAACTAAGAATAACACCTTAGCAGACTTTGCAGCCCTGCATACGCCGTTCCAGAATGCGGTACCTGAAAGGCCGTCGCTGGATGGTGTGGCGCCACTGCAGGTGCAAGCGGGACGGCTAGTTAGCAGCCCCTTTGGACCATGGTACGCCAATTCTCCGAAGTTATACTGCCGAAGAGTGAAGCTCGACGATGCGCAGCGGGTGGGCGAGGACGAGATTAAGAACGAGATTGCCTTCGTCACCAGTCGTCATTGCCGTGACGATCGCAAATGTGCTGAGGGCGTGTTGTCATATCGTGTGCCGGTGGGTCCTGCTATTCCTGGACATATCATCTCGGTTGCGGGCCAATCAGTCCCACAGGGCCCGTGCCAACGGCCGACGGACCCCAAACGGTTTCTCGTCTCCTCGCTGCACCTGGCTGGGCTGGAGCGTCGGCGTGCTGTGTCTGTGTCTGCTCCCTGTGTCCCTCAGGCTCTCTCCCACGACGCTTCCGCCGCGACGTCGACAATTCCACGGACCCAGCGCTACCACGGCCAAGGGACCCTCAGGACAGCAGCTGTTGGAGCCGCCGTCGCGCGACACCCACACCACGTCTGGCCCACCCCGTTGCACGATACACGACGCTAGAAATTGCGTCGGCCGCCCGTTCCCCATAACCTCCCCGTCCGCCCCCTCAACCGCGCGACCGTCGCGAAGCAAATGCTGGCCTATTGATCGCCTTCACGTAGGTCCTCCTCAACTTCATCCTCCTGACATGTGAGTGCTGATCGTTGCCGCCTCCAGACCATCCCTCAGTCAGTCACCTGGCGTCCATTCTTTTGCCGACATTCACTCGCTCCCACCCAAACCCACTCCATTGACTGGACTCCCTGCACCGGCTGAAGCCCGTACGTCCGCTCATTCGCACACCGTCCCTACAACACATGTTCCGTCAAACAGCGCACCTCGCCACCGATACTCTGGAAGCATCGCCCTAGCCCATATTGCCTGGACCGTCTCTAGATCTTTATGGACCCCGTTGCAACACCCTCCAGGATATCCAGAGTCGATTCGCGCTACCGTCACCGCGCGCAAACCGTCCCGCCCCAGAGCGAACCTGTGCCGCAATCTGAAGAGAAAGAGGAGGAATCAAGTCAGGACGACTTTATCCCTGAGCTGAGAGCCAGAGACAGCATGAGCAGAGGCCATCGCTTCTTTCACCGTCGCGCTGCCCTGGGCAACACGAAGGTTGTCACTGTCGCCGTCGAAGTAGTCGGAACCGTCGATACCAGCGGAAGTTTTATCCCCCAGGAGACCATGGCGCCTGTCACACCTCAGTCCCCAGTTGCTCTTACACCGACCCCTGCCGCAGTCGCAGCAGCTTCACCAGCACCAGCGCCCTCAGTGGCTCCCGCCGCGCAGCAACCACTGCCCTCCGCTCCCGCACCTGGTGTTCCAGCAGTACCAGCAGTACCTACAGTTGCGGCTCCTGTGCTTCCATCCGTCCCAGCAGTCCCACCTTTCCCAAGTGACCTCGTGGTTCCAACCGTTCCTGCGTACCCATACTCCACAGGCGGCCAAGTCCCGGCCACCTCCGACTTGAGCGCATCTCCAATTCCAACTAGCAGCCCCGAAAGCGCTGCGACTCCATCTGCAGCCCCCGTGCCGCTATCAGAAATAAGTTTCATCTTGAACTCAACAGCATCTAGTAAGCCAGACGATACTGCCAACATGATCAAGTCTAACAAGTCCAGGCACTGCTTCCTTGTTTTCATCATCTTCATTCGTCTCCCTTGACAGCATCTCGGCGTCAACTTCGACTGACCTGATTGCGACCATCGCAGCAGCCCCGACTCTCTCGACATCTTCATCGGCATCACAATTCACGTCCTCGTCCGACGCATCGTCATCTTCTCAAACTTCAGCAGAATCTGCTTTCCCTAGCAGTACCGTCATCTCCTCTGATGCTGCGTCAACAACAGCATACTATGGTGGCGCCGGTGGGGACGCGTCTGGAACGGCGGCTGCCCCTGCTGCCACCACAGCAGGCATCTCAGATGCTGATGCTAACACCTCTCCTCCTCTACTTGAAACCCCACAAGTTGTCGGAAGTGTAGTGGGTAGTTTGGCTGGCGCTGCGCTCATTCTCGCCATAATACTGCTGCTGCTTAAACGTTACAAGCGGAAGCAGGGCGGTGCTCTACAACTCACTGGCGACGATCACACCGATAACAACCAGTCGATGAGGCAAGCACCCACCACAGCTAGTACCTTGGTTCCTGTCGCCTTCCTGAACCGTTTTTCCGGTCTGTCAGGCAAGACTGCGGAAACCAACCTCAGTGGTGGTGAACGCAGCTTTCAACGAGTCTCAGGGCGCAAGCTTCCATCCGCTTTCAGCGAGGGCATGACATCGGATCAGTTCTCTCGTGGCGGCACAATGTCTGGATCTTCTTTCTACCAAGATGAACACGGCACGTATGGCGGTCCCGGCATGTCAAAAGAGTTTGGCAAGGAGATCGGTGACAGCCCAACGAACCGAGAGTCAGGACCCATGAACATTCGACCCAGCCCAGCCAGGACACCAGTCATACGGCATCCTGATGATGGCAACCCCTTCGCGGACCGCCACTATCTCAGCCCGCCACAATCTCCAAATCCTGATGCCCCACCCAGAGGCACTCTTGGTAGAAGTCTGCCTTCGGCGGACGGATCCAGGTCATCTCGGTTTACAGAGAACGTTTGAATGATCTACTAGTCTTTTATTGCCTTCTTACTCTCGCTCCAGCATCTGTTTTACCTAACGACACGCATGAACGTGCGTATTGCTCACCTCGCATTGTACCCACCATCTCGCATCTCTTGTCGGTCTCGTCTTGTATACCCCCAGGATCCGCTCGACAGGTTCCACTACTCACCACATACTGTCCTTAATCCGGGCCGCAATCTGGCGGCCCCAGAACTAATGTCTTGTCGGCTTCCTTTTACTTGTTTGTTGTTTTACTATATAGTCGTTTCCAGTTTCCATTCTTCACGATAACTGCCGGATCGGGAAACGGTGCCTTTGTTTCATACCCCCCTGGTTGTTGCTCTCTCTCAAGGGAGAAATCCCTGGGTCGCACGACCATTTGTTTATATCGGCTCTGTGGTCCGTGTATATATTCTACGCTGTGCTTTGTTGAAAGCCGGCTTCGTGCATATGGTCGCCATGTTTGTCATGTATGTTGGGGCGCGAGGGCAATTTCGGACTAGAGGTCTCGACTATAGGGTTGGCGGAGTTCATAGTGGTCTCTCCCAATGCTCAAAAGTTTGGTCTTGCAAAAATTACAGTCTAACCTGCGTGCACCTCGTTGATCCAGTGATGCATCGGATAAGTATGCATGCTGCTTACCACGTTTCTATTTCCAGCACAATACGCAATACTAGCACACATACGGCTGCAGTATTTCCTGTTCATAGCCGGCGCAGCCTGTGCGACCGTTTCCTTAACACGGTCCATGTCATGTTCATCACCTCCGTGGTCTTTTGATAGGGTACTTGCCTTCCTCATGACATCGTTCTCGGTTGGCCGGCCGCAGCTCAGCCCCACCCGTGCTTGCCTAACCGTAAGCACCGCCCCAAGATCGACGGTAGTACCGCCTAGCGTCACGTAAGGCTTCCCAGATGGACATGATTAAATGCCAATGCCGACACCAGACTCATACCTATTGCTCTTACTATCTGACTCTCAACTCCAGAACGTCACTGTGTCCTATACTACTTACCATTCGCGCACCTATCTCTAACACCCGACAACAAGCAACAGCAACAGCACCCCCAACCCCAACATCACCACTACCACGCATCCTTCCCCCCAACAACCACCCACCCCCACAACCATGGCCCTCGCCCCCGCCCCCCAGCCCATCGGCGTATTCCCTCAATTCTTCGCCGCCGGCCCCGAAACGCTCGTCCTAAAAGAAAAAGTCATGTCCCTCAGCGGCGACAGCTTCAGCATCAAACTCGCAAACGGCACGCCCGTCCTCAAAGTCGAAGGC
This sequence comes from Alternaria triticina, assembly GCA_022609215.1. NCBI lineage: Eukaryota > Fungi > Ascomycota > Dothideomycetes > Pleosporales > Pleosporaceae > Alternaria > Alternaria triticina. The sequence continues at coordinate 235,530 of JAGKPX010000029.1, forward strand.
AAAGTCATGAGCCTGACGGGCCGCAAGAAGATGTTCGATATGCAGGGTAACCACCTGTGCAGTATTGTGAAAGAGCATTTCCATATTCATTCGACGTATGTGGTGGAGAGTGCGGGGGGTGAGAAGATTATGGAGGTGAAGAGTAGTTTTAAACGTAAGTGATGGTTTAAGAGATGGGAATGGAGATGATGGGTCTCCTGGATAGTTGTACCAGAATGTATGACTAACTATTTCGATCCAGTATTTGGTAGCAAAGCAACAGCAACATTCACCTCGCAGAACGGCAAGCAGGAAAGCCTCACTATGAAAGGCGACTTCTTCGATACTCAAGCTGATATCCTCGATGAGGCGCAAGGAGGTACGTATCTCCCCCTCCCCTCCCTCCCTCCCTTCCCTTCTCCCATCTCAATCCCCATACCCACCCACCCCCAAACCCCCCATACTAACCCCCCTCCCACACAGGCCTCGTCGTCGCCCGCATCGACCGCAAGCTCCTCAGCGGCAAAGACATATTCTTCGGGCAGCAAACCTACGGCGTGCAAATCGCGCCTGGAGTCGACATGGCGCTCATCGCCGCGCTGTGCATCTGCCTCGACGAGAAGAACAACGAGGGGTCGTAGAATAACTCGAAGAGGAAACAGGTGCCGTATGTGTTTTCTTTGGCGAACAAGGCGACTAAAGGGAGGAGTGGGACGTGGATGGAGAGGGCGACTAAGGGGAGGAGTGGGACGTGGTGGGAGAGGGTGGAGGGCGTGGGGATGAGGAGGGGGACTTGGTAGTAGGGATGGGAGAGGAGGGGAGGGGGAGTGTGGTGTTTGTTGTGTATACCCTTTGCGTGGAATATTGGTGTTTCTTTCTAGTCCATGAAACTGTTTCTTGAGTTTATGTGTCTGATGATGAGAGAAGTTTGTCGAAAGTTGATCTCTTCACGCGTCTCCGTGGGAGATGACAGTGCTTGAAACACGTATAACTTGGTTGCCAATATCATGAGGCATCATCAGACCACACATGGTCTGACCACTGCGACTAAACGGCACGACGCATCACTCACGGTCACGACAGGAGAACGAAGAGTGAAGTAGATAATCTTGATATTAAAGGAGCGTCTTTAGTTGCTTGTCACTCACTCATCTCCATCCCAGCATCTATACACAACAACAATCCCTTTAACTACGCCCAGAAACCCCACAAAAAACAACAACAAAGGAGAGATCTAATAAGCCGAAGTACAGGGCAATCGGGAAAAAACATGGCTGAAATGACCACGTCCCGCAAAATATATGCTAGTAATGCAGTCTAACACGAAGCAGACGGAGAAGCAACAGAATATGGAGAAGGATGGGAATAACTCAGAGGCTACGCAGGAAGAGATAACGAAAACGCCTGCCCAATGAATGCTATGCTTGACTTGGAAAAACTTATCAACACCTTCTTCTGCAACAAAACTTTTGGCCGGCCTGCTTGTATATGCTCACGTCTGCAATCCGTTCCTTGTCCCGATCTTTTTTTCGCGGAAAGGGGGGTATATATGCCACATGGCTTGACAATGGCGGGGGCGCGGGAAAGGGGCCGGCTGCGAGGGTACTGCAGCAAGGTCGATGAACGACCAAAGAATTAAGGGCACTTGTCTGGACCGTGTGTTGGGGGCGATCCAGCTAACCATGGTCAATTACTTCGATCCAGCGAGCAATTCCGATCCGGGTACATTGTGGCCGAAGTCAAGTATCAGAGTCCTGCCATCCTGGCTAGTAGCAACAACGCGTCTGTAGTCACTCTTGGCTGAGAGGATCCAGCTCGTTGTCCAGTTCTTGTAAACAGCATATGTTTGCCCAGTCTCGTAATCCGAAACTTGTATACTCTGGTCGTACGAGCCAGACACGATGCGACCGTTGAAGGCGTCGAGGAATAGCGATCGTACAAGACCGTCGTGCTTAACTCTGCTGTGGACCAGCTCGCCGGTTGAAGCATCAAACTTGTACACGACGTGGTCATTACCACCGGCGAGAACGTATTTTGCATCATCGGAAAATTCGACAGCGGCGAGACCACGGTCTTCGGACGGGAAGTCTTTGATTGAAACACCGGTCTCAAGGTTCCAGAGCTTAGCTACACCGTCGCCACTAGCGGAAACGAGGAAGTTGCCGCGTAGCTGAACGGCGTTGACGGGGCCTCTGTGACCCTTGAGTGTGCGGACGCAGTTGCCAGTCTTGCGGTCCCAGACCTTGATCATGGCGTCCTTGGAGCAGGAGATGATGTACTTGTCATCAAGGCAGACATCTAGGACACCAGCCTCATGGCCGCGGAGTCGGTACATGGGAACGTACTCATCGCCGGTAATGTCCCATACGATGCAGGTGTAGTCCGAGGATCCTGTCACCATGATCTCGCTATCGTACTGTAAGCAGAGAATGGAAGCGTCGTGGTAGTCGGCGGGGACGGTGTATATCTCGTTGCCAACCTTGGTGCCGTTGAGCGAAGCGTGGCTGATGACTCGTTCCGGTCGCTCCTCCATGGGTGGGGGAGTGTTGGCTGTTGGCCGGTGGTTGGGTCCGCCGTAGACCCTGATGCACTTGTAAGTTTTCAGGTCCCACACGCGGATAGTCCTGTCTCGGGAGCCGGTGATGGCCTTGTTCTCGTCAAACTGGCAGCAGTAGACGCTATCTGTGTGACCATTCAGGTAAATGGCAGCGGGTGTACCGGTCTTCCATCGCCCGTCGATTGTGCTCCGCGCCCTGAACATCTGCTTCCAGTCCTGGGCCGGTGCTGGGTTGCCGCCTGCCATCTTGCCAGTGCCCAAGCCGCCCATCTGGATAGGCGCAGGGGAGACGTGTACTTCGGGTTCGTGTTTGCGGAGGAAGACATTCCGCCAGACGTGCGGTGACGAGGCGTGTTCGTTCCAGCTGCGCGAGACGCGCTCGGCCCGTACGAGAGAAGCGGCATCGAGGTTTGACAGAACGGTGGTGGCTAGCTCGGCAGGAAGGCGTTGGAAGGGATCGACTGTGACACTGTTAGCGTGGCCCCAATGACTGGTGTTTGCCGACTCACTCATCTTCTTCTCCGTGACACTGTCGGCGCGGACAATGGGAGAAGCACATGTCATGTCCACACCGCTCTCATTGTCCTTGATGTCGTCATCACGCATGGACGTGGTGATGAGGCCATTGAGAAAGCGGTGGGTGTGTTCCTGCTCGCGGCGGAGCTGGTTCTGGCGGTCCTGGTTTGCGGCGGCTGCTGCTTGTCGGGCAGCGGCGCCTGGTACGGACTGGCTGGGATAGGAGACGGCGGGCGTGAAGAGAGCTTTGGTGATGTCTGTCGAGGGCCCCGGAGCTGTGGGGCGGCGTCGCATGCTACTCAGGCGCTTGAAGGGAGCAAAAGCCTTTGAGCTTGTGCTTTGTGGTTGCAGTTGAAAAGTGGGAATGCCAGAGTCTTGGTGTTGCAGGGGCATTCGCTGTTGATCCATGGTCGACTTCTGGCTAGCGCTCGAAGAGGGCAACGACTCGAATAAGGAATGAATGGAGCCGCGGCGACGCTGTGCAGGAGTGGCGGACGACACGGACGACATGCGCCGGCGCGTCTTTTGGCGGGTGAAACTACCAGCGACTGCACCAAACGCGCGGGAGAAGGAGCTGGCCTGTGAATGCTGCGACAGGCCGTCGGCGTGCATGGTGGCTTCGTTGACGGCGTCCAACATGTTGGTGTCCTTGACGTCGTGTTGGTAGTGGGTAGGGAATGTCTGCGAGATGGTGCGCTTCATCGTGTGCGGCGGCGGCGCGGCAGAGGTGTAGGCGTCGTCGTCCACGTCGGAAGAGGTCTTCGGTCGGTGCGACAGGATGGACTGCCTGCGATGCATGCTCCCAGGGATGCTGACTACTGAGCCCGACGAGTTGCGGTGAAGGGCAGAGGCGAAACAGAAAGCGAATCGTAACGTCGCAGGATAACACGGCGGTGACTAAGAGAGCGTGCACAGCGAAGCGGGCTGCGAGGCGTAGGGAGAGTGGAGGGTTTGGGCGGAAAGCAAGGATACGCAAAAGAGTCGGACACGAGGTTTATAGCATGAGTATTAGTAGTCGCAGGAGAGGGAAAACAGAGCTTGTTAACAACGCCAGACGACGTGCCACACACTAGGCCAGGAGACTCAGCCGATCTCAAGCCGGTTCGAGTGCCTCCCGAACGTGGTCTGTTCACCAAAGCAACTCCAGACCCACCCCTGCAAATTACCACTTATCTTATCATGCCAGCACTACCCACACCGTCCTGAAGAAGTCGTAAAGAGTACCGTTCGACCGCCTGCTGCTGCATCCGGCTCCTCCGATCCACTGTCACCACGGCCTCCTGCGTCTGCTTATGCTACACCGCTCCGACGGTACGCCATCCAAGTCGCTTCACGGTACACCATCTTGAATCGCGTGGAGCCCACAACCTAGATCACGCGAAACCGGGCCAAACCATCGCTCAAACATCATGGCATCAACCGCTCCACCCGCCCCCATACCCACCGTCTACCGCCTCGTCTTCTGCTGGCTAGAGCCCGCTTCCATCCTTCTAGGTGCCATCTACGCGTTTTTCTTCCAATCCACCTACCTGGACTTGACCCATGCAGCCAGCTCGCCGGGCCTCCCGGTTCCAATCTCAACATCCATAGTCATGTCACAGTTAGCGAATCTGTACCTTGGACTTGCTTTTTTGGAAGCCTCGATCCTGCGCGCCACGCTCGACGTCAAAGTCAGGAAGACCTTCATAGTCGGTTTGCTGCTCGCCGACCTAGGCCATTTGTTCTCTGTGTTGCCGGTCGGAAGCGAGATCTACTGGGCCTTTTGGCGATGGAACGCCATCGATCTGGGGAACGTCCCGTTCGTTTACTTCTTAGCGGTGACGCGCATTTGCATGCTTCTTGGCGTCGGCTTCCAGAAGGAAGGTGTGAGATCGAAGCTGACATGAAGGCGCACTGGCAGCAGAATGCAAAAACACAAATCCCATGTATATATTTCTAGTCGTGTCAATAAAATGTCATGCATCGTAGCGAGTCCACCAGCCGTCACCACGACCATCGCAATCTCTCATTTCCACATGTGCGCCCGTCACAAACAACCCAATCCTGCCCAACACGCCCGACCAAAACGAGGACATTCTCGAGCCTGCCTCGCCTATTCACGATTCATCCCTAACCAGGCAGCCCAACCGAGCAAATCGCATACCTCGTTACCCCAGACCCACAGTACAAGACCCTGTACATCATCTCGTGCATACCCTTTCACCCGTCATCTCACCGACCGACGGGCCTCACCGCCCCAAATCTCTTGACCAAAAACCTTCACCCCTCGGAATCATTCCGAACCTAACAATCACCAAAAACGAGCAAATGGCAGCTTACCCGCAGCAACGCAGCACCACAGTGAAACGCCATTCATTACACATTACACACTGAAAGCCCGCCCTCTCTTACCGCCGCCGCGATGAATCCAAAATTCTGCCTTGTGAGGTCCTTTGTCAGGTAAATCCAACAAAGACGCTGACTGACACGTCTCCATGCTTCTCGACAAAAAATCATCGCGTGGCATCCCCGGCACCACACACATGCAGCATGCCGAGAATAGCAACTGCCAACATCGTCCTTCGCCACGCCTGCTCAGCCTCATGCCCTGCATACCCACCCGCCAGTCATCAGCAACTCCCCCAGCACCAGTGCAGGGCAAGGTGCGCGGGAATCCCGGAGAGGCAGCGGCGCAAACGTCATTCCTACCCCATCAAATCAATTTTTCTTCTCTCCACCATTCTTTTTCTTCCTTGCCCATTCGCAACATTCGCATCATACTCGGGCTTAGCTGCTTAGCACGCCACTGCACATATGTAATCGCAGATCTTTGATGTATGTTGGGAGAGGCAAATTTGAAAGAAAGGGAACACTTCCACGTCGTTGGGACATCAATCCCGCTTTCTGTTTCGCCGAAACACTAATTCACGTTGACTACCATGGATACGTGCTGCACACAATTTGTTAGCATGTTAGTGAGGGTCGGTCCTGTATGCCCATGACACGCGCCTTGCATCATGTCATGTCGAACCAAACGTTAATCTTTACATGCGTACCATGGTTTGCGCGGGCGCAAAGGGGGTCTTCGCCATGATGTCGCCGACCTTTCTATTGTGCACGAGTTCCGAGCAGTCCCTAGAAAGATGGCTACGTGGGTATGATGGGGTGGCCGTCATGTGTACCAGTGGATGGCTTGGCGGGGTCGTGTAGGGAGGGAGCGCGGAGAAAGGGTGTAATGGACCCCGCACCCACGATGTGAAGTTCGGGGGTATACCGTGGTACACGTGCTTCTAGACGGGCCTGCCAAGATTTGACAACGCAGCGTGTTCGAGAACAATCGCGAGTATTCATGGCGTATATGTAAGATTGCGCTACGTCACAGAGTTTGCCTGTAGTAGTACCCGCAGCTTGAGATTGCTGCCATGTAATTAAGGCACGGCACAAGGCACGATGGTGGTCAACCCTTTCCAACGTTTCGCACGGTTTGGTTTCAGAAACACATCGTCTCACTGCAAAACATCAACACACAACACTCGTTACAAAGACGAACAATGATAGAGATTTCAAGACACTGCTTCCCCTGCACCCGCAGAAGCCGGAAGCGACAGGAAGATACGGGGTATAATATCCACACCAGAAAACAGTAATCCAAACACGAGACCCAGTTACAAAAGTTCAACCCCAATGCTGTAGAGATACCCGCTTTTCCCGATTGCAACATGAAAACGCGCCTTGACCCCATACCAATCAATAAGCTTTGCTCATACATGTATATTAGGCCGTAATCGATCCGAACACCGTGCAAAGTGACGCAGTATAAACAGAAAGCGAGTGAAATCATGGTACATCGCAGATACATAACAGCGCCCGAAGGCAAAAAGAGGCGAAAGAATAGACGCAGGTATGCGCGTCAGAAAAGGAACAAGATCCCAAAAGGGTGGTAAGAATGAGGCTCAAAGCATGGATGGATCAAGTGTTCCACCCATGCTGTCCATGGTCTTCTCGAGCATGTCAAGGTCCATCATAGTCCCTGGACCATAGTCGGGGAATAACATCATGTCCTCGCTGTCCATGGGAGGAAGAACAACGCCCAGATTCTGCAGGTCTTCAGAGAGTTGCATATCCATTGGGAGGACATCACCAGCCATGTTGATGTGCCATGCATCGGGCATGTCGGCGTCCTTGAGATCGATGTTGATGACGAGATTGTCGTTCTCGGAAATGTCAGACTGTCGTGTTGAAGGCGTGTCTTTGTTAGATGACTCGGGCGTGGCGGAGGGTGAGGCGGGCCGGGAGCGGAGTGCCCACGTGTTATCTTCGTCCTTGAGATCAAAGACTGTAAAAGGCCCGTTCGCGTCGAGAGCGGCAAAGGTATCTTCGTAGGAATAGTCAAGAAGAGACATTGGCAGCATGGGCTGCTGCGGCGTCTGCTCTTCTTCTTGAACCACAGGCTCCGGAGCTGTTGCTTGCTGCTCCTTGGGTACGGATTTGGGGATGCTGGCCGGTGTGGGTTTGCCGCGGGCACCCGAGCCAGGTGTGCCCACCTTGGTCATCGCCTGGGGTGTCTTGAGTAGATTCGAAGACGGTGAGTCCTTGACGCCTGTTTGCGTTGGCACCCGCGCCATCGCCGTAGTTGCTGGCTGCTGTCCAACTGGAGTGGCAGCATTGTTCGAAGCGCCAGGGGTCTGCTCCGGCTTGACAGCCTGTTGAGTTGCTCGTGGCGCAGCTGGTGCGGGCTTCGAGGCGCGTTTGGCAGCGTTCGGATCGACCTTCGCTTCGCCAGTCTTCTGGTCAATATCCAGGTAATCCGCCATAGAGTCGAGAGCAAACTGCATCGGGTTCTCGACCTTGACGTGTATCTGACTATGCGCCTCTAGTTCACCCTGGGTATCGAAACCCCTTACGGAGAATTCACAACTTGGATCGTTGCATCGGAAAGTCGGCCGTTGTGGCATTTGCTTCTCAGGGGGCGGTTGTCTTCTCAGTTCAGGGGAGTTGCCTGTACCTGAACCAATTCGAGGAGACGCTCTAGCACCGGGAGTAGATGATTGACTGCCCTCAAGCTTCGCGCGCTTCTTCTCAGGCAATACAAGATTCGTCACTGGCCTCGCTCCCTCGAAGTAGTGTGCTGCTCCGTGGCCCGAGTCGGCTCCGATAGCGAACGGTGGTCGGTCGGTGGTAGGGGCAGAAGGCGGCTTCTGGCTGCGGTTTTGTTGTTCTACGATTTTCAGATTTGCGGCATTAAGTTGAGCGGGCGGGGCATTCGAACCACCCTGGGTCTGCGGCTGCTGCTGCTGCTGACCAGCTGTTTGCTGCTTGACCTTTTCCATAATCTTATTAACGAACTTGAGTGTTGCGCCCATATGGTTCTTGAACTCTTCAATCGTAAGAGTGACTTGAGGGCGAAGCGTGCCATCTGACAGGTCAATCTGCTGGTATAGCAGAACACGAGACGTCATGATTTGGCGGAGAACTTGCTCGGGCTCAGAGGAATCGTACGAAGCGTGGAAAATGCGTAGAGCCTGATCCACCTGCTTTAGTCGGTTGAGTTGTTCTTTGAGCGATCGCTGTAGTGGTATTCGCATTTGCTGGGGTAGCTGTACTGGCGGTCTGGCGGGGATACTCTTTTCTACTTCGTCCATCAGCTGCTTGAATTGCCGGGTCCTCGCAGGGTCCGCCATTCTTTGGCGGAGCTCCTCGTGGTTAACTACCCCGCCCCGTTGTTGCTGCATCTTGTTATTAGAGGCGTCTTGGGCCTTCAATAACTGTGCCTTGTACTGAGCATGCTGGGCTGGGGTAAGTTTCGACATTTGCTCATGGGTAAGATTGAGCCCGGGTTGAGACTTTGTCGAAGCCATTGCGGTAGCCTGTGGTGTGGCATCTGCACCTGACTCGGCAGCATCCTCGTTGGGTCGCTTGGTGCCCTTGTTCACATTATTGTTGTTATTATTGTTGTTGGACAATTGCGGTTGCATGGGCTGCGATTGTTGTTGAGGAGGTTTGGCTGCTGCTTTGGGTTGAGGGGTGGGTTGTGCAGGAGGTTGTACAGTCGGTGGACGGTTGCTTTGCTGCTGCTGAACTGCGATGTTCGCAGGCGGTTGCGCCTGACCACGTTGGGCTTGTTGCTGCTGCAGGATATGTTGCTGCGCCTGTTGCTGCCGCTGATGCTGAAGATTCTTCATCTTTATGGACATCATCAGACCTCGTAGTTGCTCGTCTGGCATGTTTGCCTGTGGCTGGCCTGCCATTCTTGCCCGAAATTGCGCCAATTCTTGAGGGGTGACCTGGAGCATGTTCTGCATGTTTTGCATGTTCGGTGGCTGTGGGCCATTCCTCATAAGACCTGGATTAGGGTTTCCCTGCGCGGGTGGAGCAATGCCTTGGCCAGGCTGTGGTGTGCCATTGGGACCCTGTCCATTCTGGCTAGAGTTCCGTACCATGTCTTGGAAGTGAAGAACCTGTAGCATAAGCAGCTTCTGGCTGTCGACGCCTGGAACGAGAGCGGGGTTTTGGCCAGCCCACAGCTTCAGTTGCTGCCATGTTCTGACATCCGGAGGAAGACTGTTACGGATTGAGTTGTTCAAAACGTTTGGAGGAAATGGCTTGGGGTCAGTAGCATGTATGATACCAGGATTGGCTCGTAGCAAGTTGGAGGCCGCCTGTAAACGTTGCTGCTGAGACTGCATTGGCGCACGCTGTGCTCCCATAGGAGGCTGTGGTCCAGCTCCAGGTTGTGGCTGCGTAAGGTTCAAGCCACGATTTATGCCTTGCTGCATGTTGGGGTTCATCATGGAACCGCCCATATTAGGCGGCATCTGCTGTTGCGGTTGTTGATTGAAAGGCAAGTTTTGCTGCCCAGCATTGGGTTGACCTGGGGGGAAGGCCCCATTTTGAATTCCGCCATTGCGACGAAGATTCATCATGTAGCTCTGTAGTATTACACGAAACTGAGGCTCCGGAACCTTGAGCAGTTGCTGCTTGACGTTCGGGTCTAGGTCGGCCGGCATCATGTTCATGCGAACCTGATCAGTCAGCGGTTGCTGGTTGGCCTGCTGCACGGCGGCAGCTCTTTGTTGCGCTTGTCGCATAAGCTCGGACAGATTGGGGTCAGTCTGGCCGGGTTGAGGCGTCATGATGGGAACATGGGCTTGAGGAGGCCGTTGCTGTTGCGGTGTACCAGGAGGTCCTGCCTGTCCCGGTGGCGCCATCGGCCGGTTAAGCATAGACATGGCAGGACTGGCCTGAGAACCCTGGGGTAGGTTCAGACCGCCGCCCATTTGGCCTTGGAGCATCTGGTTCTGCTGGTTGCGTGCTTGCGCCGCCTGTTGCTGCCGTTGTTGCTCCAGCCGCGCCTGAGCCTGAGCTTGAGCCTGGGCCTGAGCTTGTGCTTGCGCTTGTTGCGCCTGCTGTGCCTGTTGTTGGCGGTGAAATGCCTCAGCAGCCTGGCGCTGTGCCATGGCATTTTGTGATGCATTTTGTTGTGCGTTTTGGCCCTGGAAGCCGCCCATCTGACCGCCGTTATTCTGGTTGTTGCTTGCAGGCACTACTGTGTTGCCCTGGTCCTGGCTGCGCATAGCTTCCATTTGCCGATTTGCTATCTCAGTGAAGTCAAACTCTTGATTAGGTTGACGTGGATTCATGCCCATCTGCTGGGCCTGCATCCGGTTCGGCTGAGCAGCTCCCTGCATGGCGCCGGCATTTTGGGCAGCTCCCTGCTGGTTGAGGGCGCCTCTTCTGTAGAGCATTTCGGCGTGTTGTCGGAAACGGAGGAAGAGAGGGTTGATACCCTGAGCGAGCAGCTGTTGCTTCTTATCCTCGGGCCATGCGCGAATATCAGATTCGAATTTGAGCCGAACCTCCTCTTTACAAGTATCCATGAGCTTTTTAGCGAACTGGTTGATGATAAGTTGGTCCTGACGATTCTGTGTGGGCTGATTGGGCTGCATGTTCGGTTGCTGGTTGTTTTGGCCCTGTTGGGGCATATTGGCGGGGTTAGCCCCATTCACACCCATAGAAGACTGCCCTTGTGACATGGGTACTGGAGAAACCTGCATGGGCCGTTGGAGTTGGGCATTCGGAAAGGCCGGGTTGAACTGGGGGCCTCCGGGCCTGCCGCCTTGCTGACCCATCTGGTTCATCATGTTCATCTGGTTCATCTGGGCGGGATTCATGCCGTTCATCGGGTTGTTCATGTTGTTGGGAACGCCGCCTTGCATGCGTTGTTGTAATTGTTGCTGGCGCGCAGTCGTCATGACGATGAGCTTTTGCTTGATGTTGGAGACGTATTGGTCCTTTGTTGAAGAAGACATAAAGGTCTGCGTCTCGAACTGGAGGGCGGCGCGCATAGACTCGACCTCGGCGATCTCAGGCTTGAGCAGGCGGTACTGGGTGAAGAACTGGAGGGCCAGCTGACCGCGCTCTTCCGGCTGCGTGCCCTGCTGCCAGCCATTTGGGATCTTGCCTTGTTGCTGCTGCACGCGATAGTGCTGGATGAAGTGGTGGAGTCCCGCGGTGGCCCGGTTCTGTTGCATGCCGTTCTGTTGCATGTTGGGGTTGTTCATGGTGGTGGAGCGCGAACGGCCACGGGCGCGCTATGTCGCAGGCTGGCGGAGGTGCGCAAGATACAGGCAGCGGTGCAGTGCCGCGGATGTGCAGTGAACAGCAGCACTCATGCAGGCCGAGAGTTTCAGGTGCGCGGCGGGCGGTGGGACGACTCCGGCGTCGAGGCGTCGTGTCTGGTGCCGAGTAGACGACTTGGTGAGACCTGGGATGGGGGCGGTGACGGTAATGGCAACGGCGTGGGTAGCGGTGACGTGCGAGAAGATGGAAGCGGCCAGGAAGGAAAACGTGTCGGGTGTCGTGGAAGAGAGCTGGGCCTGCGGCTCTGTAGGCAGGACACGAGGGAAGGCAGGGCCACAGCTGCTCACCTGGAGTGAGGCTTAGGTGAGTGAAGGCGGAGGCTCGAGAGGACGACGCCAGCTGCGGCTCGAGACTGATCGACACTTGCGGACAGGGCGCAAGGTTAGCGCAGCACCCGTGGACCCAAACGACGGCGCCTAAATGATGCAGCTGCAGGGCTCAGAGCGACGTGTCCATGGGAACAGGACACAGCTATCGCAGTGAAGATGTCGTCGCAACAGGAAATACTAAGATGCAAAGACAGACGTGTTTGGTGGGTGGGTGAGCGAGGAAGATTGCGAAAGGCGACAGAATGGGCGTGCGTCGCAGCCCAGGTGCAGCAATCGCGCCCGTCGCACCTACCTCGTCCAAACTGCAGGGATTATCCGCTAGCCTGCAATTGGTAGGCCCTCTAACGCTCCTGCCCCGGTCCGCCTGGGTCATGCCCCCAGTGCAGAGGAACAGCTGTCGAGGCATGCGCACGACGACCTGCTGCGCTGACGACTTGCTGCATGTCCGATTCATGTATATCAAGTTGCGACCATGGCCAGCGACGGATCAAGCGGGTGCCTGTTGCGCCCCCCATCTCTGTCGACGACTAGGTCTCACAGGTTCGTCGAATGAACGGCACTAGCGCTTGGCTGGGACCCGCCAAATCTTCCGCACTTCTGGTGGCAGGACGAACCATGTGCTCTGCTCGTCTTCCCTCCTCCCCGCTCGGCCGGTCTAAGCGTCGCTCTCATCTTGCAGTCGTTCATGATCTTATATTGTGTTTGAGCACTGTGGCAGCTCTACTATGCAGCGCCTGGTGTGCGTGTCGACGACTGTTCGGTTTCATCCCAAACGTCAGGAAGCCCTGTGGCTTGGATGGCGCCATGCCATCTGCCTGATGTGCGAGGGTACGGCTGCTTTTTCCACTACCATCGCTCACTAGCCGCTTTAGCTGTCATCTGCGCCAGGCGGTGATCAGGGCAATAACGCCTTCAATTCAAATCATCTCGTCCATTTTCCCTATCAAGGACACATGGCAGCCCCATGGATGCAAAATGCCAATCGCACAATTTCTCATTCGCCATGTATATGAATATCAAGATGAGTATAGAATCCTTCATATACCATCGCTACTGAAAGCCGTGGAAGTCGACGCCTTGTACTCGTCCTCCAGGTCGCTGGTGATCGGCCACCCGTTGCCCTAAAAGATGGTGAAGGACTAGTCATCCACATCTCGCACTAAAGCGCCGGACGCTATGGCACAGGACTATGGGCCTCCACCCCGTTCCGAACCAACAACGCCGCTGTCAAAGCAGTCACCTTGCCCTCCCTCATACGCCCTCCATCCCTGACACTGCTTTTTCTTGACGTCTCCGCATCCAGAGCTGCCTGTCCATCACCTACCCATTCAAGAGGCCACCTCCTCTCACACAAGTCTCGCTTGCTCCGCCACTGCCCCTTCCGTCTCTGGTTCGCGTCGATCCTTGGCGGAAAGCCCCCCCTGCAGTCCCATGTCAGTCCCATGGATTGGGCATGATCGCCAGGGAACAATGAAGCCGGAAGCCAGCCAATAGCATCCAGCGTTTGACACGTTTCTGCTCCCCCCACCGCTGCTTTGTCTTGCAGTTCAACTTCGGCCTTTCTTGCGTTCATTTCTTGCGTTCGCGATGAAGAAACAATCTAGCATACAACGTGTCGCGTCGCGCCTCGTGATCCACAGCGTTCCGTCATTGGCCTGATACGTCACAACGGCCTATCAACAGTTTCGTGCACGCTTAGTGAGACGACTTGTAACCACCATCATCGATGCATCGGAATTGCATCGAACTTAAACACGGCCAGATGCCTTTCTTTACTACTTCGGGCCATTCTTCACAGTCCTTGCGACAGACGAAATTCGGTGAAGGGCATGAACTGAGTGGTGTCTTCGGGCTATATGGAGGCTCGCGACCACGCTCCAAGAGAGGAGCAACTCTCACGATGAGTCCGTGCGCTTATCCTCAGCTCACGTCCATCGATCGCGACCAACCGTCTATGTTTATTTTTTGCTACTATCTATGCGCAACGGTTGCTATGAGAAGACAGCGCACCCACACCCGATTCAAGGGGAAACTGGAAAGAGGCCCTGAAGTCTGCACGGCCTTTAGATCTTGAGACTGTAGATCGTTAAGACAATGCAGACTTCTTAGCTTTCTCTTTGGTAACTGTACTGCGAAGATAAATGTCCAGTTTTTCCCTTGAATGGGGTGCGCCCAATTCGATATCGGGTTGATCTTCATCGTCACGTACTTCTCTCAAATCGACAACCTTGTCATCACTCTGTACGTCTCCTCTATGCTTCAGGAATACATGAGAACGCTCGATGGCCCCCTTTCTCTTTGCCCCCGAAACTGCGCATTCACTCTACATGATAGTTAAAGACCGCGTTACCTGCCACGATGTGAAGGTTTGATGTGGAATCAGCGAAATGATGCCGCCGCGGATCCGATGAAGAAAGCCCTTCGATGGGTTGTAAAGTTTAGGCACATGACGAAGTTCAGGTCCGCCCGATAACCTTCTGCAAGTTTATCAGACTCGTGTTGAGGCATGGGTAGGTGCGGATCGCATCGCATTCTGGAAACGCTTAAACTTTGCGGCGGTTTTCTGACGTGCAGAACATCCAAACCTAAGAAGCGGCCTGCGTGAGATTTACATGTTCGAGCTTTCATGTCAACAACTGTAAGCGCGTGAAGTCGTCATTCCCTAATTGGCACTGTATGAATGCGACGGCACTGGGTAATTATATGGTTCGCCGTAGTCACAAAGCACATGACACGTGAAGACGCATACGTGGGGTCGTTTGACGGAGTCTGATTTGGCTTGCTGTCGAGAGATCCCCCACTATGATACATCTGATCTCCAGCTATGCCCATTCTATGCTTTCGTGACTTATCGATACAAAGGAGATGTCGATTCGCGAAGGGCAGTCGCTTATTTCTGGCCGAGAGATGATGCGCGCTCGTCTTCGAGCTTCTGGTAGAAGGCGTCACGGTGACGGACGGCGGGGACGTGGTAGCCTTGGATAGTAAGTATAGGCGTAAGAAAGATTTTCGAGGATAGGAAGCGCAGTCGCATCGCCTGTGACTGATTCACGTACCGTACCACCAGCCGTAGCCGGCAGTGAGGCCAAGACCTGTGACTGCTGTTAGCCAATGTCCAAAGCTGACGCGCGCATTGCTACAGAGCTCTTTGAGCCGCGGAAATAGCAGACATGCACTGCCCGGTTTCTACGCACCCATAGCGACAGAGAGGTCGAGCACGACCTGTCGTCGGAGCATCTGCAGTCCAGTCATTAGCATCCAGCGCACTATGGCCCAAGGCACTCAATGGCAGCACCTACGCCGGTAATCGGTTTGACAGCCATTGCGGAGTTGAGTTCGGGAGAGCGGAGAGTTTTGGGGCGCGGGTGCGGTTTGCGGGAGCTGGTGGATGTCGTCGGCGGCTCTCTGAAGGTGTGGTGGTTCGACGGGAGAACGCAGTGCTGCTGACGTAAGGCAGGCGTCCTAGCGTCCCGCGCCTTGGAAGCTCCCGACCCAACTGAAGAATAACGGCAGCAGGCAGGTGAAAGGAACAATACCATCGAATAAGAAACAATACGCGCCTGCACGTCCGCTCCCATCGCGAGGGCACCCTTTCGCAACCGATGCGCCCTCTCACTCCCGTCTGCGCCCTTACCCACCGATAGAGACGTGCCCGGAACCACCATCGCGTGCGCAACCTCCTCCCACGGCGTACCCTCCCACCGGATCCGCGACCACGAGCAGCATATGCCAGGCATCATACTATCCCCCAGCGCCAGCAGCGAGGGCGCAATCGCAGGCATGAAGCGGGCACATGATGCGGACCATGCGCCGACGTACGGAGAGCCGCACCCCAAGAAGCGACAAGTTGTACGGGCGCTGCACCACACGCAGCCGATCCAGCACATTGCCGACCCCATCAGCGCCGAGCACGACGTCTTTGGCGAGAGCAAAGACTTCTTCGACCAGCAGCTGCGGCGCGCAATCGCCATCCAATGTAAAGGCATCGGCTTCGAGAGCGCGCGTCCGGACGCGTTGGAGGAGTTCCGGGCGCTGGTTGATTCCTGTATGGCTTCACCTTGCGACAGAGACTGGCCGCGAGTTCCCACTGCAGTTTTCCAGACTGACCCGTCACAGACATGACCAACTTTCTAACACAAGTACGCACGTCTATGATCAGCGCGCGACGCACCGAAACAGTCGCACACGACTGGATCTACGCCCTCACATCCGCCGGCCTACGCGGCTCTGCGCCCCTCGAACAACATTTCGACACAGGCGAGATCCCGCCGTCTATCTTACAGCCCTACTTTGCCCCCCCCGCGCCTCCAGAAGCTCCGCCGCCCGACACCGAGTCATTGTTAGGTCCTGGACTCTCCGGCAAGGCGGACAAAGAAACGCGTCCATATATACCAAAACACTTCCCTGGCTTCCCTTCGAAACACACATACACAGCGACGCCCGTCTTCACAAAACGCGAGAATGATCCGCGCAAAATCAGGGAGAAGGCGACAGAAGAGGGCATCCTTGCCGAGCAGAGTCTGCGAAAACTCATGGCGGCGCAAAAGGCAGGCGTGCAGAAGCAGAATGTTGGCAAGCGGAAGCGCAGTAGGCGCATGAAAGAGAGCGACCAACTGTGGCAAGCCGCCATGACAGACCTGCTAGACGAAGAGAACCAGCGAGAGAAGGAGGAAGAGCGGCGGCAAGCTCAAATGGACGAAGACGACGATGATTACAACACGCATCAAGACGCTCCAATACGGCAGCCCACCGCCGATCGTAACGTCAATCTGGAAGAAGGCGTGCACGTCAACTACGACCAAAAGTACTGGAGAAAATCCGCGACGGGCGTCTCATAGTTCGTCACAGCCGGTCAATGGCGGCGGCACCTTCAGAAAAAGTCGTTTTACTAGCATTTTGATAGCGAGGCGTTTGGGTACCTGCATTTCGGCCGCGGGGCTTCGAGATACGTTTTAGGCATTAAGGCGGCGTTGATTGTCTATATTTTTTTTTTCGTTGCAAGTTGTACTATAGTCTTCTACACAGCGTAGCTGCAAGCTGCACAAGGTTTGGTCAATGCGAAATCATCATTAATCCATTCTATCGAGCTCATACACAGATTGGATCTATTCCTGGAATCCTTAGCAAGATCTCATAGTTGAAAATTACATTTATAACAATCATTTCTCTGGTGTAAACAGCCACCTCATGCGTGATGTTGTGTAGGGCCGTGAGTGGTGACTTGATCTCATCGCTCAACCATCGCACCTTCCTGCTTCGCCTTCCACTCCTCCCACGCCGTAGTACCCACAGTCAAGCCTCCTGGACACCTATAATCTCATCAGCCACATGTTCAATCTGATACACCAACTCCCAATCCTTGATCCCAGTGCCAAGACCTCGTCCCTTCCACCTCACTCTCCCACCACTCACTTTCTCAACAAGTGAACCAGCGGCTCACATATTATCTGCGGCCCAGCGCCCTTCTTCTTCGGCGCCTCAACGTTGCATTTATACTGCACGAGTTCCTTTAGCGCGCAGTCGCTCAGATTGACCGGTGGATTCCGTCGTTTGCCCGACGGCAGAGTGTTGATCGAGACTTCCAAGTCCGTCACCGGGATTGTGGAGATTGGTGGCGCCATTGCGCGGGGGAAGGGATATTGAAAGAGTAGGGTTGTGTTTTGGGAAGGATTGGAGAGGATCAAGGGGTGATCTGCATGGGAAATGGAAATGAACGGTGATGGGGCGAAGAGGTTGGGGGAGAAGTTGTTGATGGAAGTTGAGGTCGAGGACCTGAGCTCGGTATGGAATATCGACACAAGCTCGATGCGCGAGGTGAGCGATGTTAACGAAAATACAGCTGTTCAAGTCTCTACGTGAGTTCATGGTGCAGGAAGACGCTATGTACGTTTATTCTTCACAACTCACACAATCTTTTCTCTGCAAACCTACTCTCGCGATTTACAAATTGATACTGATTCCATCCAGAGCCAACAACACAAACACCGCCCAACCCTCTCATTTCAACATACCAGAAATCGACCGCCTAATGCTAAACTCATCCTCACCAATCCTCGAAATCATCTCTCCACCGCCAACCCATCACGCCTCAGGAGCAGGAAAAACCTCACTCATCTACCTCATCATCGCCCACGCCATCCTCCCCCTCAGCTTTTCTTCCACCCCTCTCCACGGCCAAGAAAGCGCCATCATACTCTTCGACCCACTACACCACTTCAGCATCCCCCGCCTAGTAGCCGTCATGCTCACCCTCCTCGAAACCCACCTCGCTACAACCTCACATCCAATCACCACCACCCACAAAGCCTCCATGAAATCCGCCATCAAAACCGCCCTCCCCCACCTCCACATCTTCCACCCCACCTCCTGGCCCACGCTCCTATCCACCCTCGACACGCTACCAGCCTACCTCCTCAACCCCGGTCCGCAGCACAAGAGCCTGCACCGACGTATCCAGTCCGTCATCCTCGAAGACATCGATGCGTTCGTGTGGTCGATACGGAATACCAGTACTACTGTGTCTAGCTCCTCGAATAGTCTTGGAACGGCATCGGCACAGCTTACCGCCCGCGTTGCGAAGCTGGGTAAGCTACTCTCCTGTGCTACGGTATTGACGTCGCAGTCTAACTTGCTGTCATCGTACCGGCCGGCGTTGCCTATGTCGTGGCCTCAGGGTATGCCTGTTACAAGATTAGCAGTTCGGCGAGTGGATGTGCTCAAGTTTGCTCCGGGGATTAGTGTGGAAGATGCCGAGAGGGAGAGGGCGCAGCGGTGGGAGGTGGTAAGTCGAGGCCGGTTTGAGTGCTGGAGGGTTGGTGTGGGGGCGAGGGACAGCGAGGGGTTTGTTTTCAGGGTAGGGAAGGGGGTTGAGGTGGAGAGGGAGGGTGGGAGGTGATGCGTGGTATTTCATGAAGGAGTCTGGCGTTTGCAACGGCTTGGGATGATACCCTTTAGAACATGATTCAACGACATGTTGGACTGGTAGGTGTTTGAAATCGGTAGTATGATATACCAGACTACAAATATTCCTTTTGCTCTTTACACATATCGTATACCCCATCCCCACATCATTTCCCTATCCCAAGCCACCCAGGCTCCGGCGCCATCCAAGCCTCGATCATACAATAACACCCATCTAAGCGTCCCTCCCCCAAAGCCCCTTCCTCCTCCCCCGATCCTCCCTCGCCTCCCTCCTCCTACTCCCCCACTTCCTCCTCATAACCTCATGCTCCCTTTCCACCCTCTCCGCCTTCTCCCCATTCCTAGCCACCATGCCCACAAAAAACTGACTACAACCAAACCTCTCCGCCAGCTTAACCCTCGTCCACGTATCCGGATCCGCGCTCCTCAACCGCCTTATCTCAGCGATATCCTCCTCGGTCAGATGATACGTCTTCTCATACGGCTTCCGCAGCGGCGCAGGCAGGGACGCAGAGGGGCGCGGCGGCAGAAACGCTTCTGAGGCGAGCGGCGTGCCGGGCGCGGCGATGGGCGAGGATTGCCGCGTGTGCGCTAGTTTGGTTGCGTATTGCTGTGCGGCTGCGTACATTGTTCTCCGCTTATCTTCCTTGGGCAGGAACTTGAGCGGCGTGTGGTATACATTCGGCGCTGAGGACGGGGGGTTGAAGACCAGTGTGGGTGCTGTGCGGTCGGGTGTGTAGGATGGGGCTTCGGGGAGTGCGAGCAGTTTTCTGTGTCGCCGGGTTGTGGATTCGAAGCGGCATTGCGTGAGGGGGAGGAGCGACGGCGTACTCCGTTGCGACGGACAGGCTCGGAGGAGGGATTTACATGTTGACATTGTGGAATTGGGTGTGTGTGGGTTGGGAAGCACTGCTGTGGTGCACGCGTTGTTGGCACGGTGCTGGCCGTTTCCTGGTGGAGCGATGCCGAACTTTTTTAGTTGTTCCGCGCCGGGGTGGTCAAAGCTGGGCGGGATCCTGTCTTCCCACCCCCAGACTACCGCCGGCACTTGATCAGGGTACAGTGCGCAAGACAATATTTTAACGTTTTGCGAATTGTCATTGTCCTAAGATATCGATGAAAATGCACGATATGAGCTTGTCACATCGTCGAGCCGGGGTCGACTGAGAAGCACACTGCTGAATGGGTATTTATTTCTTGTTGGTAGCAAACCATCTAAGTATTTACGGGAACAAGACCGACGATGTTACTCATAGTGCGGCATTCTACTCGCGCTTCATCTCTCCTGCGACGTAGTGCAAGTAGGCTCCTAGCAGCTTGGTGCCCTCGATATAGTTCCTCTTGTCCAGCTTCTCGTTGATCGAGTGAGCCGCATCAGTCGAGCTGCCCATTGGCAGCAACAGGACGTTCTTGCCAAGCTCTTCCTGGAAGGTCAATGTAACGGGAATGCTACCGCCCTCCCGAGTCATGTCTGGCTTTACACCAAAGACACGCTCGACAGCCTTGGCAGCAGCAGTGTAGTTAGGGTGGTTGGGGTCCTCGACCCACCACTTTCCGCAGTGTACCACGCTGAACTTCATCGTGTTCTTCGACTTCAGCTTAGCGAACTCGTCGTTGACGTGCTTCTCAACCAGTTTGGTGACTGGGTCAATCTCCATGTTGGGTACTGTGCGGATGGAGAACTTTCCGATAACCTTTGCTGGGATAACGGTCTTTGCTCCCTCGGAGTAGAAAGCACCCTCAATACCGTGGAGGGATAATGAAGGGTATCGCATCTTGTGCTTCAGCGCTTCCTCCTTGCTGTCGTGGATCGTTACTGCACCACCTAGTGATTCCCTCAGACCGTCCATGGTGAAGGCGATGGGTGGGTAAAGTGCGGCTTCCTCGTCAGTAAGGGGAGCGACGAGATCGTCGACGCCCTTGATGAGGATCTTGCCATCGGGGTCGACGAACGAGTTCATGATGCGAACCAAGTCGGTCATGGGCTCGTGTGTCATTCCACCGTAGACACCGGAGTGTAGATCTTGACCAGGGCCGGAAACTTCAACTTGGTAGTAGTTGCATCCGCGGACACCGTATGTCAGGCATGGCTTCTCAGTTCCTAGCCAGTAGTTATCCGAGATGCAGACAACGTCGACGTCCTTGAAGAACTTCTTGGCCTCGGCGCGGATGGTGTCGTCCAGACCTTCTGATCCGTTCTCTTCCATACCCTCGAAGCACATGACTAGGTTCACTGGTAGCTCTACACCGGCCTTCTGGTGGGCCTCGATGGCGTTCAACCAGCCAAGAACCGGACCCTTGTCATCTGTGCTACCGCGTCCGTACATGCGGTCCTTGTCATCGATGCTCAGGGTGAAGGGGTCGGTCGCCCAGCCGTCGGACTTGTTCGCGGGCTGCACGTCGTAGTGACCGTAAACGAGGACGTTGAGCTTCTTTGGGTCGTTTCCGTAGCGTCCGAGAAGGCACGGTGGGAGGTCAAGGTGCTCGCGACCAGGCTGCTTTCCGAGCTCGCGGAGCTCAACTTCACCACCGAGTGCCTTGATCTGGTCGGCCAACCAGTGGCCCATCTGCATTTGAAGTCAGTCATACATTCAGATATGCATCTGGAATCTTGACCCCGGACACAGACTCGACTGCATGCTTGTTTGGGATTGTCTGTCATACCTTGACTACATCAGGTCTCCTCTGGTCTTCAGAGCTGATACTAGGAATAGCGACCGCCTCCCTCAGCCTCTCAATAAAGTTTCCCTGCAAGGCATCCACCTGCTTGAAGTACGGGTCGAGGTGTGCCATCTTGTTGAACGGGTGGTACAGATATGGCCAGGCGGCGTTGGGAATTCGTTCGGGCGTGTATTGGTCGCAGCGGATAGGCGTAGCGACGAGTCTCGGTGAGGGCGAGAAGTGGAAGCTTCGTGGATGACAGAAGAGGCTTCTATGAGTGGCTGTGGCGCTTATTCGCGGTCTACAGGCTGAAATGAATCGGGCAGGTGCTCGTTGCTCAAGGGCAAATTGGGTGGGGAGGGGCAAGCGGGGCATGATTGAGAGGGCACAGGGCAAACGCGCGAACGCCAACCACAGCGTCGGTCAAGTCAAGCCTGTCAAGCTTCCGACGAGTGGATCAGCTGGCCCAAGCTTGCCTAGGGAAGCATGCACGAAATGTTCCCTGCATATTCTCGCGCATGCCTCGGTCTTCAGTCATCGTTGGCATCCTAACTCATACGAGGAAGAATCTGAACAAGCGTGCAGCCTACATGGCGGTGAAAATACGCAGACTAGAAGAACTAGCGTCAATGTAGGCTCCAAGGTGGTCAGATTTCCATTGAGTGAAGTGAGTCCATCACCCTGTACATCTTACAATTTGAAGCAAACCCTGCAAGCAGGTATGGATAATGAGCTACAACAGATCGCTATGCAGTGACGATGCAAATGCTACAAGGCTCGCGAACGAAAGACACGAAACATACAGGTATCAAGACGAAAGGGTAAAACTGACATCGCAACATGTATCCTCCATCGTTAACAGCAAGAGATCGTCCATGGTCAATAACCGACAAATTGGTACCGCAAACATTGATATCCATCACTCGTTCATCATTCTTTTCTAGGTCCGGCTCTGTGTCGGACTGAGATCATCCCCAGCGGCTTGGGCGTCAGCTGAAGTACCGTCCTCGAAGACGGGGACAGTGAAAGTCATGCCTCCAGCCTGGACGGACTGTGAAGATTGACTGGTAGTCTGTTCCGTAGACGTCGACTGCGATGTGGAGCTTGAGAAGTTCTGCCCAAAGGTGCTGGAAGATCCAGAGGAAAAGTCCTGCTGGGAGTAGTGCTGGGGCGCAGAGCTCTCGTCCCCATGTGCGAAAGAACGATCACTGGAACTCGGTCGCACGTCTGGTGCAGGGTCGCTGCTAGCAAAGTCTTTCTCGACAACGCTTGGGAAAGATCCGGGGATGCCCTGATCGTTCGACCCATCAAGTCCAAACGAAGTGCCAGTCTTCTCTTCCCCGGCAATTGAATGCTCAGGAAGTGCACGCATTGGTGGGTTTGGGTGCTCGTCTTTCTTCAGGTGCTCGAATTCGATCAGGGATGACCGCCGTAACTGGTCAAGCTTCTCCTCAGGATTCTTAAGAGTTCACAGTCAGCTCAATATTGAAAGAGGAAAAGGTGGAACTGGAACATACCCATTCGGTCTGATCAGGTACTCCTGTGGCAGAAGGTAGCTCGCCTGTCTGGTTCCTCTCTTCGCCCCAGAACATTGGACGACGAACCGGCGCAGGTGTTACAGGAAGACTCGGTCGCTCCACTGCGGACGGGAAGTCGGTGAGGACTAAGCTCTCACGGCGTTGCTTGCGATCCAATATAGGCGAACTAATGTCGTCCGTGCCTGTGGTCTGTTGTAGCGACTGGTTCTTACCCCGTATTCCACTCAGATCCGATATGGCACGAACATAGCTGTCGATGCCTGGAACATTATCCCAGGCGTTGCCGCTGTTGTTCTGGTAAGACTGGCAACCTTGGTCAGTAGAACTCGAGAAAAGATCTTCGACGGGATTCCTAACCTTTTCCGCTGCGACTGGAGCTACTCTCTCGCTCTCCTCGAAGTGTGTGGTTGAGAAAGCATGTGTCGGCGACATTACCTGAGGGGTTGGCTGTGGTGACAAGTCCTCGGCAAACACA
Organism: Alternaria triticina; assembly: GCA_022609215.1. NCBI lineage: Eukaryota > Fungi > Ascomycota > Dothideomycetes > Pleosporales > Pleosporaceae > Alternaria > Alternaria triticina. Next base: position 259,125 of record JAGKPX010000029.1, read on the forward strand.
CGCGTCGGCTTAGGTCTATCCGCCTCTTGCTCCCATGGGAAGATAGGCTTGGGCGCTTCCCTGGTTTCTGGAACTTGGTACCACATGTCTCGCGGCGCATCGGGATAGGCTCGCGGTGCCTTGAAGAGCGATCGGCTATCACTGAAGGCATACGTTTGCGTAGGGAAGTTGGCAGCTTCGGGTCTCGATGACGCTGGTGGCTCGAACCTGGACTTGTCAGCTGTTACCCAGGGATCTCGATGTGAAAAGAGCGTACTTGGTGGCGTCCCATTGCATCTCGGGCGCAGAGAACTTGCGTTGTTCGACCGTGGGGGTTGGTTCTATCACACCTTGGTCAATATTCTGAATCTCATCTTCAAATTCGGTCATGGGAGGCTCGGTCGTAACGGCGGAGGCTTCGAGAGGGGCAGGAGTAGAGGAAGAAAGCATGGAGTCACCAAGAGTGCTCTTTCCCTCACCAGCTCGTTGGCCCTTCGGCTTGTGCAGATGCCTTTGATGCACCGCCCACCATCGCGCTACCAGTTCTCCATAGACACCCTTCCCACCCGCATGTTGGGCCATCCAGGGCTTGTTCTTGCCGATAAAGTGGACCGCGGCGATGTCGCGCTTGTAGTGGCGGTATGCGGGCTCCCATTGGTACTCGGCATTTGGCGTACAGTTGTAGGTAAACTTCAATCGCTGCCACGGACGGTGTTCGAAGTACTGGTTCAGTAAGCCTTGGTCTGCGCCATCGAAGCTGTCACCAGTCGCTGCCATGGTCTGTAGTGCCCAGTACTCGCCCATATCTGGCTTGATGACCATGACACCACTGTTGAAAGCATCGGGCCAGCCAATGTCTGGAGCGGCAGCAAATGACGCCTCAATGTCGAATAGCTCGTCCAACGCCTTCAGAGCTACCACGTCTGCGTCGAGGTACACGAGCTTGCGGAACTGAGTCTGTCTCCACAGAGCAATCTTTGTGAAGGCAAAGGCCAGATCGGGTCGCCCCATGACATAGAGGTTCGCGGGACTAGAGTTCCGTATGCGCTCGACGGGAATCAGGTAGTCGTAGAGCGTCTTGAGCTCTGAAATGGTATCAGCTGAAAGCGTCTCCATCGTGACGAGCACGGCAAGCTTCTTGGTGGTGCCGGCATCGCGCAGAGAGTTTGCAAGAACAACTGCGCCTGGTAGGTAGGAATCGCTCATAAGAAGCTGCACGATTGATCAGCTCGCGTGCGTGGTACTACTTGCATGTTGCTCACCGTGATGTACGCATCTTCCAGTGGTTGTGCCATCTTGTCGACGGTGAAGGATAGAGAAAGGTGGAGGGCAAGTGGGCGGCGGGTGAGGCCTGGGGAGATGGGTCTAGAGTAGAGTAGAGCGCGGAGCTTCGATACGGGTTGTGGTAGTTTCCCCGCAGCCAGCGAATGTGTCGAGGGAGGCGCTGATCTGCAGTGCAAGTGGTACCGACGCGAGCAGCGGTAAACTGCAGCACGGCAATTCTAAGTACTTCACGCGGTAACAGCAAGCACGCGCTTTCACGCCAGCTCGACCCTCTGCGCTGTCAGAGTCCCTTCTTCACTCCTTCGGGCAAAGCGCCTGCAGTATCTGTTGAGAGATTGTTTGCACACAACAAACCATGGGCCCACGAGCTTAAGGGAGCTTGGGCCAAACCTCGAAGCTCCCCGAGGCCATGACGCATGAACCCGCCCGCTAGTGAGCCGTTCTTTCATCATCGCACGCGCACCCGCCGCCCTGCTTTCCCTCTGCTTGCTTTTGACTATAGCTGCTACTATCTCTGCATGCATGCGGTGTGCAGCTGTACCCTCTTAATCTCAACAACGTCTTTCGGTGCTACTTGTTAACCGACAATTGCTATTCGCCCATGTGCGCCACCAATTGTCCCCGCAGCCAGCACACCTCATTTCGGCTAGCAAAGCCGTGATACTGCCCAACAAGATAACTCATGTGCCTTGAGAGGACCCTGGACGGTGTCTGGCCAGTGCCCTGCGTTTGGGTTTCTCGCAGCAACTTGGCTGATTATAAGGCTTCACGCTGCCAAAGGCGCGTTTGAGGTTGGGCATGGACAGCGTGATGGGGAAATTTCCTGACCGCCATCTCGACACAGTAAAAGCTACCCAACTGTCGTCCACCTTGGGTAAGCCTTGGCAAAGACTGACATGAGTCGATATCGTAGGCGCATCCGCTGTGTACACTGTCAAGCGAAATCACCACCTGGGCTTCGAGTAGCTGTCAAACAACGTCCAACTTGCAGCTGCAAAACCCTCAGCATGTTCACATAAGCTCAGGGTTCAATCGTCGTCCCAGGTCCCACCGTCGGAGAGAGCAGTGAGACCGATTGGTTTCTGGGATCTGGGATGGACCAACGAAGATTAGCGAGTGCCCTAGCTCCGATCGATGACAGCATTCATACCAGCCATGCGGTTTTCCCCCAGTAGTTGCAGAGTACCTAAGTATTATCTCTGCTGTAGTTCGGTGGGTCCATCACATGTAGTCGTCTGAACAGTTTCCCGTTTTTCTTCTCAAAACTTCGTCCTACTAATTACAGCAACCACCGCATGTGTGAGAGATGTCGAAACCACGAGTGATCTACTGGTTCCGGACCGATTTAAGACTCCACGATTCTCCAGCTCTCAAAGCCGCGTTGGATCTCAAGCCAGAGTGTCTCTATCCTATATGGACCTGGGATCCGCACTACGTCTATCGCGCTCGAGTAGGCCCCAATCGCTGGCAGTATCTCCTGGATTGTCAAAACGATCTCTCCAGGTCGATAACCAAGCTCAACCCAAAGTCAAAACTCTTCCTTATTCGTGAAGCACCACAAACGTTATTACCCAAGCTTTTCAAGGCATGGAAGATCACACATCTGGTGTTCGAGAAAGATACCGATGCATATGCAAGAGAGCGGGATGAGAAGGTGACGGAACTTGCAAAGAAAGCCGGAATTGAAGTCATCATAAAGACCGGGAGAACTTTGTACGATCCTGATGAGCTGGTCAAGCATAACCATGGAAACCCCACCATGACCATCAACCAGGTGCAGGCTGCAGGAAAGAAGATCGGATCAATTCCAAGACCTATCCCCGCCCCCAAGTCCCTGCCTGACCCAGGAGAAACGGATCTGAAGTTTGATCAAGAGAAGCCAGAAAGCGCGCCAGACATCAACGCGATTCAAAGACACGGCGACGAAGCTTCGTACTCTGCTCTCGCAGGACCCAACGGTGACTTCGCAGTACCGACAACGGAAGAGCTAGGCCTGAAACCTGCAACAACCTCGCACCGCGGCGGCGAAACGGTAGCACTACAAGCCCTCGACAAAATCATAGCAAACACAGACTACACAGCAACATTCGAGAAGCCAAAAACCGCCCCCACCGATTTCTCGCCCCAATCCACAACCCTCCTCTCCCCCCACATGCACTTCGGCTCCCTGAGCTGCCGCCTCTTCTACTGGCGCGCCCAAGACGTGGTCGACGCGTACAAAGGAAAAGCCTCACAACCCCCAACCAGCCTAACAGGCCAACTCCTCTTCCGCGACATGTACTTTGGCGCACAAGCAGGCCTAGGCTACTCCTTCGGCCAAACATACAACAACCCACACTGTCGCTTCATCCCCTGGCACCTCCCCTCTAAAATCGACACCAGCACCAATCTCATCACCGGCGAGTATCTCGTCGACAACGCAGACGCGGAATCGCATTTCCAGCGCTGGAAACACGGTCGAACGGGATTCCCGTGGATCGACGCGCTCATGCGCCAACTCGCCCAGGAAGGCTGGATCCACCACCTCGGTCGCCACGCCGTCGCCTGCTTCCTCACAAGGGGCGGGTGCTACATCGACTGGGAGCGCGGCGCCGAGGTCTTTGAAGAATGGCTCATTGACCATGAAGCTGCGTGTAACATCGGGAACTGGCAGTGGTTGTCTTGTACAGCGTTCTTCGCGCAGTTCTACCGGTGCTACTCCCCTATCGCGTTTCCCCAGAAATGGGATAAAGACGGCGCCTTCGTGCGAAAGTACGTCCCTGAACTAGCGCACTTCGACAAAAAGTATATCTACGAGCCGTGGAAAGCGCCGATTGCGGATCAGAAGAAGTGGGGGTGTTTGGTCAAGGGTGATGGGTCGGAGGAGGAGGAGGCAGGCAACGACGGTAAGATGAAAGTTTACCCCAAGCCGATGTTTGATTTTGCAAAAAGGAGGGAGATTTGTATCCAGGGAATGAAGAACGCGTATCACATCAACCTATACGGGAACTCGCCAAAGGTGCTTGATGGGACGTGGCGCAAGCTCTTTGAGGATAACGCGGAGGGCCCGACGGAAGGGGGTAAAGGGCCGCCGGGCGCGATGGTGAAGGAGGAGGATGTTGGAGATGCGGAGGGGCATGAAGAGGATACGCATGTGGATGAGCCGCCGAGTCCAAAGCAGGCGAAGAAGATGGCGGTGAGGAGTGAGAAGAAAGCGGGACATAAGAGGGAAGCGAGTCAGGGAACGCTGGACGGAATGGTGACGAGGAAGAAGAAGAAGGATGGGGAGGTTTTTCCTAATGAGACGCACTTCGGATAGCAGAATCTTGAGGAATGAATCCGTTCGTCGCGGCTACCGCGATGGGATGAGCGAGTAGCAATGTATCTAATCTTCTCTCCTCAAATAAAGCAATGGGGTATCACAAACACCTATCATCACCTCCACTCCCTACGCACTCGCTATCCTCCCCGCCCCAACAACCGTCCAAAACGCCTCCTCCCTCTTCTCCCTCTCCCCTTTACTCCCCCTCGAATCGCCCAACCCCCTCTCTTCCGCATTGACATCAGCCTCGAACTCAATACGCACAAAAATCGGTATCTCAAGCAGATCCTCATCTTCGTCCAGCTCATCCTCGCCGCCTAGCTCGCTAAGGAAGCCAGGGATAACTTCGATAGCCACACTAGTCCAATTCCGTCCTTTATCCCATATCTTTCCCGCTTCAATCTGTCCCGTCTCGGCGTTGATGGTTGAGCGGCGGGGCATGGGTGCGGGACCCGAAGCGAGCGCGTCGTCCCAGACGTCGGTATTGGCGCCGACTTCGAATTGAGGGCATAGTATCGTTACGCGGGACTGTACTTTGCCGGGTGTGGTGCTTGAGGTAGCGAGCGTGACTTGTATAGGATCGAAGAGCGGGTTGCTGACGTGGAGGAGGAAGTGCGTTGCGATGCCCGGACGGAGGGTGTTGTAGTTGAAAGGAGGTTGTGGGGCGGGCATAGAGCCGGGGACTGGTGGCACGGCTGGGTTGGGGGGTAGTGCGCGGATGCTGAGCCGTGGGATGTGGTTTAGTGCTAGGAGCTTGATCTTGTATCGTGTTGATGTTATCTTGGACTCTGGCTTGGATAGGATGTGTCGACAGGACCGGCATCGTTTTGATCGCTTTGTGCAGAGGAGGGTGGGTATCGGCCGGAGCTCGTTGTCGAACTGCATATGAGGATCTAGTTGTGCGAGCTTCTGGGCAGGCGACAACGTACTGCCCCAACCGTCTCGTTTGATGCGCTCGATCGCTGCGTTGTCCGCGGCGGGGTCGTGGATGACCAGGCCTTCTAACTCCGACGCTGCCTCTCGCATGGGCGTTGGCTTGTTGCGCTTCTGCTTCTTTGCTGTGTTCGTTGAATATAGATTCATGATTCGGGAATAGGCCGAGGGCGAGGAGAAGTTCATCTCGAGAGGATTTGCTGGTGTCTGGGAGTCCAGCTGCGCCTTGTAAAAAGCACCCAGGTTCGAGAACAGATCGTCGCGTGTCGGTGGTTCATACTGTTCAACATCTACAGTTGTAGAATCACTGGAAGGAGATAGCGGATTCCTTGAGTCTCTCTGCCGACCCTCGAGCTCCTTGCGCCTCTCGCGCTCCTTGTCGCGCTCTTTCGCGGTCGGTATCGGCTTCCCTCCATTCGCTATCCGTGCAATCTGCGAATACACGCCTGTATGCTTCTCGAACTCTATGCCCGTCTCGATCGTACTCCAATGACAGTACGGACACGCGAGTATGTGTCGGTCTGGCACTCCTTGGTCCGCGTCAGGGTTGTCGAGAAGGTTGACTATGAGCGGCGAGATGCACACGGGGCAATTGAAACAATTGCGTGTGCACCGGTTTCCATCGCTCTTAACCACGGAGCTCGGTACTTCGAACAGGCAGTTTGGGCAGTACCAGTTCAGCGTCTCCTCTATCACGCATCGCGGACACCGTATTTGCAGGCAGTCTTCGCAGTACAGGAGGTGTTCGAGCGGGTATAGGGCGTAGTTGGAACGCGGGTTCCTTGGATCCAGGGTCTCTTCGTCGTCGTCAAAGGCAGCGAGGACGTGCGTCGTGCGTTTCGTAGAGGTCGTCGTGTTGTTGTCGAAGCAGTCGCAGGCGTAGTACGTGTACGGAAAAGCTTGCGCCATGGCGAAATAGCGAGTTCAAGAATAACGTTCGAAGCTGACTGGGTGCTTCTTCCCCACCAGTCGTCCGGATTGGCAGAGACGTGGTGCTGGTGATGGGCTTCTGGAGGGCGGAGGTAGATCTCGGTGGAGCCAAACGCCGATTGGCGCAGCAGCTCCAGGGTCTTGACGTATTGCTTTCTCATCCTCTCTCTCGCGCGCCGCCCGTTTTCACGTCGTTCATACCGCCATTGTACGGTCAATTCGTCTTCTACTGGCACCATGGCATCCTTTTCGATCCGCGCTTTCATCCCACCACTAAAGCGACGATGTTTGCCCCTCCAAACCACCCGACGGTATGCGGTACAAGCACCCGGCGCTCCAATGATGGGGATATTCAGTGGCCAACAGAAGTGGTTACAGAAGGAAAGAGCCGCAGCAGACAAAGAAAACAGCAGAGGTGTAGACTACCTCAGAGACGAGGTGGCATCAAGGCTGTGTGAGCGAGTATTAGTATGATGCTCCCCACTCTAGACATGGACAGCGACTAACGACCACAGGATATAAATCGGCATTTCCCCAAAGTCCTCGATCTCGGTGCAAACGCATGCAATTTATCCCGCGCACTTACTCTACCCTCCGAAGACGCCCCAGACAAAGGCCCTCGATCCAAGCGAATCGGCACCATCACAGCCGCAGACTCGTCGGAAGCGCTCTTATACCGCGACGCCGATCTGCCCTTCAACAAGGAAATCGACATCGTACGCGAGGTCCTGTCGACATCGGAGCTATTACCATACGAAGCGAACTCTTTCGACGCCGTCTTGAGCAGCCTAAGTCTACATTGGATCAATGACTTGCCATCAGTGTTGGCGCAAGTGAACAACATTCTGAAGCCAGATGCTCCATTCATAGGCGTCATGATGGGAGGAGACAGCCTTTACGAGCTCCGTACGTCTCTGCAACTAGCAGAGTTGGACCGAAGAGGTGGTGTCTCAACGCATACCTCGCCACTGGCGGACGTCAAAGATGTGGGTGGACTGCTACAAAAAGCCGGCTTCAATCTCCTCACCGTGGACGTGGATGATATCGTAGTCGACTATCCCGATACCTTCTCGTTGATGAAGGACCTGCAAGCCATGGGCGAGTCCAACGCTGTGCTTGCACGAGAGAAGGGGCCAATCCAGAGGGACGTACTCCTGGCTGCTGAAGCTATATACAAGGAACTTCATGGCAATGAGGATGGTACACTTCCAGCCACTTTCAGGTTGATCTACATGATTGGTTGGAAACCTAGTCCTACTCAAGCTAAGCCGCTTGAGCGGGGGACGGGTATGTTCAGTATCAAGGACCATTTAGAGAAGAACGGTAAGCCTGGTGGAGACAAGGAATAGAAATCAAACGATGATCAGCTTTACCACAGCTCGTCATCTGAAACGAGTAGTCGAAAGTACGTCCGGCATCGAAACGATACGGCAGAAACTGAGCATCTTCACGAGAGATTAGCAATCTCAATTCGGACGCCACATCCTGTAGTTCTGCTACAAAACTTCGTATATATCTAATAATCTATAGATAGCTCGGTCTCCCAACGACCTCATCGACCTCCATCAAAGGATGATATATTGCATGACTATGTCGCTCCGCCTATTCAGCTTGTGATCAGACTTCCTGAACGCATCCTCTCAAGTTCACTCCTCATCCCGTCCCGCTATCTCGACGATGAGAATAGTCCGCGTCTTCCCGCACTAACGAACCTCATAATCAGGTGTCTTCGAGCCCTCTCCTTCCTCCTCGTCGATAGCGTTTGCCTGATTGACGCCAAGGTCAGCGGCAGCAGCAGCGCGAGCAGGACCGAGAGCAGGACGCAATCCATTGACCATCTTTCCACCGCCTGTAGAGGCTTTGGCGGGAGGCAAGGCTGGGAAATCGGAGAAACCAGCCTGTTCCTCACCCTGCACATCCTCCACACACTCACGCGCCATATGGCCTTCCCCGCCACACTTGTAGCAAACAAACGGCTCTTTCGCCTTCGCCTTGCTCCGCTCAGATTGCGGCTTCTCCTCCGGACAGTTGCGCGCGATATGCCCGTTCTCGCCACATTCGAAGCAGACGGGTGGGGGGCGCTTGTCTGTTGCTTTGTTGAGAAGACCGGTGATGATTGCGGGTTTGGCGGTGGATTGCGAAGCTGGGCAGGAGCGGGATAGGTGGCCGGTTCCTTTGCAGGTGTAGCAGATTGGTCCGGCGCGCTGCGAGGGCTTCTTGTATGGGACCGCTGTGGCGGGGATGGGCGAGGGAGTGGTGGCTGCGGTGCAGTTACGGGCTATATGGCCTTCCCCACCGCATTTGTGGCAGGTGAACGGTGTGGAGGTTTTGCTGACATACTTCTTATCTTGCTTGGCTGTAAGAGCGGGAATGTTCCCTGCTACGCCGTTCGCATCAGCCTTAACATTATTGAAAAGACCTGCGGCGGCCTTTCCCTTCTGCTGAGACCTCATGTGGAACGGCGTGTAGGGACGACGACCGGCGCGGATATCCTCGACATACTTGATCGCCCATATCACACGGCGATCTTTCGTGTTTCGATAGTACTCTTCGCTGACCTTGACACGCGAGGCAATGTACTTCTGCAAAGCACCATCCAGCGCCTTGCCGAAAGCCTCATTCGTATCCGCAAGCTCCAGATACGGCTCATAGCTGCAAGTCCACGGCCTCGCCATCTCATCGACAATGCAGCGAATCGCGCAGTCGTACAGCGCTGGGATCGAGTTCTGGTATTGCTTGATCTCGTCGACAGTGGGAAGGGTATGGTAAAACTTGCTCTTCAGTCGACCGAAAATGCGTTTCTTCAGGGAATCGTATTCGAGAAACTCGCAGTGTTTGTACATGGTGATTAAGGCATCGGAGTCCAGTGCCTCGAACGTAGACGTGTCGATGGGATCGCGCTCGCCGGCTTGCATGTACTTGTAGATCCAACGGATGGCATCTTTCGAGCCGTCAGGAATGGTTAGGACTGTGCTTCGTTCTTCGATGAGCTTCTTCCGGGCTACGGGGGAGAAGTGCGCTAGTAGATTCACGGATGCACTCTCGAGAGCGATGTAGCGGTTGTTGTCGGGGCCGATGACGATGTTTGCTTTTGGGCCTTTCCGGAAGCTGAGGTAGTTAGGATACTTGAAACATAATAATGGAAAGACTTTCAGGATGAACTTACTCAGCGAGCTGCTTTGGTGTAAGCTGGTTCGTCTTAGACGGAGGCATGCGCCCGGGATTGGTCATCGTTGTCATGGTTACAGATCCTTCTTAATCCAAGCTTGTCCTAACTGCTGTAAGTAATATGTCTAGCAATCTGAGCGCAGTGTGGTGGAGAGATAGGTCGATGGACTAAGCCTGTGAAGCCCTTACAGGTTTATGTATAAGGAAGTGAGGGGTTGACTTACTGTAAACGTGGTTGAGTTAGCGACAAATAAGCTAGGTAGGGAGAAGAGGGTATAAGAGCATGGCTAAGGCTTATATAGTGAGGAGTGTTTCTGTGGGCCTGTGCTGGGAGAGCAGTGAATGAACCAGCACGTGAGAGCTAGTGAAGTCGCAACCACCTTTACTCCGGTGAAGGAACCGCTCAATCTACGTGCATAGATCTCGGGATCTGTATCACTAGCGATGCTGCAGCGACATCATGAGTGATAAGCGTATCGTCAACTCGCGAGTTCGCTGATGTCAGAAGCACCAAAGAGCAACACTGCTTCAATTCGAATAATGAGGAATCTTCGCTCTCAATACCGTGCCTATCGCGACCCTCAAACATTTGCGTATACTTGATGTGTTGCAGAAATAACGCAATGAAGACATTGATAGCAAACTTGACGTGAACCCGACTTGTTGAGTTGGGATGGAGCAGTCGCGCTAGTTGGCCAGTCGTAGACCTATTTCACTACCTGAGGCAACCGCACCTGCTTCATGTACTATCCACGCAAGCACCAATACCGACCACGTCACCACCACCGCCAGAATGCATTGTCGCAGTATCGACGTCGGACTGCATTCCCAATTCGATATCGAAAAACTGCCTGAGTATAGGCCAGATCCGCGTGGTAGCACCAGCTTAACGCCGCAATTCGATGAGAAGACGTCAACTTGCAGCGTCTACGTCCCAGCTTTACCAGGCAGCACCTTTTGGATCGAGTATGCTGTGTCGCCGCCAGTCCCCGAAGGGCACTACTTTCTGTTCAAGTCGTACATCAATGACGCGCACGTCGTGAGCTGGTCGACAGGCAAGGACGAGGAATGGCAGGGCAAGACTATGTTTGGTCTATTCGAGAGCCCCGGCGATGGCGGTGACAGGAAAAAGTTCGAGAAGCGAGTGCTCTGCTTTACAACAAAAGATGACGTAAATGCATTCGACGAGACCGCGCGCATCGAGATAAGAGTACATCGAGCACACGGACGGAAGCGAGTCGAACGAAAGGCAGAAGAGTACAGGGAAACGGAGCACGCAAAGACTGAGACTGGAATAGGGTACGCGCCCAACGTGTGACACACGTACTATACTAACTTTGACAGTCTTGTGAACGCTGGGCCTGCGGGACCACAGCATCCGAAACGCTTCTACAAATTCGCCCTCATCGACCCAGTCGATCAGCCTTTTGCGACATTCCGATACTACTGCCGCAGCTGGGATCAACTGCGCAACTTGGGGCTGCTTGATCAAAATCGCGGCGGTGCTGGCGAAGAGAACGATCTCCCTGTTATAGAGCCAAACGAAGGTGGTGGTACCGATGAAGCCATCGAGGGCATAAGGGCCTGTAGCGCCATGAGCAGGGATTCGGAAGATGTCTTTCAGGACTGTAAAGAGAACTTCGATGGACGAGCCGCGAATGCTACAGGCATGCGAGGACAGACTAGGAGTTTGTCAAGCCCTACCCGATCCACATCCGCGGGGAGGCGAAAACCCTCTACCCACAGAGCGTCACTACGTCTGGTGAGCGATACAGAGCAGCCACGCGCCTACATCCCACGCGGTGCACCAGGCCCGAAGGCAGATCTACCAGTTGAGCATGTAGGTGAGAATGCACAACAGCGCTATGGCATTGTCCGCACACCGACCCCGTTCTACCGGCTCTCCATACCACCGTCTATCAGACTTGGGCCACCAGAACCAGCTTCACGGCCTCTTCCTACGGTTCCCATCAAGAACGACTTCGAGACATCCACGTCATACCATCCGCATCCTGCGTATCCACTAGACGACTGGGCTGTGCGCACTCCCAGCCCCGTCAAATCGGTTCGGGACGGCATATCCACTCCGCCGCCGTTCAAGCGCAGAGAGCAAGGTCGGTCGGCTTCTGCATTGATGAACGTGATTGCATCTGCTTGGAAACGTCGAGGATCACAGACGCCAGATGGATCGCTGCGAACCGACGCTACGGAAGATGCGCAGAGGTTGCTGTGATGTTGGGGGCGTGATAGAGCCGCGGTGGGCAGTGTGGTTGCAAGTGCTCTGGAGCGGGCACGTTGACATTGCGAGATTGGAGCATAAGATGAGGCTGAGAGGTCGATAGAGCTCCTGATGCTGCTGTACGCTACTCAATCGACGTTTTAGATGTCATGAGGTCAGGACGCGTAAGATGAAACGTGGGACGATTGCCGATCGGCACGATGATGCAAGGCACCACGCCGTGATTCGCTCCTCCACAACCCCGCAAACTGCAGCTACCTCGAGCTTCCATCCCAGCTGACAGCTCCAACACTGTTGCGTGCTTCATGCTTCTTTGCGTATACAACAGCCCATAACTCATGATTTCGTCATTATAGCGTCGAGCATATTCTTTTAGTATTGATCTGGCGGCGATAGTCCTCGAACTATACCATGCGTCCCTTTGCTGTCGCAGCGGCGGCGCTCCTAGCACGCGTGGTAGATGCGTCGAGTCTCCAACCACCCGTCCTTCCGTTGATCGTGCGGAACCCATATCTGAGCACATGGCTGCAAAATGCAAGGGAAGAGCCATGGAGCAAATGGCCTATGTTTTGGACTGGATCTGAAGTTGGCTTCAGTGTCATGGCGTCGGTCCCTGACACCAACGAAGTATACCCGCTACTCGGCCGACCCCATGATTCTCTAGAGCAGAAGGACAAGGAGTAGGTCTACTCTAATCTCTCAGAGCGCAATCATTGCTAACTCCTGCTCGCACTAGTTACGCGATAGCATACCCCATGTACCGAGGTGCTAAATACGACGCGTCGACCACCAACCTTACGTACTCTATACCAGCGCCCGATGCATTGCGCTCAGCGAAAGGCGTCGAGATCACCTTGTCCTTCCTCTCGCCCATCACACCGACTTCGACTTTGCGCCAGACCATACCAGCAGCATACCTGTCTATACACGTAGAAGGGACGTTCGATGTCAACATATACGTGGACGTGAATGGACAATGGGTCAGCGGCAAGAGGGAGAGCCTCATAGAATGGGGCTTGTTCCAGCATGTAGCTCCCGGTCTGAATGATAAGTTGAAGACGTGGCAAGTCAAGCGACAGATTGAGCAGCTCTTCACAGAGACAAACGATCAGCCCGAGTGGGGTCAGCTGCACTTTACTGGGCCGGTCGATGCGCGCCATGAATCGGGCACATCCGCGTTCCTGCGCCAGCGGTTTGCTCGAACCGGAACGTTGCAGAACGAGGTCGATGGGAACTTCCGCGCCGTCATGGATGAAGAGCCCGTGTTTGCCTTTTCAAAAGCCTTCAAGCTGGCAAACTCGTCCACTACTTCTCCCAAATCCAGCAGCAACAGCGACAGCGTACTGTTTACAATAACCCACATCCAGGATCCAGTGACACAGTATGCATCTGCTCGCGGTCTCACGTTCATGCGGCCATTGTGGAAGTCTTGGTTCCCCCAAGATGACAAGCTCATTCAATTCCACTACGGCGATTTTGCAATGGCCAAAAGCCTCGCTGGCAACTACTCGGAGCAGCTGCGCATCGATGCCTACCAATCTGGCTCGGCGAACTACGTGGACATCGTTGCCTTGTCTGCACGACAAGTCATGGGTGCCACGAGCTTTTCCGGAACCAAAGACAACCCGTTGCTCTTCCTAAAAGAGATCTCCTCCAATGGCAACAGTCAAACAGTCGATGTCATCTTCCCGGCTTTCCCGTTCTTCCTGTACACGCAGCCTAGGTGGTTGGCATATCTGTTGGAGCCACTTCTGGAACACCAGCTGTCCGGCCAGTATCCCAACAAGTACTCGATGCATGACCTTGGCGCACATTTCCCTAATTTGACAGGACACGCCGATGGACGGGACGAGTATATGCCTGTTGAAGAGTGTGGCGATATGCTGATCATGGGTCTGGCACTCGTCAACTCGTTAAGCTATAACTCCGACGCACAAGCTCAGTCTATCTGGTCAGCTATCGGCAACGACGCAAACCCAAGTACTGATGCAGTCAACGCATTCTCTCTGAACGGCGTCGGACTGCACGATGGAGTTGACTACATCGATGAGACTTGGGGCGGAAGTACCAAGGGTATCGATCAGGCGAAGAAGTGGCTGGAGGGCAGTTATGACCTGTGGAAGCAATGGACAGGCTATCTTGTCGAAGACGCTCTTGAGCCTCACAACCAGCGTAAGTATTGACTCGCGATAATTCGAAATGCAATCTAACTAGTATCACAGTCTGCACTGATGATTTCGCTGGCTGGCTGCCACTTCAAACAAATCTTGCCCTCAAGGGCATTGTCGGTATCAAAGCCTTCAGTGAAATCGCTGACCTCATGGATCGACCCGGCGACGCAAAGCACTACCGCAACATCTCCGAGACCTACATCAAGAAGTGGCAAGAGTACGGCATGTCGCGCGATGGCACACATGCCAAACTCGCGTACGACTGGTACGGCAGCTGGACCACTCTATACTCGCTTTACGCCGACGCCGTACTCTGCTTCCACCCCACCATCACAAACTCGTCTTCCCTATCATCAGAACAACCAGATTACGCATCTGGAAACGACCAAGCGCAGCGACCCTTGTCCCCATCCAAACACTCCTCCAGCCGCTCACCCATCACCTCAGACTTCATCCCCGACAAAATCTACAACCTCCAGAGTGACTGGTACTCCACGGTGATGCAGAAATACGGCCTACCCCTGGACTCTCGCCATCTTTACACCAAGTCCGATTGGGAATTTGAAGCTGCTGCCGTGGCGAATAAGAAGGTGCGTTCTGAGATTCTTGATCGCGTGGCGCTTTGGTTGAATGAGACGGTTACGGATCGTCCGTTTACGGACCTTTATGTTACGGAGGGGGATGGTGGGTTTCCTGGGCCGTGGTTCTTTGCGAGACCGGTTGTTGGGGGGCACTTTGCGTTTTTGACGCTGGAGAGGGCTTGTGGTGGGGGTGGGATGTAGGATGGTGGAGGTTGATGGGTTGTCATAGCTGTGTGTAAAGGGTGGTCTGCAGTGAAGAGATTGGACGCTAGATTGATGCGCCTATTGAACACCGTTGGTGTAACTAAAATTCGCAGCGCTTTGCGTCGTGGTCTCATTGATTGAGCATCTTCTTCCAGGGTGTGTGAGGGCTGATCTAGCCGTATCCGGCGCAGCTGATGGTTCAGTTGGTGTACCTGCTTTGTGCCGGAGACGGCGCGCTCAAAGAGAGTGAGGCCTCGCGTCGATGGCTTTGGAAGGTTTCGCCTTTGTCAGAGGGCTCCATATTAACAAAGGGTGTGCGACATCGAAGTGATATCTTTTGGCAGCGAACAGTGGTATTCTCGAGTACTGCTAAACATCTCAACACCACCATCTAAGCCGCCAACCTGAGCGACGATCTCTCCAACGGATACCTGCGCGACACAATGGTGCTTTATCATGCGAATGGAAGAGTTGTTGATCAACACGATCAATATCTAGACGATGAGGCACGGAATCTGGCGGATCATTATCGATACATCGAGCAGATTGACGTTTACAATCAAAAGAATGCGGACGCTTCTACCGATGACGTTCAAATCATTATCGATGAGCAAGAGTATAGAACGCTCTATTATGAGAGGGGGGGAATTGAGTGGGAATTTATCAAAAAGTTCAGGCAGAAAGACGCACACCCTATCGCAACGCGTGTTGATCGCGCTACTTTGATGATGTGCTCGACCTTCGCCGATGATCACTTCAGATACAATCCGGGAGAGAAGGCGCTTCATCTCCCAGTATGTTATCCGAGACAGCATCACTCTGCCCGGCCCGCCAACGAATCAATGGCGGACTTCGAAAAAATCTTTGGGGGGACTCTTGTGGATGGAAAAAAGCTCGCCGAACAATCTGATAGCCAAATGGCGTTCATACGACCAGAGGAGATTGAGGATTATATCATTCCATGGCTAGAAAAAGTGCAAGAACAGAGGGAAAGAGCGGAGACACTACGTCGCGAAGAGGACGATGCAAGACCACCCAAGAAGACGAAGCGCGCACACGATTTAGCATGGCCTGGCGGCGCTATTGCCATGCGAATTCCACGCGCACTTGAGGACAAAATTCATCTCTACAACGCTATGCTGCAGCTAGGTCTGCCCAAGTTCGTGCAACTGGTAAGAAACATTCCTCCATCGCCTGCCTATTTGCAAGACATAGACTGACCATACACCCAACGTTGTAGCCACTCATCGACAAAATCGTCATGCAGATGTACAAAACCAAACTCAATGCATGCCATCTCGCCACTCTAGAGCATACAGTCGGGCGTTTCTACTCCAGAGGTGTTGCAGTCCTCGACCCAGTCCTTTGTCATTTCATCGGAACGTATCCTCGCAGGACCTTGCAAGATCGCAGAAACGTCAGACCTCCACCTGAAAGCGATATCGACTCATCAGATGGTACGGATAAGACTGGCGAAGAAGCGCCAGAAGAAGCGCAAGGTGCTGATACTCAATCGGGAGAAGAACCACCAGCACCAGTACCAGGATCAGAACCATTCGACTTCAAGGACTCGGAGAGAAAATACCTTGGTTACCATCCTCAACCCGCGGGCCGTGAGAAGTTCATAAAGGATACGTATCTTCTTCCCCCTGAGTTGCCGGTCATCGGCCATAGTATAAAGCACTGGTCCGGCGTCCGCAAGAACGGCAGCACAGCTGCGGCTCACAACGGGTTTCCTCTCAACATTGGAAAGTACAAGAAGTACATTCGGAGGAACGCGACGGATGTGCTCGATGAAAATGACTACTTTGAAGAAGAGACAAATCGACTGGCTTATCAGTCCGACTACGAAAAAGAGGGTCCGGGCGAAGGTAATTGATGTTGTCTTCCTAACACCAAAGGCTACTTCCAGTCTGTTTCAGTTCTTATTAAGACCCAATCCTCATCGCTTTCGTCACATACATCACTGTCAACTTGATACCCTGTCTTCTCCAATGTCTCATCTACATGCTTCTATCGAGATACAGTGAACGTCCCTTCCACACAAACATAACCTCGGCAGCGACGGGAACAAAAACAACGGTGGCGACAATCTGACCAAAAGTCCACTGCCCATCTGGGAAGCTCCCACCAGCTGCTCGGATCATCACACTTTGTAGTTGTCGCAGCCGAAAGAACGCCCAGAATTGCACAACAAGTGCGATGGCGACGACAACGTCGATTCCAAGTTTTGCATAGAACCCAACAATACCTCCATCGAAAGTAGAACAGCACTTTGTCAGCCAGGTCTGTTTATGGTCCATGTCCCCTAAAGCGGAGGAAAGAATTTTCGAGATGACGACAATGGACAACAACAAATAGCTAAGGATGCCAAATGCTGTAGTAAGATCACGTTCATGTGAGCTGATGGTGCTAACGCCTTCGAAACAGACGCCTGCGATCACGCTCCATTCTTCGAACGTTATGGCGGTGTTTGGCGAATTTCCAATCCGGCTTTCGCCTGTACTGGTCAGACGGTGTTCCTTTAACATAGTGTCGCCACTCACCAAAAGTCCCTCCCATGCGAGAGAAGAAAGGGCAAAAGCCCATAGCCCAGCATATCACAAACAAGATAAACCGTTGTCCTGTACGAGCATCGGAGAGAAGCACGGGGTGTCCATCAGTGCCGCTTCCTGGCTCTTCATATCCGTCTTGTGAAATATCAGTACCACTAGGCGACCTTCTTCTACCAGCATCTGTTGCGCCACCTTCCAAGAACATTTCCGGTCGCAACACCATTGGGAGGAGAGGCAGAAGCGTGAGCGACGAGACAAGCCAAGCAATCTCAACCGTGAACCCGCCCATTCCAACGGCGTTGACGCCAAAGTCAACCCCAGACAGTGTAACAATGCTAGCAGTTTGAATCGCGAAGGTAAAAAAGACCGCGTTGTCGAAAAAGGTTCTTGTGGCGTTCGCAACCAATAGCCTCCCAGTGCTCGAATGACCTTTTGCGCTTCGTTCAAACCACATCGACATCGCTACGAGACACGCGCATATGAAACTCTCAAGGATATATCCAATCGCCATACCAATACCGCTGATGTCTGGATTTCCTGAGCCCCATAATGCTCCGCATACATTGGTTTTGCAATCCTTCACGAGGCTGAAGTCCCCGCCCGTGGCGTTGCGGAGCAGATCGATGTACGCTGTAAAGTCCGTTCGTGTGGAAAGGGCGAGACATCCCGATGGGTCCATTGTCGAAATCAGTACGTATCAAAGAGTAAGAAAGAGGAGATCGAAACGTTCGATATGATTAAGAGAGCTTGCCAGCCATGATGCGGCTGAAGTCTGCCTTATCGCTCAGCTGAACTTCCCCCTCTTGCGATAAGCTTGGCCCCCAAACTTGTGGAGTTTCTAGACCGACGCCTCATTGCGGCTGAGACCCAAAAACATGAAAAGAGCTACACATATATATCAGGCGTTTTCTCAAGGTTGAGCTTCACATCGTTATCTTTTCCCTCTTGCTGTCGAAAATGGAAGCGTTGCTTTTATACTTGCTCCTCCTCAATTTCATCATAATGACAAGCGCGCAATCTGTAAGAAACCCATCCTTCCATCAGCAAGACTAAAACTTACTCTACAGCTTGACACTGCGTTGGTCGCCTCTTCGTCATCTGCATTGGACTCAAGTGTGTTTGCGGGACTAAGCTCTCAATTCAATGGCCAACAATCGGTATTCATTACCATAACGCGACCATCCACAACAACCACAACATCATCATCTTCATCTCCCGTGTTCCCGGGATCTACTTCAGCAAATCTATCTCTAGCTCCGACAGCAGTTCCGACAGAATCTCCATCTCCGCCAAATCCGACCCTTGCCCTACCACCTAGTTCGGGCGGCAACACTTCAGGCTTCTCTACAGGTATTTACACACTGCAGAGGCATCTGGAAGACCTTCTTCGTATGCTAATATCGGGGCAGGTTATACAGTCGGCACCGCAGTAGGCGGCTCCGTTGGCGGTCTACTTATCCTCTCGCTCCTTATTTTCTGGTATTAGTCCAACTTTCGCATTGTGCACTTACATACTGACACATCAGGTTCCGCGCACACAACAACAAAAAGAAGAAGTTGAGGCTATCCGTTAGTAGCGGATCAGCGTCATCAAACAAGCTTGAAGAAGAGAAGACCGAGAGGGTGAAGGCCAACGTTGTTGAAAAGAGAAAGCCACTGCCGATGAACCCTACAGCTTCTGGAACAGGAACAGGAACGCATGTGAGGAAGCTGGACGGCGGGAGAACGTTGAAGTCTACTAATACGCTGTGAGATGGTCACATATCATCTCAGTTCGTTGGCAGATTAAGCCGCGCAAGCCACGAAATTTTACAACTTTTTTTTTATTTTTTTAGTTTATCTATGATGATGGAACTATATGAAAAATCAGAGACCCCAAAGCTACGTGTTACGAGCACATGTGCGACCCGCGCAGTGCCCTGTTTGAACTTTGTATTGATGCAAATGGACTGATGCTCCCCCGACTAGCTTCGCTCTTCGCTCCTTGTTTTCGGAAAGCTCTCAAAGTTGCGCCTGAAAACAGCAAATGGGCATCGTGGATGGGTCGCTCGCACGTGAACGATTGATGCGCCGTGTAACCTCGGGGGTGTATGGTGACTTGACTGTGATGACGCGCTTGCAACACATGTCTGTCTCTGGGGTGTCGGTCATATTTGACCTGCCTCAAGAACTTGACATTCATCCGCTAGACAACGCAAGTGGTGGGTATGCGGAGAGACCAGAGGTGTGCAACTTTGGCGCTTGGTTTCGTCTCTCATGTTTGATTTGGCGTTTTTCTTCTTTCATTTTTTTCTGGTAAGGTTTTCTTTCCTTTCAGGCAAAGAAGGCCCCAGGATCGTCGCGGAGGCCTCGCGAAGGAAGAGATCTGAGCGTTGCTCATGCTGGCAGCGCCTTCTCTGGTATAATGGGGTGACATGATCCCCATGTGTTGGAAATTCTGCTCAGCAAGATCGCACCGTATGCTTGGTGTTTGTGACCAATGCCAGCGTCTTGGGCGATGGCTCCATGCTGTGCAGACGAAGACAGCGAACTGCTCCTCTACTTACTCCAGAAGGCCAATCGTACTCAATTCGTCCTATACCTCGCCATCAATGACGACACCCAGGTTAGCGGTGTCGCACTGACTGGTATAGTCTCCATCTCTTTCTTTCTGCTCAATGTATCTGCAAGAGCCTATGGCCATCTCACTCCTGTAGACTGTGTGATTGCAGTAAGGTTCAGGATACTTCTGTTCCCAACTCAAAGCTCTTCATCTTCTTTGTTGTGATCTGGGCTTTGGTTTTGAGCTTCATCATCCCCGTGGATGTCGGTATCGTCCCAATCTACCTCAACATCGTAGCGTTGAGATACTGAAGACGGAGTCTTGCACGGTCGCACTGCTTTGGTGACCGGTACCTTAGGCTCTTGTGAAGATACTTGGCATCCTTCAAATCCGTCAAGACCTATTGAGGTCTTTTGGGGACTCAAGGACGGGTCTATCGCCGTCTCTTGCGTCACGACAGAGCTGAGGTCTGTGACTTGTCTCGGTAACTTGGGATCGATGGTTCCTTGAGATACAACATCGTCGCCAACTATTTCGCTGCTACTCTTTGCCTCGGTTTGTTCGGATTGGGAATTAGGACTGTCATGTCGCGATACACGCCCACCCTTGATCGTCGACGGTGACGACTTTCCTACTTTTTGCGATGCGTGGGGACCTGGAGACTCAGCATGCATCATAGACTGTAACGAGCTTTCTGCTGCAAGCGCAAGTTCAGACAAGTAGTGCTCGCAATTGCTGCCAGGTGTCGCTGCTCTTCCCGCGGGAGATGCCGATGTTCGTGTAATCGGCGAGAGTGATGCTGTGGATGCATAAACTGTTGCCATTCCCTGCGTTGCAGCCGTCAACCTACGCTGCGCCGCTTGTTGAGCTGCAGCTCGAGCTGCGAGAGGACTATAGTCAAATGTTGACCAGTCAATGATGGTAGGGTCGCGTGTGGTTGTATTTGTCTCTTCTGGGTCTTTGAGCCAGTCTATACGACATGTTTTCGAATAGTCGAACCAACCAACAACGCCATCATTCTCTCGGGCACCGTAGGCCATTCGGGACTCCGCACCGGTGGTGGGGTCGATGTCGAAAACGCCGTGCTCGTATACTACAACGGTAGAGCTGTGCGTGATCGAGATGCAGCCGCCTTCTTTCAAGGTTGCACTAGGATGCCATGATTCCAAGACACGTCTGTGTTCCGGCTTGGGCGTGACTTGGCTCATCCAACCGGGTTTGTGCCCATGGAAACGCACTGGCTGCGAGTCTGGAACTCCGATGAGCTTGAGGTACTCTGCTGCTAGAAGAATTCCTCGCTCGGTAGCGACGTGAACCTTCCCATTGTAAAGATAGAGATCACAGTCGCCGATATCCCTAGTGGGCTCGACTTTCGAGGCATCTTTGCGGCCAAGATCTTCGGATGTCCAAAACTTCTTCCGGGATAGGCGAAGCGCTTCCTGCCGCAGAACAAGCATCTTACGGCCAAAGACATGGACTTCGTTGTCATCAGTGAAAGATCGTTTCAGCCTGTCTGAAGGCTCATTCGTAACCTCGAATGGGTACTGATGTTTGATCGTATGAGAGCATAGGAGGGGTATGCTGTAAACGTCGTAGTCGAAAAAGGTAACTCCTTCCTCTGGGAAGCGATCCTGACCGGCATACAAGTGGTGATCGTCCAAAGACCTTTTGATCTTGGTGTTCCGCCTCTTTATAGCCTCGTGGCTCGCTTTAGCCTTTTTGCGTGGAGCTACCTCAGGCTTCTCTAACTCCTCGAGCTTCCGCTTAGTGCGCTCAGCCGGGGGCGTGATTGTTTGCCTTGACGTAGGACTAAGATTTGACTTTGTACTACCTGCTTTGCATTCACTGGCCTTCGCGTCTGGTGTCTTGTGGATTTCCTTCCCCGCGCTCGGTTGCCGTGACTTTGGGGTCGAGGCGGCGGCGCCCTTGGTGACGGATGTATCGGGCGGCATCGTAGTCGCGACCTTGGTGCTAGCATCGACGTGCTTTGGCGGGCTGGCTTTGGTGTTCTGACTTGGGGTCCGTGGAGTAAGCGCCTTTGCCTCCGGCTCCGATTCGGGTGCTGTGATCTTGCAACCGTCTTTGACACCGTGTCTCGTCTTAGGGCTCTTTAGCTCATGAGAGACTGTCTCCGATACAACAGCTCTGCTATGAACAACAGGTTTCTGTTTGAACTTGTCATCACGGAGCTTCTTCCTGGCTTCCTCGCTCATCTTCTTGAGGTCAAGTAGGCTAGGGGCCTTCTTGCCTGCATCGATGTTTTTCTCCACTGCTGGTGCGCATACATGTTCTCGTCCGTGAGCGACTACAGTCGGTTGCATCTCTCCAGGTCCGTTATGCGCTTTCTTCTTCGCATGCAGTCCATCATCTTCAGTTGCCTCTTGTTTGCGCTTCCGGGAAACCTGTCCAGCGACGTCGGCAGTCGCACTTGCGCGGAGTTCTTGGACCTTGATTGGCCTATCGGGGATCTCTTTGGCCGGGGGTGGGGTGCGCGAGCGCCTGTTGTCTCGGTGCTTGGATTGTTGTTCGCGCTGGATGTCTCGCCTTGGCGACATGCTCCGCCGGTCGCCATGTCCACGCCTGCCACCGTATCCACGTGCACCATTACGGCCGCGTTCTTGCTGTGTTGCTTGGTCTTGGTGTTGAAGTCCTTCTTTTGCCTTATATTGAACATGGGTAGTCATCGCAGGCTTGGGGTGAATATTGTGGGCGCCGTCCGTCTTTTGGTGCGAACCGCCGTTGCGTTTCCTGGCCATGGTGTCGATGATTGAGGATAGCACAAGATGCGATTGTGATACCGTAAGGTCGTGTGTAGAGTTGAGCAAGTTAGACTAGGTGAGTGAGACAAAGGTATTGTGTGGGTCCATTGTCACGCTAGTACCACGTGCTCTAGTATTGTCTCTGTCACCCACATTCACTACGGCCATACTTTCGAAATGTCCTTCTCCAAGGATAGTGGTTATTCTATGCGCCGCCAGGGAAGAGTTGTACCGTTGTGCGCGCATAGTTGCGTCATCACGGCGTTGCAGGCGCTGTTGCCAATCATGGCAGGCAGGCGCAGCCTATAGTGAAGAGCCATATTTTTCCGTCGCAGCATTGCAGAGCCTCAATCCGGCCTAACAGACTTACAAAGCTTGGAAACAACCTCGGAACGAAATGCTGCCGCTACACCATCGAGACGACCAAGCTACAGTTGCAGGCGCACAGCTCGAAGAGAGCTTCGGCAACATGGACATAGATACTACGGCTTCCTTCGAAGATAGCCCGAAGCAGCCATTTGAAGGTCTTTCGTATGAAATACGCGCTCTTCTCCTGGAAGGTCCTCCAATTTTGCTTGTCGCGTCTCATTCGGGTGCGCCATCGGACTACGCCCACCAGTGTTCTGCTGCCAAAGGTCTCGTTTCCCTCGATCGCAGTCGTCAGATGACCGAGCAAGCCGAGAGCGGCCACCGTCCATATGCCATCGAAATTTCGGTTTGGGCGCTCGCTGCGGCTTCGCAGGCGATCCGAACCGGCTATGAGGAATACCCAGACGTTTCGCAACTCGCTCTTCCCATGGGCCCCATCTTACCAGGTTACGCCATGTGTGTCCTCGACTGGCTTGTTCGGTGTTTCAGAAGCAAGACGACGACATCTTTCATTCCCGAAGACCCAGAAGTCGATGGCGAAGATAAGTGGTATTGGCTGTATAGCTATGCGGCGATGCGCGCTCTCGGTATTGACGCTGTGGAAGATCTGCAGCCGTTCATCAAGCGTCTTATTGATCATGAAGGCCTCGTCGCGGAGATGACCAGCTACCTACGTCTTCTGAGAGCCCTGCAGCCTTCGGATCCAATCGTCACGTATCTTGCTGTAAGAACAGCCAGGCAGATGTTGGGAGATGCGCACGCGTTGTCGGAGGCGCAATGCGACGCCATACGCGCAGCACACCCGCATTTCGCCGTGCTCGTCAACGAGCAGCTGCAAAAGTCGAAGTTGTGATCTCTTGTCGAACACCAGGCAGCGGTGAGGGGACAGGTCCCAATACAATAAGCAAGTAAACCTCATTGCTGGTTCAGATGTCAACGCAATGCGGGGTCCCGGAGCTCCACATGCTAAACCTTTTCGGCAAGGTGCGCCTGAGGACAATGGACCCAACCAACAACAGATATCCTACATCACGTCCACCACCTCAACCATATGCGCCTGTCGGTCAGCTGCGCAATCCTCACACACCGCATCAGATGAGGGAGTCCATCTTCATGACAAGTTTACGCTGTCTCTTGTCAGCCCTAGCCAGGCTCCAGTATGGCCGTTTTTCCTTTTCATTCCCCTATTTTGCTAGAATGTCAATGCATCGGCTTGTTCCACGGTACTGCTAAATGATTCGCTCATGCTATTGAAATGTCTCACGATTTGTTCGCTGGACCGCACCTTTTCCAGTCTTTCGTCTCTCACTTTATCGTGACACAAGCGCATTTCCGATTATGGAAATGCTGATGTATGGTTTACGGCAAACGCCTTCAGTAACCCTTCATTGACGTTGATGTCTGATTGCCAAATATTTCGTTGTTTCTGTCATTTGTGTTGAGAGAGTTGACCGCTTCCTCCCTTCAGCTAACGTCGCTGTCACCGCCAGGTGTGATGTGTGTCCCGCTCCGGCCATGGTGCTGTCCGGGCCAACGTTGAAGGACACCAGAGGAGGTGAGGGCTCGGAGACACTGCCG
This sequence comes from Alternaria triticina, assembly GCA_022609215.1. Classification (NCBI taxonomy): domain Eukaryota; kingdom Fungi; phylum Ascomycota; class Dothideomycetes; order Pleosporales; family Pleosporaceae; genus Alternaria; species Alternaria triticina. Next base: position 283,718 of record JAGKPX010000029.1, read on the forward strand.
GCGCGTCCTTTTGACAGTCGCGCTAACACATCTTAGCTCAATGCGGGAGGACGTTCCTGCATGGATCAATATTACACATCCAATGTTGGGACTGTATGGTACAGTGCTGCAGGTCCTTGCTACCAACACACAACGCTTTGATTCCATCAGAGAAGGGTGAGGGTCGTGCCAGTGTTGATGTATAAGAAGGGTAACGTCCTCACTCTAATCGGACCACAACATCGCGCATCACTTTCAACACATCACCTCACCAACACCAACAACCACACAATCATCATCATGCGTTTCTCCCAAATCGCCACCCTTCTTTCCGTTGCCGCTGCGGCCAGCGCCCAGTACACCTACAACATCACCCAAGCCGAGAAAGCGGGTAACATGGAGAAGTACAAGTGCTTGTATGCTAAGCCTTTCCCAAATCTCGTTATACTCTGTACTGATGTCATGATGCTAGGGACAACAAGAAGCTCAGCAAATGGATGCCCAAGTGCCTTCACCAGTGCCAGGAGAAGGCCAACCACGCTGACGGCTGTGCGCCCGATGACTTTACTTGCCATTGTATCAACTACAGCGTCTACTCTGCCGTGAGTACCATGCCCGTCCCAGTCTCATCTGCAGCACTTTTCTGACACCGTAACAGGCGATCGAGCCCTGTGCTTTCCCTGCCGCCCTCGGCGGTAAGGGCACTTGCTCGTTTGAGGAGCTCGGCAAGGCACGCCCTATCGTTCAGGACATGTGCAACTTCTTCAACGCCACTCTATACGACGACTACGCGGAGTGCGACATAGAACTGAGCGAGGAGAAGACTTACATGATCCTCGCTGATGAGGAGTTTGGAGAGGTCACTTACTAGATGCGGACGAGCCAGGCTTGGAGTGATAGATGGCGGTATTGGACTTAGGATTGAACTTTAATAGACTTTCACCTTCTCAAACATCTTACTTGCACTGGGACATGTCTTATGCAGTCGGATTGACTGGCACCGTTACAGCCAAGTGATTTCACAACACCTGACCTTCGTCTCACATGGTGCCTCCACAACCGTCGCCCTACCTACTACAAATAAGCTTCTCGCGCTGCACCAACCCAACCACACTCATACCTCACACTGCTAAACAACCACCACCATAACTACATCCAGAACTACCATCTCCAACACAAGCAATCCTCCCAACAAACTCACTACAATGCCAGAAACATACGGCGAATACGAACAAGAAGGCGGTCGTCGCGGCGGCGTCTCCGGTCAAGGTACCGGTAGCGGTAACAAGTAAAGACGTCTAGTCGTTGTTGACCCTACTCCAAATAGAAATAGATCATGCCTGGCTTTCGTACGGCGAGAAGCGCATCGTGTATACGAGCGTTTTACTGCGTCATCATGTGTTTGCGCACATGATGAATCTTACTAGATTAATGTAACCCAAACATGCTATTTTGGCCTTCCACGGTAATGCAAACTGAATGGTGACATCCTCCAGACGTGTAGACTGCGTGTGCGTGATGTAACGTTGGGACTGGCGCGAGCGATGGTGGGTCGACGAAGTAGGTCAGGACGTGTCGCAAAACCTGGCTATTGAACACGCTGAGAAACCGGAGGCGCGCAGCCAGGAATTCGTTTCGCCGTGTGTTGCTGCGATGGCTAGGAGATGTCGCGGTCCCGAGATGAGGAGCGGCGTAGCGCGATTCTGTCTGGCGTTCTTGGCACGAACGTGACGCGTGCATGTGGCACAGCGCTGGAGGCACCCTTTCGCGCGAAGTTCCAACGACACCTTCACATTCTATTTCATGCCCTCAACCCACTTGCCTTCCTGTTTCATCCAGACACGTCGCGCCGCCCTGCGATACAGCAGCTCCGAAGCCACCCAGCTTCCTGGCTCGACTGACTTCTCTGCTAGGTGCTCGCCATGGCTATATATACTGATTTACCACCTATTCCTTCACATACGACCATAGGATCATGAAAATTAGGCTTCCCGTCCGCTCAGCCATATACAAGCATGATACCGGCGGATTAGTAGTTAGGTGGGTGACCACTAGCGAATCCCCGCTGTTGTATGTTTTTGACCTTTTTTTTGCCGACGCAAAATCCATACTCGCCGACTCCCTCGTGCAAAACCCACGCAGATCGCGCAGGAAGATGGCGCGCTCCACTGTTGCGCACTTCTTTTTGCTCACAGTCCAGACATATGTTTGGCTGCGGCTCCATGGATCCTGTTGATCGCTTGCGCAACCAAAGGACACAACAATAAAGGGAAAGAGTAGACGTGCGCATAACAAACGCCACAGCAGCGAAGTCGAGATACATTGAGCTCTTGTAACAAACGAGATTCGACGAACTGGAGCTTTTTTACACGAACAGGTGCGGTTCGCCCGCCTTGAACCGCCAGTTTGACAGATAATCTTCGTAGATCCCCAGCATCTCCGGCTTCCAACACAGAGTCTTGCGAGCGCGAATAGCTTTAGACCTCGCACTGGAGCCGTAACCAATCTTACTGATTGGATCAATCTTCATCGCGTCCTCTGCGCTGAGGTAATCGACATCCGGCGTGTCCAGCAGCCCTCTCTCGAAAGCCGCTTTGCTAACAGCTTGCGCGAATTCGCCCCAGACCATCTCGCCGCTTTCCAAAAAGTAGTACGACTCCGCACCTCCCCACGTTGCGGCGCCACCGCCCTGTGCGGCTGCTTCCGTAGCCTTGATGAAGAAGCTTGCTAAATCAGTAATGTGTAACGTGTTGACGATGGCCTTGCCGTCACCGACTGCGAAGCCCTTTCCGCGATCTAGAATGGAGTTTACGTATTGTCGTGCTGCGCTGCGCTCCTGTGTGTCCTGGGCGTGGCTCATGCCGTATATGATCGGTGGGCAGACGATCATCGTCTTGATGTGCGGCGCTTCGCGGTCGAGCGCTAGGATCATGGTGTCGATGTTCACGTGTGGCGCTTCGGGAGGGAGCGTGAGGAGGTCGCTTGCATTGTCCCAGTCGTCGTAGATCTTGGTGGTAGCCTGGCCGTAGGTTCCGCTTCTGGCAACTTCACCGGTGAGTATACCGCAGCCTGAGGTGTGGATGAGGTAGCAGGTGGATTTGTTCTTCTTCATGCCGTCGATGATGGACTTGGTCAACGGCTCGTAGTCGCTACTGCCCCAGTTTATGACTATGTCTGCAGTGGCTGCCGCGGACGAGATGACGTCGTGACTGTCAAAGTCTCCGATGACGAATCGTGTTCCTTGGGGCAGGAATTGCTTCATACTCTCTTCTTTCGTCTTGTTGCGAAGGAGGACCGTCCATTCGTAGTCGGGGTGCGCAGCTGCGATCGCGCGGGCGCTTGCATTGCCAACCCAACCAGTAACCCCAATGCTGTAGAGTTCACATACAGATCAGCGAGTCTCTTTCGACCAATATCGAGGGAAAGCTTACGCAAATATCTTGACCATGTTGAAAGCTATTCTAAGGGAGTACACCAAGAGCAGCCGGGCCGATACAGGATCTTCTCGAGTGTAGCAGACGACACCTGTTTATATTTCCTCTTGCTGATTACCCCATGCATGGAATTGTGATGTCGTCTGGGCACGGACACCGTCGATTTTCGTCCGGAGTTCGAGCTAGTGGCGCAGTCAACGTGAAAGCTGCGCAACATCTGTCCGTAGCTCCTAGAGCTACAAACGCATGCTCATAGCGCGAAGCTGCCTGAGCCGTCTCCGAGCATGTGATGCCGCTTACCCGACTAGGGGCTTGATTACAAATCTAAAAGAGTGATGCGGATGTGGAGGCTAAATAGAGATGCATCCTGATCTGTCGATCAACAGTGATCAACCAAGGATGATCTTTGTTAGCGGCGTACAGCTTGCATCCCATATCGTCTTCGGTACGCGTCCTGCCGCACACCGATATGCTATTCCTTCCTTGCGCTCAACCCATAGAACATTGTAGAAGTGGTACTCCCGTCCATCTGGGCCTTCTTCGCCATACATATCCATCTCTTTCTTGACTTCTAGGGATCTGTTAGCTTGCCATCCCACATGATGCAAGTAGGCTCGTACTACGAACCTAGATACTCAGAAGTGTATACACACTCGTACTGACGAAGAGACCCGGAATTTTCTGCATCTGCCGGACCGTTGTCCACATATGCGGATTCCATCAGCCTATACAGCTTATCTTCTTTATCACCTTCAACACCAATAAAGTCGATGGTTCCTGTAGATATGGCTATGAGATCAACGGTATCGCCTGGCTCGACTCCACCCTTCTTCATGTGACGAAGAGTACCAGCAGAGAGTCCTGCTTGGTTTTCGAGACTAACCAGGCTGCAAGAAATCTCCTGCGGTGGGGCATTCACGAATGTTGGGAGTTGAAATATTGACGGCCTCGCCGTCGTCCCTAGCTGTAATGTAGCACTAGGGAGATCATAAACAGTTTTGATGCGTAAGGATAGACAAGTTGTCTGACACGAAAGAAAAGGCCAGGTATCGTGAGGCTGGGGGACGTATCGCTGACTTCCGCCAAGCGGTACCGGACCAAGAAAAGGCGAAGAGTCCGTTTCTTGACGCGCTGATTGAACGCTCGCCACACTTCCTGTGGCATAGAGATCGTTGTCTCCAAGTTGAGTCGCCGACATGCTCAAAGATATGTCATCTTTCCTGCCCATGGGTACTCCGCCAACGGAGATGAAAGGCTTATCCGCTGGTACTTGGCAATGCATATCTTCGGGCAACGTATACCACTGTACGAGCTTTTGCGTTCTCCAAATCGGGCTTTGAGAAGCGCGATCATCTTGGTTGAAATTCGAAGATCGCGCCCTAAGAAAATATGGATCGATAGGGCAGGTCCAACCACACCATGACCATGAGGGTAGTTGCGCTTTTGGGGCTGGGGTACCTGAGTCTTGATTGCTTCTTTCCCTGCGACCCGCCTTGCGGAAGGGTTGCCATAGGAGCGCAATGTCTAGTTGATCGCGAGGCAGACCATACTGGAATCCAGAAGGAAAGTTTTTTCCAAGGGTTGTTAAAACACCAGAAAACGCTGGTAAAACATCCTGCGGATATGTGAAGATGCGCTTGTTGTAAAGACTGATCATTTCTGTGTATAAGTCGAAGTCGGGGTAACAGCTGGTCAACATACGGTTGGCCTTCTCATAATGTGGAGATTTGGAGGAAGCACTTCCGGCTGCGGTCGTTTCCGGTGTTGGTCCGTCCGGGCTCCAAACGGCCTGTTGGCACTCCCAGAACATACAATCATGGATGAATACAACAGCTCTTCTTGAGAGCATCTGCTCCTGAAAGGTCCAACCACGGGATGCCCATGTGGATCCGTAGAGATCGTCGTAAAGATCCTCCACCTTTCCATTCCTTCTCGTTTCGTAAAAGGGACTGGAAAGACCTGCCAGGCTACCCCAGGGAGTCGCCGCTATAGTCGTCAGATGTGCACCAGAATATATATCGCCCATGTGATCAACCTGTTCACGTGTCTTTTCGTCGTCTTGAACGATGCATAGACAGTCGACCCAGAGGTAATTCTCTCCAAGCTTGCGGACTAAGGGTACAGCATCCTTGACAGCAGTAGGGAGTCGAGTCCATACATTCTTCAGATACCCAGGTGTTTGGAAATCCAATAAATTGTGTTTCTTCAGCAAGATACTGTCAAGTGGACGCGTGTCATCCATGGTCTTGATAGAGCCTTGAGACCAGACGTAGCTCAAGGCAACGTAACGGGATACAGTATCTCCCGGAACCAAACACTCCCGACTGATGTCGATAACCCAATGCGGCAGTTGTTGGGGTAATCTGTGCTCGAGGCATGCGGGCTTACACTGCTCTCCGTGCTGAGCGTCGCATGATTGCATCCAGTGAGTGATATATGAGGAATTGACGTTGCCAGAGCCTATGATTGTTTCCAAACCCTCGTCAAGCTTACCACTGCTGAGCAGCAGTTCTTTCACTTCGTCATTGCGGGATGTGACGGTCCACATGAGAGGTGTAATACCAAGCTTATCTTTGCAGTTCGCATCCACTCTACCAGTGTTGAGTAGCATCTTGGCAATTCTGATTGAACGGCTGCTTCGCGAAGCCCAAGCTAGAGGTGTGAGACCAAATCTATCTCTTGCGTCGGGATCGACCCTGCCACTAGCAAGCAGCAATTCTACGACGATCTCGTGCCACTTTACAGTAGTGGATTCTGAGACGCGACCATGCTCCATCACGGCAACAGCTAGTGGTGTCTGGCGATACCTGTCTCTTGCGTCTAGGTCCACTCTGTCGTTGTCTAAGAAAATCTCCACGAGTTCCTTGGAGCCCAACCTGGCAGCCTCCCACAATGGGGTCCGACCTCTTACATTGCGAGTATTGACATTGACTTCCTTTCTCTCCAGCAACATTTCGATAACCGTCTTGGAACCATAGTGTACAGCTCTGTGTAATAGAGAGGAACCCATCTGGGTTTGTGTATTTGGATCGACACTGTGATGTTCGAACAAGGCTTCTAACGCTGCAATATTCCCGCTCCTGATGTGTCCCGATAATTGACCCCATTCTATATTCGTGGTCATTGTGGCGGACTGTCGCTCGGTCGTTTGAACACAGTTTACGAGGCCCAAAAGCTAGCCAAGTGCTCACGAGCCTGGCTATCTATATTGCCAACGGCGTCGCTGATCGTGTGCGTGATAAGTTCGAGACCAGAGGAAGGGCCTCAACTGTGGAGTCGCGTTTCGCGCATTGGAACGTTTGACAAGGAGCGCAAGGTTCTTCCCATCTGCCGGGAGATTTGCAGACTTTACATGCGAGACTAATGCTGACATGCAGCCAAGGCTCACGTGAAGGCCGCATTCTGCCTAGACTTTCCGCTAGAGACCGAGGCGTCATCGTTATCAGCAATGCAGCCCAATCGGAAAAAGGGAGTTGCGATTTCGCCACTGCTGCGCCGCTGCACAGCTGTTGCGAGACATCAAGTCCATGCCTTACGCAGGGACTTGGTCTCGTCACTCACCCCATCAGGCTGACCGTTTTCCCAATCCTCTTCAACCCTGGTTTTCCTGCTCCTTCTTCGCGTCTCTCCTCTCCCGTATTTGTCTTTCCTCCCTATCGTCGACTCCCCTCTGAACATACTCTTCCAGAAAAGGCTTCAGCCCACCCCAAATCCTGTGCTGAAATTCGGAGGGCCGGTACTCGACACATAGCCATTCCGTCGCCATGAGCTGCTCTATGCCACCATACATATCCAGAGCTGCACGCTCGTAGAGTCTCTTCTTAGACTCATCTGCCTCCGCATATGTTCTCTCGAACTTCTCAACAAAGGGCCTGGTCCAGGTAGGGGGTATAAACCTGACAGTGCCATAGATCTCGCCAGTGCCGATAACGAACTCTGGGTACACGTCCAGCCTAATAAGATCCAGTTCGTCTTCTTCATCATATTGATGATAATCTTTGTAGCGGAAAGGGAATAGATTGTAGCCATTGTCAAGTATCCAGCATCCGGTTTGATCGACGTCATCGGCACCGAAGAAGATATCTTTCCCGATACCGTTGCTTGCGCGTAGAAACTCTTGGTAGTCATCTGGAAGCTTTCCATTGAGAAGTGCGACACCGTAATCATCACAGTCATCGTCGGCCAAAGGCAAGGAGAGACGTGCTTCGAGGGCGGCAATTTGAGCTTCCGACGCGCCGGGCTTGAGAACCGGGGTGATATCGTCTTCACCGTCGTCTTTGCGTCGGGTGAAGATGTTGTTTTCGATCATCTGCACTAGCTCGGCGATCGACGTGGACAGATACGGGCGCGCAGGGCCTTCGATAGAACGTTGCTTGAAGAGGGCGCAACCCTCTTTGACGTATGCATCCACGTCTGCCACACGCAGATCAAACATATCCCCCAGTTTCGCAGACGCAAGGATATCCCAGATACCTGGAAAATGCTCCAAGCCCTGGCGACGCTGAATCCATTCTCTGGCCTCGTCTCCGCTGATGTCTGGATCGTCCCAACTGTCCTGCAAGTACTGGTATAGGTCTTTCATATCGTTCTCGATCAAGCTGGTAGCTAGACGCTCTTCGCCCACGAGTAACGCAACCTGTATCACCGCGCCAAGTGTCATAGTCTCCCCCGGAGGCTGATAGATAGCATCTGGGTTTGCATTCAAGCGTTTGTGCGCGTCGTTCACATCTTCCTTACTTAGCATCCTTTCTTCTGCTTTCCTTGCTATGTGTTTGGGTAAACCCGTGGTACTGATGATTTCCGCGAGCGCAGCGTCTGGCTTGTCTGCCCACGTTGGGAAAGAATCGCTGGCCGACCAAGCCCCTTGCAACTGCTTCTCGGTGGTGACTCTCATGCGGCCGGCATATCTGCTTGTCGTCGTGTCAAGACCGTATTCATGGATTGTGTTGAGAAGTACGTTGGCTTGTTGAGGAAATCCAAGTACGAACAGATCCAGAGCTGCGTGTTGTGCTATTCGTGAGGAAGACGGGTGCATGCGACAAGTAAGGATTGAGGTCTTTGACCAGGGTATCAGAGGCAGGGCGCGTGCCATGAAGTCGAAAGCGGCGTCCTAGGCGCTGCCATGGGAGAGGATGAAATGGCATTTGAGACCTGGGTTATATGCTTGAAGACGTTTGAAGCTGCTAGCCTTAGATGTCACCATGTGCCGACATCGTGGTGTTTTGAGATTAGCTGCCAGGCTGCAAGCAGCATCTGAGGTGCGATGACATCATGCCCGGACTAGCCAAGGCAACACCAGGGAGGCCTTCAACATGACCGCGACTGTTTCCAACGCGATGCCATGAAGTTATGGAACCTATACTCATACCATCAGTATGTCAACCTTTCCTAAGGCCCTCGATGCGCGACACGTAAATGGACCGTGTCGTCAGGTGACATCCACGGATGCTCGGCCTCGGGGGACTCTGGAAGGTACCCCGAAATGCGCAAGCGAGCCTCGCGCGGTCTAGACGATACGCGCAGATCCGTAGAACTAATGCCAGGGACGTGTAGGCGACACTACTAGTCGTATGAGTGAGGTCGAAAGGGACGAATATTGTCGCTGCGTCCTCCGTCAGCAAAGCCACCGGATTGTGGCACAGCCGCGCGATTTAATCAACTGCCGCCTGGGCAAACTGTGCCAATGTCGGAGGTTCCGTCGATCCTGCAGAATTGAGGTTTCCGCTCGCGTAGACATTACAGTTTTTCGTACGGAAAAGCGTCGCCACACATCACATGACGTGCTGAGAAATCAGGGTCAGCTCTGGCTGGCTCCAAAACTTCGGCCCGTGGAGGTGGCGCGGCGGCTCTTGTGGATCTGGTGGGGTCGGTCTTAGGGTCCGATCCACAACTCAACAGCGTTGGATTCGTCCGTTCGCCATGCTTTCATAAACCTTGAACTACTCAATCTTGACCGGTCTTCAATCAAGTGTAATGGCGACCATGCAATCGCTGAAAGACAGTCGCGCGACGACGTCCTGTACTGAGTGTCAACGGAGGAAGCAAAAGGTGACGACACTCCACATTGGCCCTGCATCTACCCCTTGAACTAATGACGCGGCTAGTGCTCGCGAGAATGGCCCTGCAATCACTGTCAGGCACGAAAAGTACCCCATCTTTGTCAATTCTCCGTCAAAAGAGGGCAGCAGGAGCCTTCTCCAGAGTCGTCCCGGTATGTAGATCGTCCTGCCTACCCCGCCATTAGCGGAACGCGGTAGTAACAGCGATTGCGCAGTGAAAATTCGGCCTCCAGCATCAAAGGCACAAAACGAAGCGCTCCTGACTCTGCAGAGCCGCAATTTCTCTCGCAGGATGGCGAGCAGGAAGAGCTCGAAGATGGGCTGAAAGCGTGGGGGTACATGCCTGGTCATGTGCACTACAAAGTAGGCGGAGTGGAAGAGGTAAGAGTACTTCTCAAAACATTGATACCAACTAACGCGTTCAAGAACGGTCCACGGAAAGACTCGCCGACAGAAAGCTCCGTTACGACGGACGTTCTTGAGAAAGTCCTTTCAGCCGTTCCGCCAAGATCAATAACGGGTAGGCACAAACATCGCGAGATCTTAGCGATCCATTCTCTAACCTTCAGCAGACGCCTTTGTCAACCACTTCCTCAATGTCGTCAACTACCGCTACACTGCAATATACGGGCCAACATTAGCCGAACAGTATGTCCAATGGTGGGCAGATCGTGGTGCCGGCAAGCAACTTTCTCCAGAATTTACCTGCCTGCTCCTGAGGATCTGCGCGTACTCAGTGCAGTACCTCACACCCGCGCTCCGCAAGATGATTGAGTTTGAGTTGGCTTGTAATTGCCAGACTCTGACGGACCGTTTCTCCGACGCAGCGGAAGAACTAAGTCGCAGTTTTGGAGCAGCGAGAACGAGCGTTGAACGTGTGCAAGAGCTCTTTTTGAAGTGCGTCTGGTTGAAGGCCGAGTCCAAGATTGTAGAGTCGTGGCATGCGCTTTCGCGCACGATTCGGGAAGCGCAAGAGCTGGGTATCGATAAGGATGGAGGTATCGAAGGCCTATGTGAGTTTGACATAGAGATCAGGAGACGTCTCTGGACGTTGCTGTACATCTGGGATTGGTAAGTACAAACCTGCGTATGTTGGATGCATCACCTGACTCTCGCGCAGGCAAATGTCAGCATGGCTAGGCCGTCCAAACCTCATCGACCAAAAGAATCTCGACTTCAAGTTCCCCAATCTACGGCTCGACAAGTCGACCACGGAGCCAAACCTACTATCACCCTTCGCACACATCGCCCTTCAAGCAACCCTCGGTCGCAGAATCGCCGCTACCATGGGGAATGCCCAATCTGAACACGCCCTCTCGGACAAACAGGTCCTGGCGATAGAAGCGGAATGCGAAAAGTTCATCGAGGAGCTACCACCCATCTTCCGCTTCACCGACCCCGATACGTCATTTGATGAGTCCCATCCTTTCTTCGTATTTCAACGCTGTCAGCTGCATTGCGTCATCTTCGTGACGATGCTGAACTTCTTCAAGCCCTACCTGACCCGAGAACGAAAAGACGCGATAGCTGATCAAGACGACGAGTTCCGCAAGAAAGGCGTCGACATCGCGTTGCGTCTTCTGAAAGTAGCGCGGCAGCTTTTCGACCACGAGTTCCCTATTAACGCGAAGTTCCACATGGTTGTCTTTGCGATCTTCGACACGGCGACCTTACTCTGCTCGGCTATCATCCACGACCGCGAACACCTGCTGCCTCATCGCGAGGAGATTGTTGATGCAATCGAAAGCTCGCTGGATATGCTGCATCAACTTAGCGGGACAACGAAACTAGGCGCTACATCGTACAACTTCCTCTTCAAGCTCGTGCAGGCCACTCCAGAGCTTTCGCGGTACTCCTCGGCTAGCAAACGACAACGACAAACTTCTTCCTCGGTACCCACGACAACACCGCCAGTGCCGGCGCATGAGCCTGCCCCTGTAGCGGTGATGCCATCAGTGAAGAATACCGCGCCACCGGAGCCGACCGCTGCACCTGCACTTTCTACTGCTACCGATCTTCCGTCGATGACCATCTCGGATGAGCTGTCCTTCGATATCGATCAGTTCCTCGCTCAAAATCCCTTTGGCACAGTCGGCGATCCAGCTGCCGTCGATATGGGCGGCATGGAGCAGATTTGGGATTGGCAGGATTTGCATATAGACGTCTACGCGCAGGGAGAGCCAGATGCTTGGAACGCAACCGGTGATGGATCGTGATGATGCCGCCGCTGGCGTCTTGACAATGGTGCGCTCTCATGCAGCATCTCATACACCACATGCCTGGTGTCTTGGGTCATTTTTCTACCTTCATACATATTAGTTTCTTTGACGAACACATAGTAATACCATACGTTACTCATAGTTGTACACGCATTAGCACTCGGAGCAATTCTGCACCCGATGCGACGTCCAAACCATGCACTTGTGATTGTAAACTACCTGAAGATGGCACATTCAAGATAACGATGGAAAGTACCTTGGATTTCAGTGTTCAGAAAAGGGCGGACGGGGCTGAAGTTAAGTGTCGCAGGGTGGCTCAACCCCGAAAACCTTCGGAGGCCCTAAGACGCCGCGAACATCGTCATGTGTGGCGGTGCAGAGAGACAAGCTTTTGTTTAGCAACTTCGTTTTTCTTTGCACGCGGTGAGGGAAAAGCAAGAATGTTATTGCTGCTATACTCACTGCAAGCCACCATCCTCGACCGATGGTCTCGCTAACCCCTCAACGCCATGTCAACAATCGACCAGACGTTATACTTATGCGATCAGAACGGGGCTGATTTGCAACTCAGCTTCCTCGCTTTCTTTGCCGACATGGCCTCCAGCTCAGCAGCCTTGCGCTTCTCCGTGGGCCTCCTGACGCGCTTCGGGCGTTGCGGCTCGTCCGTTACCAAGGCACTAGGGGATTCCATGGCTTCCTCCTTCATGACGGGCTTGGCCGATAACCTCAAGACCAAGCGCGGATGTCTGGCACGTCGTTCAGGCGACGTGGGAGGCATGGTCGGAGGTGGCGGAATCTCTCCGACACCATGGTCGCGTCCGTCCGATGCCGATGTAACAGCTTGACTCTCCGTCGCTGGAGGAGTAGCTCTCAGATCCTCGAGTTCGATATCCGCCGTGGATGTCGAACGTGGTGTATCGAAATACAAAACCTCCGGTTCTTGCCCTTGAACGCGTACCGCAGCGAAGCTGTTCTCCGTGCGCCTCTTCCACTCGCTCAATTCCATCAAGACCTTTGCTTGATTGCCTAGCTCTTTGCACTGCTCCAACGAAAGCCCCAGGAGTTCGTTATGTTTGTCGGAGAGAGCTTGGTAGTCCCTACGCAGGATGCCGTATGATGAGGAGAGGTTGTCGAGCTGCTCTTCTAGGTCGAGACAAGACTGTGCGCTGCTGATCTGTAGGTTGTCGAGTTCCTGTCGGAGGGCGCGAATGCTCGATTTGGGGTCTATCAAAGACATCCGACGGCTTCCGTGGTCTTGGTCATCGTAGACTGTGGGTGGTGTGTTGTAACGGAGACGGACGATGCTACATGATGTCAGCAGGTCACCTACCTGATCTGGACGTCCTCAACAACGTACTCATCTGCGTCATCAGAGAAATATTGACGGCAGCTCTCAGTCGGGGAATATTCACCCTCTGATGCAGTTTCGTGTCCGATGATCGGACATGTCTTGTCACGCGTGATGTATGGCTGCCAGTCGCTGCCGCTATCTGACGGCTCACAAAGCGAGGAAAGGTCGATGACATCGTGGTGACACACCTCTTGGTAGCAGTAGTGATCATTGCGGGCTGCCGGCCATCTGGGTGTAGCTTCGACCGATTGGGATGCTGCAAAACGTTTCCGTTCCTCAAGTAGCTTGTAGAAGGCGTCGACGGTTTCAGCACTGTCCATGCTGACGAGAGGTTCGGCGCCGCACATGTTGGTAGCTGATAGTAACAAGTGATAGAAATGATGGCTGTGCTATTGATGGGTCGTGTTCACGGCACTGTTGATGGAATATGCTGGTGTATGCCACTCGAAGGAAGGCTGTCCCATGATAGAGCGGATCAATGACGAGGGCCACTACCTCGTCCAATTTCAGACGACGTTCGCCGTTGCCATTTGGGATGAACGCGCATCTCGCCTCAAGGCAGCCTCGACGCGAAGCTGTGGCAGTTGGAATGAGGAGAGATGGAAAGATCGAATCAAACCTTATGTATCCTTGTAAGGCTGACACTAGGAAGATGCCGACGAACGGCGGAGAGTGCACACACAACCATCAACGACACATGCCGTTCTCGCGACCTCGCCTGTGGTGTCGCTCAAGAGACACAGTAGGTGTTAGACTTAGGCGATACATGATGGGAAGAACCGAAAGACTCTTGGTCTTGCTCTCGCCAAGTAATGTCGTACGTAGGTTACATTCGGGTAGCACTACAGTACCGAGGCGATACGAGTTCAACAGAAAGGCCCTGAATCCTTGAATCGAGCAAGTCGCGTGACATTGCCGGTTGTCGATACGACTCGCTTTAGGGCAGGTCCACCTTCGCGCCTACTCGGCACGTGCTGCCAGGGAAAGTGTTGCATTCGGAGGAGACCGGTGAACTTACTGCAGTGGTTGGCAGGTGTGGAGCCGGGCAAGGGTCCAACAACCTGCCACAGTGAACGGCAGATTTCTCGTTGCAATTCGAGCGTTTCGGTCTCGGTCTTTCCAGTAGATTAGCAGTGGCAGGCCGCGCATTCAGGGAATGTCGATCTCCCATCAATGTTGGGGTCGCAAGCATCCCGCGCGTTCTGAGATTGATATCTCAGGGACGTCATGCCTGATCTGGGCATGCAACGAGAACACTCGAGCCACCCCGCTTACTATCGGTGTGATTAACGTCTGGCGATATTTTGAGGCCGGTCTTCTTAGCCATTTCGCGTGTGCGAAGCCTGCGAAAGTAAACGTAATCGGCACGTCTTTAGTCTAGTCGCGTTTCGGCACGCGGCAAAATTCTTCGGGTCCGCCACAAGCGAACAGCCTCGCGACGCGAGGTCAACGTCGTAGTAGCAACGACGATCTGTGCTGGTAGCTATCAGTGTCAACCGATGCACCTGGTCTGTGAGCTGTTGTGTTCATCGAGGGCTCAACGTGTAAGGTTCTGTCATGCGCCCATCAGGCGCGCTGCTGCAGGCGCACCCACGCACAAGAAGAGAGACTGCAAAGCTTACCAGACCGATGGTATTAGCTAAGGCCAAGCCAAATAGGATCGAGCGAACCACAGAGGCGAGGTGGGACGATCTTTGCAGTGAACGGCAGAGGAACGTGATGGGGTCTGATGCTTGGTCCACCAAGCACTACGTCACCGCGCGCCTTAATGCCGCTACCTTGGCGCACCGTACCAACGACTCCACACCATCTGTCCGTTCCAAAAGATTTTTTGACAGGGGCGGCGCCGGGGAGAGCTGGAGTATATGAGGGGCCATGACCCTCCTCCAGGACCGAGCTCGTGTAACTCTTGTCATCAATTTCCTGCGACCCTGCTGTCGCGGAAGCTTGCCATATCCAATATACAAGCTTTTCCAAGCCTCACAAGCCTTTAGCATTCTGCTTGGGTGAAGACGCCGTGACGGTTCGACACATAAACGACAACGCCACCAGATTACAGCGACACCGACGATTCGACGACCCTGGACAGCACCATCCCAATTGCGACTGCCCCATTATCGCACCCCTCTTTACCATTGCGCCAACCCCAAGCAACAACTCCACGCCCATCCTCCATCGCGGCACCACCACCATCATTACGCCAAGATGGTCCGAACTATGTTTGTGAATCCCTTCAAGGCTCATCATGTCGACGAATTCCCCGGCGTCCATGTGCCTCTTGATGACTCGACCCATCGCGCTTCTGTAGCTTCCACCCACCCACGCGCCTCCCTCGCCGCAACAGAGAAAACGACCAAAGACGACAAACCAGAAGATGGCCTCACGCGCCCTGACAGTAATGCATCTAGTGGTGTTGTTAACCATGGCTTGACAGTCGCAGCATTGAAGGCAGAGATTGAAGCAGAGGTCGCTGCTTCCGACAACGACACGCCATATGACCGTACGTCGTGTGGCTTTCCCTATCACCTCCGGTAATTTGCGCGAGGAAACAGTACTGATCTTCCACAGGCAAGTCCAAGGTTATCAACAAAGCCTTGCAGGATATGGGCATGGGCCGCTACCAATGGCAGCTTTTTGCTCTTTGCGGTGGCGGTTGGATGGCCGACAACTTGTGGCTGCAGGTGCGCATATCAAATTCCTCGTCAACCAACAGGACTTACCAAGATACAGGGTGTTGCTCTTACACTACCACAACTGAGCGTTGAGTTCGGTGTCAGCGAGACGGAGGTCAGATACACCACACTAGCGCTCTTCCTTGGTCTCTGCATTGGAGCTTCCTTCTGGGGTACCGCCTCTGATATTATCGGTCGCCGTCTCGCTTTCAACTTTACTCTCTTCCTCGCTGGTGTCTTTGGTCTTGCATCCGGCGGCGGGCCCAACTGGATCGGCACATGCGCACTCTACGCTTGCATTGGTCTTGGTGTTGGTGGTAACCTCCCAGTTGACGGCGCTTTGTTCCTCGAATTCTTGCCTCAAACATCGGGAAACCTCCTTACGCTCCTTTCCATCTTCTGGCCCGTCGGTAATCTGATTGCCTCGCTCCGTAAGTCGATACCGCTAGCTATACTCATCATCTACTAACGACCCGCAGTGGCATGGGCGTTCATTCCCAACTTCTCATGCGCTGACGGTACGCCCCTCGGACAATGCCGCATGGAAGACAATATGGGCTGGCGATACCTCATCCTGACTCTCGGCGCCATCACATTCTTCATGTTTATCTGCCGCTTCTTCCTCTTCCATCTTTACGAGTCACCCAAGTTCCTGTTGTCTCGCGGTCGCCAGGCTGAGGCTGTCGCCACCGTCTACGGTATCGCGCACTACAACAAGACGCACACTTGGCTCACCGAGGACATTCTCAACCAAATCGGCGGCGACCAGGAAGTCACCGGAGAAGATGTCAAGCTCAGCGTCTTCGAGATCATCAAGCGCTCCCTCAGCCGTTTCTCGATGAAGCGCTTCAGGACTCTCTTCCAGGACAAGAAGATCGGTCTCACCACTGCGCTACTCTGGTTCCAGTGGTCGACTATCGGTATGGCCTACCCGCTCTTCAACGCTTTCCTCCCGCAGTACCTCAAGAACTCGGGCGGCGGCGTCGAGAACGACATCAGCATTGTCTACCGCAACTACGCCATCACCGCCATCGTCGGAGTCCCCGGTTCCATCCTCGCCTGCTACACCGTCGACCTCAAGTACGTTGGCCGCAAGGGCACAATGGCCATCGCCACCGTCATCACTGGTGTCTTCGTCTTCCTCTTCACCATCTCTTCCGACTCCGACTTCCAGCTCGCTTTCACTTGTCTCGAGGCTTTCTTCCAGAACATCATGTACGGTGTCTTGTACGCGTACACGCCTGAAGTCTTCCCCGCCCCAATCCGTGGCACTGGTACGGGAATGAGCAGTTTCTTGAACCGCGTTGCTGGTCTTTGCGCGCCAATTGTTGCGATTCAGGCGGGTGGAAGCAATCCTAAGGCGCCGATTTACGCCAGTGGTGGATTGTTCATTGCTGCTTTCTTTAGTATGTTGGTGCTGCCTATCGAGACGAGAGGCAAGCAGACTTTGTAGATGGTACGAATTGGGTACCTGACGGCAGGACCGTATAGCGCAGTTGCATGATATGTAGCGCTGAGAAATGACAACTATCCATTTCATATCAACTCATTTCACTCAGTCTCTCGCCGTTCCCTTTGACTAACACCCACATCCCACCTCTACACATCCTTAACCTACGCTCAAAGCCTCGCCCTCACCTCTCCCAACCTCAAACCCCACCCCCTCAACCACCTCTCCACCAACTCCTCCGCAATACCTTCCACCTCCGGCAACATCTCCATCGCATTCTCATTTCGAAAAACCAACGCCTCGCCCTCCCTCCCCTCCCCCGCCTCCATCATGAAAGCATGCATCTTGAACTTCTGCGGGTCCAACATGCCCAACCACTGCGGCAAGCTACACTCCCTAATCTCAAGTCCAAATCGCTCGACCAACACCTTCTGCAGCAGCACCCAAGGCGCAGGACGGGGGTGCATCATGTTGTACACTTTAACATTGTCTGCAGATGTGCTTTGTTGGGATAAGGTGACATTGGCGATACCCTCCGCCAACGAATCCACCGGAACCCAATCCACAGCATTCATCCTCACGGGCCAGTACCCCAATTTCTGTGCCGTCTTGAAGATCACCCACAACCAGCCCTGAATTGGCCACTGCGGCGCATTGAGTATGGCGGATGATGCACCACCAATCTGGCCCGCACGTACAATAGCCACGCGTAACCCGTGTTGTTGAGCCGCACGCGCGAGAATTTGCTCAGCGAGACATTTACTCTGGCCATAACCCGTGTTCGCTGCGCTGGAAAAGTCCCAGGCGGGGACTTCGGGGATGAGCGGGGTGGAAGGGTGCTGGGTTGGATGGTTCATTATCGAGGTGTTCGACGACATGAATGTTATACGTGGGTGTAGGGGACTGGCAATACATGCCTCGATAACATGTTGAACAGCGTTAAGGAGGGGCAGGTAACCGACGAGAGGCGTCGCCCAATTCGCGTTCCACGCATTAAAAACGATTTCCGATACGCTGGTTGTGAAGTGTGTGTATTGGGTAGGGGATAAACCGAGGTTGGGGAGTGTGATGTCGGTTGTTGTGAAGGTGAGGCGGGTGAGGTCTTCGTTGCTGATGTGGGTGAGAGACGAGGTGGTGCGTTGTTGTGCGTCTTTGCTACGGTTTAGGCAGAGGATGGTGGTGTGGGGGTGGTTTTGGAGGAGAGAGGCGGTGATGTAGGGGCCCAAGAAGCCTGTGGAGCCGATGATGGCGATGGTCTTTTGTGAGGTCATTATTGGCTGTGAGGGTGTGTTGCTATCTTTGACTGAGGCGGGATTCGTGATGTCTACAATTGGGGTGGTGAGGACACTCAGCAGGCGTATGTTGATACTATAACGCACGTGAGTAAGTAAAGCATGAGCTTGGTACGGCTGTGAAGTACAGGCCCGTTTGCACTTTATACTTCAAGACGGTGGTCAGGAAGTGAGGTCACCTCCACGGAGACTTTGAACATGCCGTGCAACATCCATTGGTAGGTAACATAGAGGCGTCCTGCATAGTGATGTTATGCCCGATAGTCGTTCTCACCAATAAACTGAATGTGAGATACACACTGGCTTTCTACAACTGACATGACTTGATGTCAAGTCCTCCGCGGATGCGTGCCAATCTTTTGTGGAAGCGTAAGGGGCCCAACAATGGGTAGTGATGTGCTGCCACATTGCATACAATACACATTGATTGTACCGATGTGTGTGGAGCGATGCAGCGGAACCACACCGATCACGGGTCCCGTTAAGTTTCCAGCCTCGTGCCTTTTGCCCTCTGCCTTCAGCTCGCGTATAGCGTGGCTCAAAGGGTAGGTCACAGTTGAGCGATACACGACAGACCTCTGTGTGGCGTTGCTCCAACTGCATGGTGGAGTCCTGTTAGGCGTTGAGTATGGTATTTCTCCATGTCCACAATATAGCCTACAAGGCCTAGATCTAGCGTGATAGTAATCAGAGCAGGCTGAAAATTTGAAGGCGTAGAGGGTACGTTGCGATAGGCTAGAAACGAATGAGGAAAAGGTTTATCGTCGACGTTCAGTTCACATCGCCGCATCTGCCGTTGTACAAACTGCCGATACCCGATACGTTACGGTTCGCATGCGTGGGTAAGTGTGAGGGAAAGGGTGGCGCAAGGCTGAGGCACGGAAAAGCGAGGTTTGAGATATCCCTTTGGTCTGATGATGTAGCAATGCGGCTCCACAATCGCCAAGCGCTGCAAGTCTCGACTCCTTACCTCTCCATACCACATGTTGTCTACGCCCACCGCAACGGCTGCCGCTTTGGTCGAATGATGTACTCCGCAGCGGCACAGGGCGACGGTGGTGTAATGCCGTGAGGCGTTGCCGCGCTTGCCATCGCCTTCTTGAAGAAGAAGCTTGCTCCGAGCTGTCTTCGACTGAGAGACCGTCTGCGCTATCGTAGACTTTCCCATGCCCACTATGCCGCTCAACCAGGATACAGAGTTCCCGTCCTTGCTGGCCGTCCATATTGTTGTTTCGTCTAGCAGCTCGGTGCGGGTGTTCGATAGACATCGTGCAGTGTGCTCTTTGCTGTAGGAATCGAAGGAGACGCCTGTCGCGAAAGGCAGTTTCGCTAGATCCAGCTTCTGGTTATGTTGAACACAATGACTCTGTGTATTCAGTGAGAGGCTGGGTTTGCGTACGACATATCTTGGCACATAAAGTTTCGCCTGATCGTATTGAAGTGATAAGCTAAGCGTCGTCCATGATGCGAGGTCTTGACAGGAAAAGCAGACTGGTCAATCGCGCTTCGGGTCGTCGTGGGCAAACAGAGCAGCCAGGTCGCTATCGGGCTGGGCGCAAAGTACCACACAAATTCATACAGTCGACCCATTCAGAGACGAGCGCGAACACAAAAAGATGCTGTTAGGCTGAAGGTACTGCTGCAATTCATTGTCGGCTGCCCAAAGGTGAGAGGGCTGGCACAGCTAAGCCCTCGCTGCTGCATTGCGCGCGGCCCGGGCCCCGGAACGCTTCGGAAACACGTTTCGCCGAAGCCCGCTTGTGCGTCATCGAGAGGTGAGCGGAACACCATGCCAACCGTGGAATGTCATCCACCCATCGCGTGCCCTGCGGTACGTCTACACGACCATATTCGCGATTCGCTCGATAAATTACAGTATCACGGTGCCACTCGATAATCTCTCCACAATAACTCCAAACGCCTGTCAGCCACCCGGAACGTTGCTTCCTGAAGAGCGTGGTCGCCCTACATGCGCGTATCCTCGCTGCGACGCGTTTGCTTGCGCATCCCAGCCTCCAGGCTCTAGAAAGCTACTCTGCTGCGACGATGGCATCAGCATTCTCTGGACGTCCTGGTTGAATCCGAACCCACGCACAGGCCTATCGCTGACATTGCCTGGCCGTAAGGACACGTATTCCCCATGTTCGCGACGCACTAGCGATCCAATGTGCAGCGCTTTGTTTGCACTAGTCATGAGCAGCTTCAGTGCTGGACCAGATCGCTGACAGTGCACCAGGTTCTGAAGCTGATCGACGACATCGAGGATTTCTCGGTCCCAACCACGAAGCGGTGTTTCGAAATCGGATATGCCGTCTATGATGCAAATGATGGTCTTTGACTTATCCATGTTCCCCACGATCGACCCGAACAAAGATACCAAAGCTCGCACGTTGTATTGCGAAACTGCGTCGTAGAGGCTCTGCTCCAATGGATCTAGCTCGACGTCCGGTGAGTCAGGATAAAGGAGTAGTTGAGTGATCAGGCTGCGTATAAGTCCTGATGGTCCGCTAATCATGTCCTGTTCAACTCTGGTATGACTGCTGCAAAAGAAGTGTAGGATCATACTGGAGCTTGTCTGGGCGAGTGAGGTTGCTAAAGAAGCACACAAAACGGACAACGGAGATATCTTTCCGATACCATCGTCTTTGCAATATCCATCAACCAGGAGGATCCCAGAGAACGGATGACTAAGCCAGTGCTTGAACTGCGCAGTCGAGAGCAGCGATCGCGCCTTACCGAGGCCCTTTTGTCGTAAAGAGTTGCTCTGTCTGAAGATATGCTCTGTTTCGCCGCTCAAGTAGCCGAGGTCCACGCCGAGCGTCCACAGAAGCTCTTCTGTTGTCATTGAGATTGTCCGCTGGGCAAGGCGTCGCTCCTTCGCGACGACCTCGGGTCTAACAGCTTGCTGGACAGGCTGCCCTAGAGATGGATGAGCTTGTGACTGGGCCCATAAATGTGGACTCGACTTACTTGATCGATACACCATTTCCGAGGCTAATAACTTGTACAGCTCAGTCTGAACCATAGCAGCAACCTCATTCTTGGATACCATCATCGACATGCAATCGCTTATTCTCAGGAATCCTTGCTTGTTGTCTTCTTTCATCTCTTTACATGTCTTCATCACGTTGGTCTGCACCAATGTGAGATGCTCATCCAGAACATCAACCTTACCATCAAGAGAAGTGCCTTGCTCCAAGACTTCGTTTATACCTCGGTTGAGTGTCTTCGTTTCCCCATCGAGAAGCCTAACCCCATGCGATACTTTATGAACTTGAGCGCGCGTTGCGTGCAACTCGGTACCGATAGCGGAAGTCGCCTTGCGGATTTGCTGCAGGCTTTGTGCGCTGAGAATGTCGACTCTCATCCTTACCCCGGCCTTGGCGTTTTGGATGTTATGATTGAGTCCCTCCAACACGGCAGCTTCGTATTCCGGCAGCCGTGACTTTATACGGCGGAAGCCTATCGAAGCTGAGGGCTTGACGCTTTATATCAGATGGAGCAAAACTTACGTGAGTCTTCTTTGCGGCAACGAAGCAGCATCTCGATAAGCAATTTCAGGGAATCAACGATGATACCGTAAAGATCCCACGTCTTCACTTTCAGTTCACCATCTCGAAATACCTCATACATCTCGGCTGTCCTCTTGAGAGTATCAACAACGTCTGCGAGTAGCTCTAGTATCTTCTCTCGGTTCTCGATGTGTTGTTCCCAGGCCTGGACAAACCGTCAGCTAATATAAGAAATCTCGATACGGAGCAATGATACCTGGAAGAAGAACGACAATCCTCCGCGTAAAATACCAAGGCCTTGTTCTTCTGGGATTATGGAGCAAAGAGAGTCGAGTGTCCTGGCATCTGCCTTGCCACCTCGAATGAAGTTTCGAAAGGAACCTTTTGGAGCTTTGGCTTCGTACGCCGCGTTCGCAGCATCGATTTGATCGAAGACATCATCCCACGTACAATTCTCCGTTTTGCATCCAGGGAACAACGTACTGGCCTTGCTGAGAACAGCTTCAAGCTCGCTTTCCAAGCATGAGTTTCTCGTTATTCGAGCGGTAGGGTGCTGCACTTGGGAAACTTACTTGCTCGGTATGGTCCTGAGTTCTCCACGCTGACTGTTGTATTGGGTGGGCACAGACAGTGTCGAGCGCAAAGCACCACCTGTGGTTCTCCTGAACAGCTGAAACCTTCTGATTTCGTGCTCGTCGTTCATTACCTCCTTCACATCTTTCGACGGCAAAGGATTCTTTGAAAGTTTATTCATTGTGGATCTGAATACTGCGGGCGTAGGGACTTGAAACTCGGGGTAGTCGAATTCTCTTCTTCAGTCTGCTGCAAGCTGGAGATCGCACAGCTTCAGAGGGTAGCACACCAACTTGCTCAGCCCCACTGCTATATGCGCCACCAAAGCAACCTTCGTGCAGCTACCCCAATATCGCCTTTCGACCTGCGGTAAAATGTAGATAGTAACGCAAATGTCGCACCTGCCATGTCAGCGCTGGATGGGGAAATCCAATCCGAAGGCTTGAGGCCAAATGAAGGGTCAGATCTCAATGCGCGAGATGGGGGCGGGAGACTGCTGCAGAGCCAATCAGAGCAATACTGTTATCAGCTCGTCTTTCAGCATACGGGCTGTGTATACGCTGGATCTGTAAGCCTTTGAGAAAGGCGTGCTGACCCAAGGCTGACACCGATAAGGTTCGCTACTGGAAAAGGAAGCTGGGGGCCAAAACTTCGACAAGCTAAACGCCAAGGGCTTATTTTCGCGCAGCACATCGAATGATCGGAATTGCAGGTTCATCTCCGAAGGTGTGAAGACCGTCTCTTCAAGGAACAACTCGCAGCTGCTATACTCGCTTAGCCCGACGAACGGCAGCAACTGCAATACCCAGGCTACAGGTATACGCCTCAGCCAATCACCAGCTTTCCCCGCACTACCTCCAATGCACAACGAACCTGATTTTCCTCGCTCAGCGTCTCCATGCAGCAGTTGGCTTATTGAATCAGCCGCGGTTACTCGAGGTCTGCACTTGGCCCCTCCCAGCCCCCGTTTTGACCGGAATTTACAGGGAACTCGGTATGACAATTTGGCCCCCAAGCAACCACAACTATATATCGGCAATGATCGCTACGGGTAAGAAGTATCTGTGCCACACGCGCAGCCGATATGTCTTACAAGCTCAGCGCTTGGGGTTCTAGGTAACCGCCTTTAGCCTCCTGTACTACGACGGAGGCCTCTCGACCTTCCTAGCAGAATCTTGACGTGCTTATTGCCATTCTGTTACCAAGCTGGTCGTTAAGTCCTTGCAATTCTTTGCCAGCGCATACCTTGTCTCCCCATCTCCCCTCCAAGATCTCTTTCACATTTCCACGCTGTGAACAATCGACCTCCATCCCATTCGCGCTAACGACATGATGGAGTCCGCGCCTCCTACAGCTGCGAACGTGGAGCAAGAACTCAAACAGCCAGCCTTGGATACTGTGTGCCAAGTAACCGACCCTGCTGAATGTGATATGGCGACGCCGAAAGAGGTCTCGAACAAAGATCCCAGAGATGGCGATGCCATCGTCGCACAGCTGGAATCCGGATCTGTATCGCTCGATCAAATCAACCGGAGTATCGGCGACCTCACAAGTTCGATCAAAGAGCTAGTCACTTCCAGAACAAAAAATGCACCCACAGCGGAGTCTGGTGAACCCAATGCAAAGGGTCCGAAAGACCAGAAGGCAGCCACTAAAGTGGATGGGCGCGTAAGCACTGAAGAAGAGCCGAATGCCGTGGTATTCTCGGGAAAGATCGTTCCTCAAGTGCGAAATTGCAATTGGGAACAATTCAAAAACAGGGATGACGGAGGTGAAGAAGTCTTCGCTTTGGAGGTACTGAATACCGGTGGATCACTGCCACGTCAAATGGAGGATGAGAATGCCAGAAGGGCGCGCATTCCTGGACGAAAGCCTGAAGTCCCATCTGATCCTGAGGACCCCACCCCGATCACGAAACACGGCCTAGCACATAGCGAAGTACGCAGAGGTAGCTGGATTCAGCAGGTCCGGATCAATTCCAAAGCCGTCATGAAGATGCTTGGGAAATTAAGTGATGCCGATAAACCCTGGGAAGGGAAGCCACATACGTTTCACCAGCCTTTTCGACTTCTCATTCACTTCCACGAGAAGATGAAGAAGGAGCTTCAGATCATCGAGACAAAGGTTGCAGGTTCATCAGCACCACCAGACACAGATGTAGCCTCGCTGGATGAGGCCAAACTGAAGGACACAGCGCCTGCTTCCGCTGCCGATGATGAAGACACGAACAATAAGAAAGAGCAAGATCCAGACGATCTGGAAGCGTTGTATTTGAAGAAAGAAACGCTTGAAGAGGTCCAGTGCTATGTCAACTTTGTGGAGGAGCACCTACTTCCTCTGCGCCAACAATTCCATAATCCGACCGCTACAACGGTACCTAAAGTGGGCTACGAAGATCTGAGCTATCTCTTCGAGCCCGGCGATCTTGTGTATGTCCCAAAGTCTGGCCAACAAGGGCCTAGCGCAAACTCAACCACGCAAGAGATCCGCAGATTATTTCGGGTCCACGTCGGCTACAACAAAGAGTTATTGGACGGCTGCAGTTGCTCCATCTGCAAGGTACAAAAGTTTACCTCAATCCAGTCGTACTATTTAGACTACGATGGCGAGGGATACGGTTGCGTTATGACTCCAATCCCTTTCGAACCATTTGCGGGGAAGAAGCTCATCACTGAGCTGCCATGCTACCCACTCCGGTTCGTCGAGGATCGAGAAACGAAACTAAAACATGCCAAGAGTGACGGGTCCAGATTCGTGGAGCACATTTCTAAACGATACGGCTTCTATAACGGATGGTCGGTCATCAAAAGCCCTGCTGGGGACGACCTTGAAGACGCAAAGGGGGACAGGATCAAGAGTCCAGAGCATATTGAGAGCGACGTGTTGGTGGACTTCACCGAAGCTTCCAACGTATACCCAAGGTGGAAACCCGAGCTGACTAAACAAGAAGAGGACATATACACCCTGGCACTGGTTAGCGATGACACATCCATAATAACATGGAAAGGCTCCGACCGCAAAGATCTTCTTCGGGAAAGCCATGACAGTCTCATGGATGACAGTTTGTTTGAGTTCCTGGAGTACAATGCTTATATCAAGCGCGATGCCTTTTTAGCGAAGCAGCATAATCAAGCTCCTACTGGAGAAGACCTGGTCCTTCTACCACGGCGCATGTTCGCGTACGCCGTATGGGATCGCAAGTTTGTGCATATTGACTCCCGCTATCTTAAGCCCGTGAAGCAGCAAGGCAAGGAGGGTGAAGCATTCGGAGACCTACAGATTGAGGACAAGAACAAACGACTCATCGAGTCGCTTCTGAAATCGCACTTCAGGAAGAAAAAGGATGAATCAGAGGGGACGGAAGTTCTCTCGCAGGATCTCATTCGAGGAAAAGGCCGAGGCATTGTCATCCTTCTACATGGTGAACCTGGCGTTGGAAAGACCGCTACAGCGGAGGCTGTCGCCCAGAAATACGAGAAGCCGCTGTTTCCCATCACCTGCGGTGACCTTGGTTTTACTCCGGAAGGTGTAGAGAAGTCGTTGAAAGAATTCTTCCGCTTGGCCCATCTTTGGGACTGTGTTCTGTTACTCGATGAAGCCGAGGTCTTTATTTCGCAAAGAGACAAGAATGATCTCCAAAGGAATGCGCTGGTATCCGGTAAGCTGTCATCATATCGCAAACAAGAACACTAATGCTCACATCGTGGTTAGTATTTCTCCGAATGCTCGAGTATTACAACGGCGTGTTGTTCCTCACGACCAATCGAGTTGGAGTTCTTGATGAGGCTATCAAGTCTCGAGTTCACCTCCATCTGCGATACGACCAGCTCAACAAACAACAGACAACGGAGATCTTCAAGCACAACATCACTCGACTCAAGAACATTGAACTTCAACGCCAGGATGCAGCCGATCGCTTATACATCATTGAGAGCGAGATCAACGAATTTGCGCTGACCCATTTCGATGAAACAGCCAAGTCTGGTGTAGGCCGATGGAATGGTAGACAGATTCGAAACGCGTTTCTGATCGCTGCTTCGCTAGCGCACCTCGATGGCGAGAAAAACCCCGGCATGCAGAAACAGCTCCGAAAGATGCATTTTGATGACGTCGCCCAAACGACCAAGTTGTACGATAGCTTCAGAACCGCCACCCTGGGTCGAGATGACAGTCATCTTGCCCACGAGCGCGAGGAGCGATACGACGGTTTTGATCCACGCTCTAGTATAGCTATGCCGAGTAACCCATATGGACACCCTTCGTATGCACCGCCGCATCGTACCGGGCCTTCCGGCTACTATGCTGCACCAACCACTCAGTATGAACGTACAAACCCTATGGAACCCCCAAGACACATGCCCAAGCCTGCTACGCCAGTAGCACATGAGCAACCGCCATCCGATGTAGTATATAGTCGTCAGTACGAAGCTGGTTCAAGATCATCGATGGGAGGAGCTGAGTGGCAGCAAGGACAGTATCCCAATCAGCAATACGGATAGAAGAACAACGTCGGCCGATCTTTGTGTAGCAGACGGCTCAATTTGTACCTTTCTTAGATGCCGATAGCTTCTCTTATTTCCCATTTGTCGCTTCTTATCTTTCGGCTAGCTTAGCTTTCAATATACATGACAGCAACTGCCTTCATTCGACCCGTCATTACCCTATATGTCACGGTTCGCATGTGAAAATCGTGATGAGAAGCGCAAGGGCGGCTCGGGCCTGAGGCGTGGGAACGAGAGAGTTATGGCCCTGATGATGTAACGACGGGTGGAAAGACGGGAGAATCTGAAAATTGGCCAAGGCGGGCTCCACAACTGCTACGCGCTGCAGGCCTCGACCCCTTACGTCTCCGTCCCACATGTTGTCTACACCCACCACGACGGCTGTTGCTTTGGCCGAACATCATTCGAGGAGAGTAGTCTCTATCCGTCTGTCGAGTCAGCAAATGACACGGAAAGCACACACTGCAACGCGCGACTGCGGCCAGGGTCTTTCCCCGCATCTGGCTACCGAGGCTTCAACACCATGAAGTTTGGCAGCTTGAGCACTCAAAGCCATGCGTAGCTTCATGAAATCACGAGAGCTAACATCATAGACTCTACTAAATAATTCACTTTCTATCCAGGTAGCCTCTTATCGGCCCCGACGTCGTAATCGCAACCCCCAAACCCACCCACACAATGGCACTGGGCGACTACACAAACCTACGCGTCGACCGCCACGACCGCATCTTCGTCATCACCCTCGCCAAAGCCCCCGAAAACCGCATAAACGTCGCCTTCGCCCAAGAAATAATACGCGCACTCCGCGACATCGAGCAAGAACTAGGCGCCGACTCAGAAGGCTGCGTGATAACACGAGGAAACGACGAGAAGTTCTGGTGCACAGGTCTCGAGCTGGATGAGAGTGACAGAAACCCTTTCGCAAACAGCGATGGTTTCTTCCCGCTGCTAGCCACCTTGCTCGACTACCCGTTCCCTACTATCGCGTTATTGACGGGGCATACATTCGGTGGAGCCTGCCCCTTCGCCCTCGCACACGACTACCGCATCATGAACTCCTCGCGCGGCTTCTTCTCCATGCCGCCCGTAAATCTCGGTTTGCATTTCCCTGGCATCGGCTTCCTGCCGCGGCTTAAGCTCCGGCCGCAGATTGCGCGGAAGATGCTGCTTGAGGCGCATCGCTGGACGGGCAAGGAAGCATATGAGGATGGTATTGTGGATGAGATTGCGGAGCCGAAGGTTATGCTTGAGGTTGCGCTGAAGAAGGCGAGGGATGTGCAGGGGAGGGCTAAGATGGGTGTTTATAGTGTGTTGAGGAATGAGCTTTGGGGGGAGGCGGCGGAGAAGATTAGGGGGATTTGCTATGTGCATGGGAAGAGGGTTACTGCGCCTGCGAAGGCGAAGATTTAGGATTGTCGGCTTATACGACTGACGATCATCGTTATGAATTTAGGCTGACTCACTGGTCATGTATTTTGGCTGTTTCTTTGTTGGATGGTCGGTCGCTTCCGCAGTTCGCGCGGGCGTGCCTCATTTCGTCATGGACCAGTGCGTCATCCCATCGCGACTTCCTTTCGCCTCATCTCACTCCACCTTCCTTCCGCCTCAGCGCATCCCAGAACACCCCTCGTTGCTTCATCTTCCCCCAATTCACTCAGGTATCGCAGACCGGTCGCTCAAGCTGGCGACAATTGTTGCGACAAACACAGTACGTCTACCGAACGCATGGGAGTCAGTTGCGAGCTATTTTCAGAACCCTACTTGTCTCTGCGGAGACCGGACCGAGAAAATGCGCGTATCAGGCCATTGATGATCTTTGATATCAGTATATACAAGTGTACTTGTGTAATGGTAGATTCTGTCTATCTGCCGCTGGCCGTCAAAGGCTAAATGCGTCGTTTCATCTATCCGGCCCTGGCGATCTCCATTCAATTTGGATCAACACCACAATTCTCAATACAACAACGTGAACTTGACTGGATTAGGCTACTCCAGCTCCAGCTGTCGTCGTTGTTCGTACGTCCCGCACCGTAAGGGACGGATTGGTCGAGCCTGATTAATCCTGGGTTGAGCTGAGGCTCAAGAAATAGGAACGGGGGCTTGGGCAACTACACATATGCGCTTTTCGAGCCTTTGGTGGAACACACACGAAGATCCGAATTCGTGCAATTGCAACAGCATGTATATGTGTGGAGCATTTTGCCGCAAGCGGGACGCAGCAGCAATATACCACCAACGTGGGAGCGGATCCAATACTCAACAAAAAGTAGTGCCGTTCGTACTGTCGGACATCATAATGCCTTCTAGGAGCTTATCGCATGAGCGGATGACGGTAAACACTCAGCCGGAGACCATTGTATCATGCGTATTGCGTCTCCCAGCATCGGACAAAGGGTGACATGGCGCATATTTATAAGCGCCTTGCGGCTATCCGCACAATCTTCGAGATGCTGGTACAAGCCGCGTCTTCGACAGGATTGAACTCTCCGCTACGATATAACGCCATCATCTGGTAGAGTCTACGTGTTTCGCCGACGATGAGGACAGGCAGGCTGTTATTGACGCTTGTTGCTGTCAGCCGTACAGGTACTTGCTCCCATATACACGCGTACTTCACTTGACTTGATTGACGCTATTGCAGCATGCGGCCAAACAACCAAGCGGTACTGTGATTTGGAAACCTCGATATGCTATTCCGGCTGGACTGGTACGAATGGCATCACCTTTGGTGTCGCTCTACCTCAGTCGAAAGCTGCACCCTTCGATACCGTCTTGCAAATCGTGTCGCCTATCAAAAATGGATGGGTCGGATTCAGCTGGGGTGGGACGATGCCCTATGTCCCACTAACGGTCGGATGGATGAACAGTGTATCAAATACCTCCATCTACTCGTCCAGGATGGCTTTTGGTCTGAGCTTGCCACAACCCTACGCCGATGCCGAATACTCGTACATCAAAGGAACCGGATACAACGCGACTCACTGGACCTTAACCGTACGGTGTAGAGGTTGCTCTCAATGGCATGACGTGGACGGTAATCTGGTTTCCATTGACGCGAATGCATCTGCGCAAAAGTTCGCCTATGGCTTGTCGAGTAGACCACCTGCTGAACCGACGAACAACAGATCTACCTTCAACGTGCACAATTCCTTTGGAAATTACCGAATTGACCTCACACAAGGTCAGAATGCGGACTTTGACGAGTTGGTTGCTGCGAACCTCATCGATGGTACCCCACCAGCATCAAGCAGCACCCTAGTACCGAGCTCAGCTATCAGCACAATATCAACTACGATGAGCATGAGTACGGTCACATCGGGATTATCACAGCCAACCCAGACAGGAATACCTGTGTCGTGTCCTGATGTTGCAGAACATGCATTTCCTGCCAACACAGCGAAAGGATGGAGGGCGACGAAGGTCGCAGGAGGGCTGACCCAGCCAAGAGGTCTTATATTCGATAACGCTGGAAATCTACTTGTCGTACAGAATGGTATGGGTATTACAGCTCACAAAGTTGCGTCAAACGGTTGCCTCACCTCGATCAAGACCGTCATCGCTCAACGGAATCTCAACCATGGCATTGTGCTCAGCCACGATGGGAAGACGCTGTTCGCTAGCTCTGCGACTTCGGTATTTTCATGGCCATATGATGCAATCACCATGAGTGTATCCGAGAACGCAAAAACAGTCTTGACAGGCATGGACAGTAGAGGGCATGTCACCAGGACGCTAGCGATTCCACCAAAGTATCCAAACCTGCTTCTTGTCTCGCATGGGTCTAATGACAACTTCGATTACGGCTCTGCGGATATCGCAACTGGCAGATCTTGCATCAAAGTATTTGATACAACCGCTATCCCCACCGATGGCTACGACTACCCAACCAGTGGCTACCAGATGGGCTACGGGCTCCGCAATGAAGTCGGTCTAGCATTCGACGCTGACGGCATGCTTTGGGGTGTCGAGAACTCTTCGGACGAGCTGCATCGCACTATTGACGGGGTACCCGTGGACATTCATAGCGACAACCCAGCTGATGAGATTAACTACCTTGGAGATCCATCGAAAGAGAACACGGATTGGTATGGGTATCCCACCTGTTATACCGTCTTCAACCCGGATTCGATTGCAGACAAGCCATTCACGATAGGCGACCAGTTCGTCCTAGAGCCCAACTCCACCTTCACAGACGATACCTGTAAGACCCGCAGCATACCACCGCGTCTTGCTCTTCCGGCACACTCCGCACCCCTTGATGCGAGCTTCAACAAGAACTTCACTAGCATGTACATTACACTCCATGGATCGTGGAACCGCAACCCTTCGATTGGATACAAGATCATCGAAGTGCCGTTTACCAAGGGCGCGAACGGCTTCGGACCGAAAGCGTCCGTGAATAGTACGCAGAGTTGGGCTGATATTTTCTGGAATCCGGATGTGGAATCCTGCTCAACTACGCAATGTTTCAGGCCTGTGAGTATTGCGCAGGATGGCTATGGTAGGATGTATGTGACTAGTGATAGCGGGGCGGAGGGGGAGATGATTATCATTGGAAGGGAGTAGATAGTAAAATGTGTGGGATCAGGGAAGCTCTTCGCATTCGCTTGATGTGTCTCTATATTAGACTCGTCCGTCTGCTCCGTCTACCGACCTTTCGGAATTTACTAGCATTCTGTCTGCTTGCCTCGGTGCGCTCCGCGATCGCTATTTGGCATCGCGCCTTATCTCGTGAACATCGAGGTGTTCAGGCATCGTTCGCTCGAACATACCGAGGTATCTGGCTTTCGGATGTCTTGAGTTTCCGAAAATTGGGACCTGTAGCGTCGTCCAGCCCTACAAAAGTTTCCGATAAGGCAGTACAGCTTAGCTGGTGATCATGATCTGCGGGGTACATGTGACTCGGCCTCTCAAATCAACTCTCCAAGCATCTCACCAGGCGTAACCTGTCTTAACAATAGTGGTCCAAAAGGAGTCAACAGAGCGAGTCATGGCTGTCGCACACAAGTCATGTTTCCTTTTGTGGCAAGGTGAGCGGCTGCCGAAGAAAAAGCAACTAAGGATCTGCCTCGGCAAAAAACTCGGTGACGTATTTACCGCTTCAACAACACTAAGAGTGTGAACGACACCCCCAATCGCACGGCGGTGAAAGGCGGCCGTGATAGACTAGATGATGGACGAATTGTCTAGTGGTGGGGTAGCGTGCGCAACGTGTGGCGTTGCACGATGGGGGTGGAGCCACCTCGGAGGTTGAGGTCTGAGGTGGTTAGGTACAAAGGTCGACATGCACCGGCTCCCCTGGCCATTGCCCACCACTGACTTGCTGTCATAGCTTTTGTATTCGTCGGACGCTTCACATATATACGAGTCACGAAGCCGATTGAGAGACTACACTTTACCTGCCACCCCCCCACCTCGCGTACCTGCGCCGGCACCCTTTCTCCACCGTAAGCACCGCCAGCAGTCAGCACACCGGCCCGCCATGATCGACTCGTACTTCGACGTGTTAGTAATCGGCAGCGGCCTCAGCGGCATCAACTCCGCCTACCGCATCCAAGAGTCGCTGCCAGACGCCAAATTCGCCGTCCTCGAAGCCCGCCACGAACTCGGAGGAACATGGTCGCAATTCAAATACCCCGGCGTACGGTCAGATTCCGATTTGCATACACTCGGCTTCCAGTTCTACCCATGGAGGGCGAAGAACCCGATTGCGAGCGGCGAGAGCATCATGAGCTACTTGCAGGAGACGGCGCACAAGTTCGATCTGGATAAGAAGATTCGGTATAGACACAAGGTTATGAAGGCGGATTGGAGGAGTGAGGAACAGCGATGGAGACTTGAGGTGGAGGTTGGGAATGATGTTGGGAGAGAACCGCGGACGGTGGTGTACTGGACCAAGTGGCTTATCACTGGTACGGGTTATTACAACTACGATACCCCGCTGAAGGCGAATATCCCCGGCATCGACAATTTCAAGGGCAAGCTTGTTCATCCGCAGTTCTGGCCTGAGGATCTGGATTACAAGGGCAAGAAGATGATTATCGTGGGTAGTGGCGCGACTACTATTACCATGATGCCTGCGATGGTGGACAACGGTGTGGGCAGCGTTACCCAGTTGCAGAGGAGTCCGACGTACATCATGAGTCTGCCACAGAAGGACCAGGTGTGGTTTGAGAAGTGGGCGCCGGAGTGGTTCACCCTCCGCTACAAACGTAAGTCTCCCGTTCTACCCCTACCAAGCTCAAACTAACACCCCCAGGCTTCATGTTCACCCTCGTCCCCATCCTCCTCTACAAATTCTGCATCTGGTTCCCGACTCTCGCCTCCAACTTCCTCGTCAAGAAAGCCGCCCAACAACTCCCGCCCGACTTCCCCGTCGACCCGCACTTCAAACCCGGCTACAACCCCTGGCAACAACGCATGTGCCTGTGTCCCGACGGCGACTACTTCAAAGCCTTCAGTTCAGGGAAAGCGCACATCGTCACCGACACCATCAAGAGCGTCGTCGCCGACGGCATCGAACTCAACAGCGGCACCAAACTCGACGCTGATATTATCGTTACTGCTACGGGTCTCAACATGCGTTTCCTCGGCGGCATCGACGTGCGCGTCGACGGCAAGAAAATAGAAGTCTCGGAACAATACATGTGGCGCAACGCCATGCTCACCTCCCTCCCCAACCTCGGCAACATCATCGGCTACTGGAACGCTTCTTGGACACTCGGTTCGGACGCTGCGTCCCGCCTCTTCGTCCGCTTGATCAAGCACCAGCAGGAACAGGGGTATACTAGTGTGACGCCTGTGATTGATGAGAAGAGTAGACAGAAGACTGTTAGTGCTAGTCCGTTGAATAGCACGTATGTCAATGTGGCTATGAAGAAGATGCCAAATTGTGCGGATGCGGGGCCCTGGAAGCCGAGGGATAATTGGTTTGCGGATAATTGGGGGGTTACGAGGGGGAGTATTGAGGAGGGGTTGAGGTGGGAGAGG
The DNA here is from genome assembly GCA_022609215.1 of Alternaria triticina. Lineage (NCBI taxonomy): Eukaryota > Fungi > Ascomycota > Dothideomycetes > Pleosporales > Pleosporaceae > Alternaria > Alternaria triticina. The sequence continues at coordinate 317,751 of JAGKPX010000029.1, forward strand.
GTGAAGGTTGAATAGAAGATGGAGGGTTGGGGTTGGGGTGAAGTGAGATGAGGTGTTGTGTATGAGGTCTTAATGAATGATGTTTGAGTCATGGCATCTTAGTATGAAATGTTGGTGTTGAGAGAGTGGTGTGGTGGTCTGTTGCTGTTAGACGCTTCCATCCCAATGCGGCAACTCCCCTTTCACTTTCACTTTCACCGCGTCCGTGCCATCTTTTCAAACTGCTTAATTCCACGTCCCCCGTCTTGCAAACTCTTTCTCTACACCCAGCTTCTACCCACGCCGCTCTATCGTCACTCCAGCTGTCGACGATGCGCGTTCCGACTATACATCTTCCTGAGTACTTCACGCTCGCCTCCCATCCAGCGCCCTACTGTCCACAGCATGCCGTCGCGTCATGTTAGAAAGGGGAGTTCGACGACCCGCCGCGATCTGGTTACGAAATGATGTAGTTGCCGCGCTCACGTTGTGACGCGGTGACGAACGTCATGGCATCTTCTCCACGCTGACGTGAACTGGTCGCGTCGCGATCCCTTTGCGATGAAGTTGACAATCCGGACTCTGATGGCTCACCAGCGTAGTCTCCACGACTATGTCGCGATGCGATAACCCACATCATGGCACCAATGCGTCGTCTCCCAGCAGACCTCAACCAGTATCATCGCGCAGCTCTTACGCGACATCGAAGCGACTCTAAGACTGGCCTTGATGACGCCAGGGGCTTGATCGCCTTCGATGCACTTGATCCATTCTTCACCGGACGTTTTGCGCAATACCATCTTCGCATTCCAATATGCTTCTTCCACACAAGCGATAACCAAGAACGCGGAAACATTATCGCAGTTATCGTTGCGTGTGTTTGGTCCAACATGTTCGTGGTGTTCGCAGTCTGCCGTCACCAAGATAGCAAAACGTTGTCAGCATCCATCGCTCCAGTAGGAAAACCTTGGAGACATATCGCAACGCAGACCCTTCGATCAACTCAATAGTATTCCCTGTATCACCACTGATCTTACCCTTAGGATTCATCTCCACATCGCTAATCAATCCCCGGTCCCGGCAAACCTCCGAAAGATTCCATCGGCAAACCTCACCACATTCTACCGAGGTGGGGCCTTCCCAACACAACCCAACCTTCCCATGTCGTAGAAACTCCGTTATTGTTCGCGTTATGAACGCCGCGTCTTGTCGTTCTTCCATCAAAGCAACTCCTCCTCCAGGATCAGCACAACCGGGCTTGTGGTTTAGTGGTATAATACTCCCTTAGCATGGGAGTGGTCCAGGGTTCGATTCCCTGCAAGTCCATCTTTTTGCGCTTGTCGACGCTGGGGTAGGGAGTTGCTGCGTGTGTTTTTGGTTGTTTTTGATGGAGAGATTTTGCATTTTTGCACTTTTGCACTTTTGGAGTAAATATGGTGGAGAGATACTGGGCGCAATAAGAGGGAAGTGGCAGCGAGGCGGAAGGTTGGTACGACGACGTTGGTAGTTTGGGGACACGGGGAGTGTTGGAAATACACGCAGCGTGTGGGTGTCAGGGCGGACGACGGGAGCGCCTACTGGAGACTCGTACGTCTGAAGTCATCGTTTGGGATCTTTATACCGCGTCGAGTCGCTATTCTGGACACTCTATCGTTCATTTTGAACTTCTCGACATCTTGGGTAACCACAGCATTCCCAATTGCCTCACATGAAGACGATCTCAAAGAGCACACACCCAGCAAACCATCATTTTCGATACCCAACGGCAGCGAGCCTCCACATGGAAACACCACCATACACGAACAACTCAGCCTCCTCTCCGCCGAGATCAACGAATGCATCCACCCCAAGCTTCCCATTTCTTAGCAACGCAGCTTCAGGTGTACCCTCGCCCTGCCCGTTTTCTTGCTTCATCTGGAGGCTCTTCCTGACTAAAGGTCACACAAGTGCCGTACTTTTTGCCTAGCTCAACCCGATCACGACCCATATCGAAATCGAAGCATAGCTTCCACGACTGATCCAGCTTATACCCAGGAGAGGCGTTCGCGGTGATGGTCAAGTGCCCTGGTGGGAACTCGCTCGGTACGACCCTGTACAGCGATTGGAGACTGCGTATGCCATAGCCATTTGGAGAGGCTTCGATCACGACAATCAGCTCGGGGACATCCGTATGGTTAGCTATACTGAAGCTAGGGACTGATCTCCGCTGAATTAGCAGTTCGATAGTCAATGTTTCTGCACTCTAGTCGTCTTTCCATTGCGCTCGGCCAGTCACATCTCCATTCTTCCACTGAATCGTCTCGAAAGAAGGAGATACAATCGCCAGCCACAGCCCTTCACCTCGAGGCTCATCGCTGTCTTCGTATAACCATGACAGAACTCTAGTACATCGTCGGCACTTCTATCGACGTGGCTCGTGTCTCGGTTTGAAGTATCGTGTGCGTCGTTCATCTTTCACAAAAAAGTATGTTACGGGAAACAGGGCGTCACAAACCCTGGAGCAGCGATAGGAGGATGATGGCGATGGATCAACAGTAGCATAATCCGGGATTTATAACGTCAATGTGACTCTTTGGGGATGACTTGTCGCATGATTGTGCGTTGACGGAGACTCTTACACGACACTGAGCAGGATGCGGCAGCATCGCGTCGTGACTTTGCTTGGGTATAAGAGGTCCTTGGCGTTGTTCAATCCAACATTCCTACATTTCGCGATAGTGTATGTCTCAAACGAGTAGACAGCGGGCGCCTTCTTCGATCTTCTCTTCCCTTACACCTGTATCTACTTGTCAGATAGCAAGGGAGTCCGATATCCAACTCATTCACTTCGTTATTCCGTCATCTTTCTAGTTCCAGTACTCCTTCTCCTGAACACCATCATAGATCACAAGGTCGATATCCAACGCCCATAGTCGATCACAGCACAGCATACCACAGCAAGAAAACATAATCAACAGCTCTCAACAATCTTCATTCTATGCAACCAGTAATCAGTATCCACTATTCACTATCCATACTTCCACACTCCCCCTTCTCTTGTCTCCAATCTATCCTCTTCCCCCATCGAGAAAAGGGTGATCGACTTATCAAACAAAAGAGAACGCCCATGCTATGCAATACAACCCTAACAATGCTCGTCCCATGTCCAAAACCAAAGCCAGGCGAAACCGTAACGCCTTGCAATCAACTTTAAGGATCGCCATATCCACCGCTGGTCATGAACATGCCAGAGAAACCAAAAGAAACAACAGAAATATACAAAGGAAAACATACCCCACACTCGTTGGTGTGGTAGGAAGGTCAAAGACCAGTCCACCCCCTCCTCCGTCGTACCTGCGTCAAGTATCCATCTCCACCCCGCCTCTCCCCAGGACCTTCCCTCTCAGGCGACTTCGTCACCTCAGATTGCTAATCCTGCACCCCCTTCCTCGCCGCCGTACTCATTTCCCCACCACTAGTCTCCCTCCTCCTCCTCACAATCTGTAACCGTGGGAGCGGGGGCGCGTTAGTCGTCGAATGCACTGGCTGGCTACTCGACGGAGCAGGAGACCCAGTGCTATGTCCATGAGAAGAAGCATGCCCGGGAGGTGTTTCGTTCTCGCCTCCGACAACGCTTTGCCGACGCCGACTCACGGCTTCACTGATGCGTCCTTGACGCGCTTTGGGGAGCCGAGACGAGGACTTGGTGTTGTTGTGATTCGCTTCTATACGTGCGAGACTGGTTGCTGCGTCGCGGGAGGGAGGGCGTGAGGAAGTGCGGGGACCGGTTGGTGTGCTGGTGTTTGATTGGAGGGCGGCGAAGGAAGTGGAACTGCGAGCGAGGGCGGGTGGTTTCGACCTTCCAGACGAAGAAGGGGGGAGAACGGCGGTGGGGTCTTCGGCGAGATCCCACATTGCGGTTGAGGATTGGGAGCGCGTGATGCGGTGGTCGCCGCGGTGGCCCGTGGGTGTGCCGGACATGGGTGGGAGCATAAAGGTGGATTTGAGCGAGTTGGGTGTGGGGGGTGTGAGGCCCATGCCGCTGCTGACGAGGGTGGAACCGGTGCTGGAGCCGGAGCCGTCGCGACGGCCGGCTGAGGAGGCGGGGCGGCGTAGGTTCATGCCTACATTCGAGGCGCGACTAAGGCTTCGTTTGCCATTGGATCCTTTGCTGATGCCGGACAGTTCGACCTCGTCGCAGGCGCGAACGAGCTCTTCTGCCATTTGGCGTACCAACACCGCAGAGTCGTGTTCCATGAGCCAGCTGATGCGCTCGTAGCAACCAAATGCGCGTATGAGCCAGCAGCCCTCGTCCTTTGCGTCACAAATCGTCCGTAGAATACGGAGGAAGTTGAGACGCGTTACGGCATCCTTGTGTCCCAGCTTTTGTTCTGTGCGACCAAAGATCTCGGGTACTGCGAGGGAGGCAGCGATTGGTGGTGACAAACGAACCACCTTCTGCAGTGGCTCGAGCATGTTCTCAAAGGTTGAGTGTGGGAGGTCGGCGGAGGTATACGCAGAGATGATGGCAACTGTGAAGTTCGATTGCGAGGAGAGGAGGTATTGCTCGACGCGCGCGGTTTCTTCCTGGAGCCTGTGATAGTTAGCATGAGATACATGGTCATCAATTCATTGAATACGTACCACACAAAGATAGCATCCAAGGCAGTCACCGCCCAATTGCGGTCGCCCAAAAGCGAAACGTAGAACGCCAGACCCTTCGCATCCCACAACATCTTCCGTGCCACCTTGCCCGAGTTGACCATCTCAAGCAGCACCGGCAGCGCAAACTCCTTGAGCGGACCGCCTTCGCGCACAACTTCCTTCAGCAGAGGAATGATGTCCGACAACGCAGCCTCCTCCTGCCTGCTCTTGTTGTGCCGACACAGGTTGTACATGGTATTGAGGATCTGATTGGAGATCTCGCGGTGGAACGGAGGGAGTCGAGCTGGGTCAGAGGCGGATCGCTGTTGACTGCGGCTCATTGCGTCTTTCTGTCGAGTTGACTTGAGCAGTTCAATTAGGATGTCGATCGCGTTGGAGTTTTGCAAGGCTTCGTGGGTCGACGAGAGGGAGCTGAGGTTCTTGATGAACTTGAGCATGGTGATCTGGTGCGGTGGCGCCATCTTGCGGAGATCTTTCAATACTCCTGTGGATTGTTAGCTATGTTTAACCTCGACAAGATACTACCAAGCCGAAGCTTGTGTAGGGTGAAAGAAACTTACGCTTCAGAATCATCCGATCCGCCACAAGATCCTTGACATGACTCTCAGCTTGCGAGAAGATGAGGAAGATCTGTACAATCCTGCCGACGATGAGGCGTGCAACCTCGCCATCCTCCTCCACCATGCGATTCAGCACCAAGCTGAGGGGGTATAGTACGCTCGATCTCGAGAAGATGCGACAAAAGTCATTCTTCGGGGTCGGTCCTTGCAATTCGAAAACGCCAAAGACGCCATTGACACCGATGAGCACCAGATCGCGCTCAGCGTCAATGTCCTCTTCCAAAAACTCAACGAGCACATTGATACCACCACAGCCGATGAACATCTGCAGTGTCAGTGTGCTTGTTTGGTACATCTGCCGTACGAAAGCCGCAGCCTCTTTCCGGATGTCGCTAGGGAACTTCTTGGAGGCAAAGTAACAAATAGTAGGGATGCCACCCAAGAACGACAGGCTCTCTTGTGACTCAGAGTCTTCCAGGATGATCAGGTTGATAATCTTCAAAAGAGGTAGTACCACCTCGTTGTGCGGTCTGGTTCCGAGAATCTCCAAAATGGGCAGCATGCCGTGGCTTCGTAGTATGATCGATCGCTTGTCCGGAGATTCATGTAGCACCTGCAGTAGTTGATCTGCGATGTCGAGTAGCTCATCGTCGGGTTGACTGGTCTTCAGACAGCCCACAAGACTCTCCGTCATTTTCGTCAACCGGTCGTCCCGGTCTCGCGCGACGTTGTTTTCCAGGTTGATATTGTCAAGGCCCTCATCAAGGTTCGCAAACGGATCAAGATCATCCTCGTCGGCTATGATGAAAGAGTTCGCCATCTTCGATGTGATCATGGCAAGACTGCTGTGCTCACTCCCGCTATCACTCTCGGCTCGGCTAGGGTTAGCAAGCTGACTCTTGATATCACCAAAGACATCTGAAAAGTCATCGCCTTCATCTTCAGCGTACTTCTGGATCTCAATCTCCGACTGCGTCCGTTGCAGCTGCTTCCGCGTCGATGTTGAGCTCGTCGATCTTTGATGCACATTTCCACCAGACTTGAGATCGCGCGTTGACTTGGGCCCTGCTTTCAGGTCGCTGGGATGGAACAGTCGCGGTGAGAAAGTGTCAGATGGTGGACTGGAGTTGGTGACGATTACTTGTCTAGATGGCACGGCTGGCGAATTCGCGTACTGCATGGACGCTAGCTTACGCTCAAAGGCACCCTCATCAGCTGGCATGAGATCCGAATAATCCTCGACAGTGTCCTCGCGAAAGAGCTGACTTGGCCGCGCTGGCGCTGTCGTCTTTGGCTTGGGAGGCTGTGCAGCCCTTGGTGTACCTCGCAGGAATGCCGTTCTTGGCTGGGGTTCATGTCTATCCTCGTACTCTGATGTGGAAGCGTTCGAATTTGATCTCGAAGACGTGTTCGATGAAGACGCAGACGTCCTAGGTCTACCGTTGGCGCCTCTCGACCTCTCAACCGCTCTATGGCCCGACGCTTTCGGGAAGCTCTGGAACTGCGCCAAGTTCATCGGACTCTTCACTGTAGCCTCGCCATCGTACTCTGCCATCTCTGTAACCGACTCAAAACTGGCAAAAGCCTTGAGCTTGTCGCTCGAAAAGAGACCGCCAAAGTTGTCCTGTGGCTTCAAGTGTGGCATCTGCAGGGCGCGGGGCGATATGCTTTCGGCAAAGTCATTATCCCAGTTATCGTCATGATCTAGCTCCGGGGAGCGGAACGACTCAGCGGTGGGTCTGTGCTTCGGGATGTTGAGATTAACATTGGCCGGATTCTTGCGAGATGAAGCAGCAGGACTGGCTTTCTGCAAGCCCGACACAAGACGCGAGCTCCGGCGCAGGGAGCTGGGCGACTTTAATGCCTCGTTCCATTCCTGCACGGACTTGACTGCTTCCTGATATTCGGTAGGTTTTGTGGGTACTGCAGGGACAGTCCGCTTGGCGCTGAGAATCCATGGGTGCTTGAGGAGGCGTTTTGCGGAGATGCGGAGCGTGGGATTCTTCTGGAAACACTCCATGAGGAACTCACGCAGCAGCTGTAGGGGTTAGCATCTGACATATAGGGACCGCGGGTGCACTTACCGGAGAGGCACTTCCAGGTATCGGCGGATGCTCATCGTTGACGATTCTGAAGAGGGCCTGCATGGGCTGTAGCTTGTGGTAGGGCGGCTTCCCTTCGATAAGCTCGATGACTGTACATCCCAAACTCCATATGTCTGACGAGGTAGTAGCGCCGGATAGTTCGATGACCTCGGGAGCCATCCAGTACGGCGTGCCGACAACACTCGACTGGTCCAGACCTGACTGCTTGGTGGCTACGCCAAAGTCTGCCAGCTTGACGAGGCCCTCCTTGGTCGTCAGGATGTTTGCGCCCTTGATATCCCGATGTATGACACCCTGTTCGTGGAGGTAGAGGAGGCCGTGGAGGACCTGCGACATGTACAGCGCGACGAGGTTTTCGGGGAATTTTCCAAAGTTCTTGCAGATGCTGTGCAACGATCCGTTTTCGCAGTACCTGCCAATGTTAGCTACGCTCTGGACGTCCATTCAAGCCACTCACTCCAGAATAATGTACAGGCTCTCGGAGCTCCTCACGAAGCCGTTGTACTTGACGATGTTGGGGTGGTTCAGGTTCTTGAGCAGGTCAATCTCCATCTCCATGTTCTTGAGGTCGGCGGTGCCCAGGTTCTCGAGGCGGACCTGCTTGATGGCGACGGCCTCGCCAGTCCCCCAGTTGAGGGCGCGGTACACGCTGCCGAATGCGCCTTTGCCCAGGCAGTCGCCCAGCTGGAAGTCCTTGAGGCCATCCACGCCCTGGGCTGCCTTTTGCGCGGTGCCCTCTCTGCTCGGCCGCTGGTCGCGCTCGCGGGGCTGGCCATTGTGGTTGGACGACGACGACGACTTCTTCGCGTGGCCCGGCGTGCTGGCGGTCGGGGCGGAGGGCTGCGACGAGCGCGAGTTGGAGGCTTGGTGCGCCGGTCGGGAGGGGTGTGAGACCATATTGACGTCTTCCTCAGGCCCGGGCCGGCTGCTATGCCGTCCTATCGTCGGGGCGTCGTCTGTCGCGGCGCAGAGGTGCGTTGGCGGAGTTGGGCGGCGGCGGCGGTGAATGGCGGGCTGCGGTGTGCATATCCTCCCTCAACACGCACCCGGGGATCCAGACCGACGGCAGCGTCGCGGGCAAAGTCGCAATTGTTGTTGTTGCCCATGCGCGGCCCAGGCAATGCGTTGGAGGGGCCCGTTACCAGCGCAAAGCAATTATCACACGGGGATCCTGGCCGCGAAACACGCTCTAGCACGCCCAGCGAATCCCAGAGTCGCTCTCGCCTGCCAGCGGCTGCCGTTGTGGAAAGACTCGTCGCCCAGTGCTGCCGCGGAGATTGAGGCAGACGGGGAGTCGCTAGACGGCGGCGACTCGAGCTGCGGTGAATGTCTTGTTGCTACTCGACCTGCGCGCAGTAGCGGCCGCGCCGTTGCAACCTCGCATCCTCGCTTCATGCGCCCTGCCTCGTACCATCCACTCACCGCGCTGCACCCCATGGCTGCCTCCGGTTCCGAAAATTGTGTATGCACGTATGCATGTAGGTGGAAGCAATGCGACGCGACGCGCCGTACTTTATGTTTCTCTTAGCAAAATCTCGTCACAAAGACACATTGTCATCCAAGACATCCTCTCCACGTGCGCTAGCCCCTTGCATAAGCCACACATAACATTTCCGTCACCTACGACGCGCCCCATCATCATCAAATGCTTGCGTCACATCAGCTCTCGCTATCGCTCACTATCGCAATCAGACATCATCAGCATGGTTTATCGCTGTCGCGGGGAATGTGGGGAAACGGCTTCGGTCAGCCTTGTGGAAACCCGACCAAAGAGGAAGTGCCGATGCACGAGTCAAGTTGAGACGCCTAACAGTTGGTATCATTTCTCATACTTATTTACTAATCATCATCTCCCTCACTCTTTGCCACCAAACTCTAAGAGCTCACAACGTTGAGCACACCGCCATCCACCGTCAGAATCTGGCCGTTGACGTAGGAGTTCTTGGTGAGGAAGATGACGGCCTGTGCCATCTCCGCGTCACTTCCCGCACGTCCATGTGGAACGTGGCCCTTCTCCTGGATCTTCTCATCCGGCAGATCGCTCTTCTGGTTCTCATCGCTCTCCTTCGCTGTCATCTCCGATGGGAAGTAGCCAGGGGCAATGCTGTTCACACGGATGCGAAGCTGCTGGAACTCGGCGGACATGAGTTTGCTGAGGTGGACTGTGCCGCCCTAAAACATACTGTCAGCAGAGATCTTGCACGCATCAACACGGGTATCTCACCTTGGCAGCGTTGTAGCTGAAATGCCCTTGTGCGTCCTTCATGATTCCCGACATGGACGAGATGACAATGACAGAGGCAGAAAGGTGGCCATGGCTCTCAGTTCCAGCTTGGAGAAGCGGCAGAAGAACGACGGTGGTGAAGTAAACGGCGGTAACATCGGTGTTGTAAGTCTCGGCCCAGCCTTCGAATGTCTCGTTGTCGAAGAGCTTCTTCTTCATGTCGGTCGCGTTGTCCGCGTCGGGAATACCCTTCTCGCCTGAGATGCCGGCTGCGGCGATGAGAAGGTTGATATACTTCTCCTTGGACGCCAGCTCCTGGTACATGCGCTCCAAGTCGTCTTTCTTGGTTACGTCACATGGTGAGAGAGGGATGATTTGACCACCTTGGTCGGGGCTGTGTGACTTCGCTGCGGTCTCGAGGGCTAACATGGTCAGTCTTTCCGTCTGTCTAATTTGATGGGGGTGTAGTCGTGCTTACCTTCTTGTCGACGACCAGTAACGTAGACCTGTCTGATGTTAGGATTATTCATTCGCGAGAAGGAGGGACGTACTTTTGCGCCGTTCGCAGCAAGGGCCTGGGCAGCCATGAGGCCGATACCAGAGCCGCCTCCAGTCACTACGCATACATAGTCCTTGACTGAGAAGAGCTTCGCGACGTGAAGGTCGGAAGTGTTTGCTTTGGGAGGCATGGTGAATCGAAGCGCTTTATTTCGTATGGTGTTTGAACGTGAATCTTTGGATTATCGAGAAATCCTGGGTGGTTCGGTAATTGCAGAGTTCAAACACGAGAGTAAAACGTTCGTGCAAAAAGCGTAGAAGTTCAATTAGTATAATTAGCTATGACGTACAGCTGTAAACAGCCCACCTGGCCCGATTAGGCTTAGACCCAACGCGCTCATGCCACAGCCTCTCTTGCCTCTTGCGGTCTCGCGCAAACTTGCCGTTCAGCCCGTTCAGCCTCGACCTCCAACGTCCAGGCAGTCGCTTCCATGACCGCGCCACTGTTAGACCGACTTGCCTCTTCCGCGCATCATCGCATTGCTCTCACACTTTCTCGACACTCGATCATAATTTCAACTCACCCACGGTTGTCTAACAATGCCTACCCACGGCGCGTAGCACATACACGGCAATCTCCAAAACTTGGAGATTATTACTTCCTTCATCTTCCTGAAACATCTTCACGCGTCTGGAAACCGCGGTGATAGTTCGCCCACGCAAACTTACATGGGAATATCGCCCTCAACCGCTCGCCGCAATGTCTGACCCACGATACGAGCTCATGGTTCCACCAGGAATGGGTGACCAGCTATGGCCCGAGCGCCTGGACACACCCGGACTCATCCCGCATCACCTCAAACGCTCTGCGACAGGTCAGTTCCCCATTTTGGAGGTCATTCAGCGTCTACTGTATCGACTCCGGCCAAGCGGCATCGGCGATCTTGAAAAGCTCCTCGCACTCATCGGTCTCTACCAAGCTGTTCGTCCCGCATACAAGCATCTGAAGGATTTCTTTACATGGGCCTTTACCGTCCAAGTCACTATCCCGGAGACCGATCCAGTCGCTAAAGAGGTTCTGGCGTGGATGGGCTCGGAGGTGATACTCAACAGCCGCACGAGGAGTGCCATGCTGGTCACAGGAGGCACACAGGATCCCAATGACGAGTTTCATCGCCGTATGATGGCAGCGCATAACCCGCGACTTGCATCCGAGAAACCGGACGATGAGGTTCTTTGTCTCCCGCCAATCGGTACACGACTATTTTGGGTCGGATTTCGACCGTATTTATTCTCACGCCGAGGTGGCGCTGGCTATCGGACCAACAGTGGCATGGCCGGTAATCTGCTCGACGATAGTGGCCAGCTTCAAAACTCCCTCACTATCATGACGCTCGGATGGAGCCTCAAACCACTCAAGCAGTTCACCAGTCTTTGTCGCGAGTTCCGACTCAACAACCTCACAGGTACCACAACGGTATACTTCGCGGGAGATCGTACAGATCCATACGGTAACGGTTGGCAGTCGGTTTCCAAAGCCATTCGAAAGCTCGACACTATAGACATGGACGAGACTACCAAATTTGATATTGTCAGAGACGCAGAATACTACTACAGCGAGGAGTCGCGGTCATTCTTTGCCGACTGTGGTATCCCATATCGGCGCGGGTATCTCTTCCATGGCCCCCCGGGTACCGGCAAGAGCTCATTCAGCGCTGCATTGGCGGGCCATCTTGGCTGCGACATCTACCACATCAACCTTTCCACCGGCAGCATCAATGATGGAACACTTCACCGCTTGTTTCTAGGCCTTCCACGCAAGTGCGTAGTGGTTTTGGAAGATATCGATTCTGCTGGTATTGGTCGCGAACGAACACCGCCGGCTGCCCCAACAGGAGCACATGCGCAAGCAGATGAGACTTCAGGTGATGTCGCTGGCATTCCAGGTGGCATCGGTCCGCTGCCAAAACCTCGGGCCCGTGATTACCCCGGTGTGGGTCGTAGATCGAACACAGTCACACTAAGCGGCCTGCTGAACGCAATCGACGGAAACGCCTCTCAAGAAGGAAGACTCTTGATCATGACCTCCAACGCTCCCGATACGCTTGATGCGGCTTTGACGCGTCCTGGTCGTATCGACAAGAAGGTCTACTTCGGCAATATGGACCCTAGTGCGGGCAAGAGCATCTTCAAGCGCTTGATTGGCCGATCAGCTCTAGCTCATGATGCGGAATTTACCATGGCGCAGATCGAGGAGTGGGCATCTGAGTTCGCCGACAAGATGCCTACAAATACATGTAAGTATTTTGAGCGCATTCACTCCAAAGATGGTGCTAACATGACCACAGTCTCCCCAGCACAAGTGCAAAACTACCTGCAAGGCTGCCGTGGCGACCCTCTCAAAGCTCTCAACGACGTTGAAGCCTGGATCGCGGAGGCCAAGCTCGAAGCTGGAAAGCCCAACGGCACTCAGAACGGTAGTCAGAACGGTACTCAAGACAACGCTCAAAACCACGCTCAGAATGGCGTAGGCCCGGTCGTTTCAACCAAGCCCCTCCCAGATGGTAGTGAGTTAAAAGCTCTGCTCCTGGCTGGGAGCATGGACTGAGACAGCATCGGAGAAACTGCGTTGATCTTCCCAGAGTACTGACATTACATTTACAGCTGCGTCCACCCCGGTTCCTCCAATGTTCTATCTGTGGAAGTGGGAACCACAGCTAGAGAAATGGTATAAAGGTTCGAGGCTCTTACAAACAGCGGCATGGACCGTAGCACCACCTGTTAGGGGATCATTTGGGTAGACGATTGTGGTGGCCGGTAGACTGGGGTGAAGACGTTGGGTACGAAGAGGTAGAGAGGGGTATTAGGATCGTAGACGGGGATGAGATGTTGCGCGCGTTCTTCTTCTCTTGTCGACGAACGTTCACGTATGTGGTAGTGGATGAAATGACGTCCGGGTAGCCGGCAATGCCTAAGCTTTCCCATGTCGCTGCTTCGCATGTTCTAGACTTAGTGAAGCTCAGTGCACTTCGTACTGCAACCAGTCTCCCCGTGCTGATACGCTTACCTATGTGTCTATGGACAGTAGTACATAAATGCGCTACGAGAATATCATATTCTCGTTCAGGCCGAAAAATTCTCGCATCGCTGGGGGGGTAACATATCCATCTGCTGTTGCCATATGGTTCTGGCCGCTAATCAAGAGAAAGCGGGTGAACAGATCATCCGCGACACTGCTAGAGCTTTGAAGGATAGTGATCACGAAAGAGACATGCTTTTAAGTCGAGGTGCTGACAAAGAACTCTTTTCGTGAAGTCAAGGGTAATGTGTCAGCGCAATCTCGTCTCCATCATGGTTCAAGGCTTTGGCCCAGAAAGTAGATGGAGACGACCATTCAGGTCATCATCACAAAGCTATCATCACAAGGCTATTGGATCTTACTGAAAATAATGCATATGTTGTGAGAAACTACAAGAGAAGGAGCGTTTCCAACCTGCATGAGTCTGCATGGATTCGTCTCTCAATACAATGCCCTGTCTTCGGTTGCCATTTTCGATGTCTTTCTAGGGATGATCCGGAAAACTCTACTCAGATCTCCGGCGAGCACCGCATATGCATCTATCTACCTTGCCGAGCAGAACTACGGGCGAATAAACAGCCTTGAGATGTTCACAGAGCTGCTATCTACGAGAGCTTCAGCCTTTTCGTAGATTGGACAAAGAAAGTTCTGTAGTTCACAACAACCGGTATACTGCTCGATACCGTCATCGAAGCTGTTGTTCATCATATAGATCTTCTTATGGAGCATGTTGAATGCAATGCCATCGAAAGGACGCTGATCATGTTTTTGAATGCGCTCTAGCAACTTCGCTTTCCACAAGCCTCGTTGCAAGAATCCGAGCATCATTGACGAACAGGCATCGTCACAGCCTTCTTTGCCTTCGTATAGATCTTGGTTGAGCTTGCGTATGCCACCCAGCAGCTCTTGAATAGCCTCACACCGCATGCTGTCAAGCTGACCCACTGTAAAGGTCAGTTATATCTCAAGAATTAGATGGATCGCGTCGCTCACTTTGCAATCCACGTGGAAAAGGCAGATCCAAAAACTGTATCGGATAGCAAGCCTTCCTTATTGCGAGAGATGCCATGTGACTGAAGATGGTTTCGTCCTCCAGCTTCATACCCAGGAACATCCACAGCATTGACTCTTCGCCGTACTTTTTCGGCATCCGTTGCTGCTTTAGTTGCCTCAGCCATTTGGCTGTAAAGAGTCGCAATACATCTTCCATTTGATAATAGTCTGCGACCACGAATATTCCAACAAATAGCCCAGTGCTGATTCTCTCTGGTATAGCTGAGAGTTGGAGATGCGCAATGTTGAGCATCACGACAAAGGCCTCTGGGTTCCACTGTTGCGCTTGGACGTGATATAAGCCGTCCTCGGAATCTAGCACTGTCTCGTCGTAGTTGCGTTTGAACATGTTTTCGAAGTAAGGTGAGACAATGCGCAACTGTCGCGACGACACGAGGAAGTGAATCGCGGTAGGTTCTTGCTCGATTTGCGCAGTTTCGCTCTCGGTGGTTACTTTTGCGGCTTCGGCTTCCGCACCTGTCTCTGCCTTTGCCTGCTCGATCCTGTTATCCACGGATTCGCTCTCGTCTCTCCACTTGAGTTGCGCGGTATCCGGATCTTTGAGTATGATCAGCATGTCGCCATTCGGGTCGATCGTTATGAGCTTCGGCTCTTCGGCCATTGTGACTGAGGCGTGCGCGAGGCAAAGTAGTTGTAAAGATGTCTGTCGGGCGAATAGAGAGAGTCAAGTCGGCGTGTGAGTGTAGCGTATTGGGTAGGTGGTGAAAGACAGCGCGTTTGCTCGCCAAGCCCGCTAGTTGGATCGCGCTGCTAAGAATAAAAGTGAAGGATTAGTAAAGCAGTCGAGCTCACCCGATACATGTGAATGGCAACTATGATCTAGCTGAGTTTAAAGAGGAGTAGACGGCGTCAGTATAAGTATTCCGCGATAACAGGTTGGCACTTGATCATTACATACATTTTCCTCAGTGTGATGCCATTTTTCTATTCGTATGTTATGCTGCTTCGAAATACTCTGGCAGTCTTACACCTTTCTTTCCTCGGCTGCCCTTCATTCCCTGTCTGATACATTGTCATTCCTCGCTACCCTGTATAGACATCCACGTCAACCTAGGAAAAAACTGAACAGGTCTAGAGCCCACATTAAGATAAAACCTTGCGAAGTTGGTGGCTTAACGGCGACGTAGGCTCCTGGGTGTTCAGTTTTTCCCTTGGATAAGGTGCATCCGCATCTCGGATATCTTCTCTGAACGCTCAACCCGAGGATTTGACAAGCTTAGAGGAACTGAGATCGAGTTTGAACACCAGATCCTCGTGGACTTTGTCCATGATCTGATCGAACAAGCCCCCGAAGTCACATTTGTCGCACACGCCTATAGGCCCATAACCGTTACTCCACTCTCCATATTCATCTTGAACTTCTTTTGTGACTACCATAGTCCGCACAGCATCACAGGCTTCCTGCAAACTCGTTCCATAGTAAGGCGGTGAGATGCTGCCTCCAAGTGCAGAAGTCAGACCCCCAGACCGCTTGTACAGTATCAAACTGCCCAACAGGGAAGCCCGACAACTTATGCTGCAACATTCCTTGCCTTGTTCAAGACGTTCGATGAGACTGTCCAGTTGGTCGACGATCGACTTGATGGCTTGTTGACGGTGTTCTTCCAACTTGTCTAACACGAATTAGTGAGATAACGTGCATCAGGGTTGTGTGCTTCGTACCTGGGATATCACCCAACGGCAGACCCAAGTCCTGTAGCGGTCCCTTACTGAACTTCATAGCCAACTCTGTCGTTTGTTTCAGGAGAAGCTCTTCTTTGAACACAAACGATAGAAACATCAACTTGACCGCTTGGTGGCTGGAAGGAAAATCTTTTCCCGAGATGTTCAGCACCTTCGTTGACGCTATGTAGAGAGCCAACTTTTCCTTGACGTAAAAGTACGGTAATTCGTGTATACCATAGTAATCAACGATCAAAGCCATTTCTACCAGCTCGTCCATATCGTAATAGCTTCGTACACGTGGGCTCTGAGCATGCGCGACCTTCATGAGCCATTCCAGCGCCTCAGGGTTCCACTCAGTAGCCCAGATATGGTATTTTCCATCTGTGGAATCGGCGACGCTCTCGGCGAAGTTCTTCTTGAAGATGTTATCGAAGTAGATCGAAACAAGGCGCAGCTGACGTGATGACACTAAGAAGTGTACTTCCTCGGGGTGCTTGCGCTGGTCGCTCTCGTCCGCGTCTTCCGCAACTTCCGCCGCGGTATCCTCAAGGGCGGGCCCAGTGACATCGACTGTCGGAGCGAAGCGAGTGGCTTCGTCGACCCATTCTGGCAGTTCCCAGCGGATGTCTTTGAGCTTGAGCAAGGTATCGCCGTTGGGATCGATCGTGATGAGCTTCGTGTGTTCCGCCATCGCCGCGGGTGCGCGAGGTGTTTTGGGGAATTGTTAGAGCTGTAGGATTGAATCCAGATCAGCTGTCAATGGCGGAAGCAGATAGGAAATTTGTGAGTGTGTGGGAAGGTGCGAGGAGACGCGTTTGCTCGCCAAGCCCGCTAGTCGGGTGTTGTGGTACAAACTTGTAGGGAAGGAAGGTCTTTACTCAGCGCAATGGATCTGGACTGATTAGGTAGTTATATATGAACAAGAAATGAGTGGATCGCGCCGACATGAAGAAGATTTCAAACATGATTGACATAGTGAACGTGTATACTGAGCAAATCGATTAGCATAAATAAACTTGAACGCAATGAAGGATAATGACATCAGTCAAATGCACGTGAGACAAGGAACGGTGCAATGACAACCGCAATAGGCGCATCGCCTATGAACTGCATGTGCTGTATTACCCCACTCGGAGGTCTGTGGATAATAAGGTATATACATGAACTACGTTTACATAATTATAATTCAGGAAGCGATACCTTCAAGTTGTATTTGCTCTCTAGTAGTGAGCAGGGGCGGGGGTCGCCTTGGGCCTGACCCTGGTCTCCAAAGTGCAAGGCGTGCTGCTGGCCTTGACACCTCCGTAGCCCTGAGCAGCAGAGGGCTTGGTGGGGCGATGGGCAGCATGGGTAGGCTTCGGGTAGGCGTGAGGCCACTTTCCAGAAGGTCTGGGGCGACCCCAGCCGAAGCCGCCTTGCGGGCGGCTGCCGTTGTGGAAGTAGTCTGGGCGAGGAGTGCCAGAGGGGCGTGTGTTGCCAGAGGGACGCATGCCGGTTCCGGTGGGGTAGGCTGCTGCTGAGCTTGTACCGGTAGGACGCTGAGGAAGAGGCGACGAAGCAGTGGCGTCAAGGGGCACGCGGGTGCTTTGAGCCTTGCTTTTGGTGCATGATGTAGAAGTTGCGGGTTTGGGTGTCGCAACGGTAGAGGTAGCTGCCGAGCTTGTGCCGGTAGGCTTCTGAGGGGCAGCCGATGAACGAGTAGCGTCAAGGGGTACGCGTGTGCTCTGGGCCTTGCTCTCGGTGCAAGTCGTGGAGGTTGCAGGCTTGGATGGCTTGACGGTAGGAGGAGCTACCGGGTATTCAGCAGAGCCGGTGGGCTCGACAACGGATGAGCTGGATGCGGTAGAGTAGACCGGCAAGAGGGATAGAAGAGGGACCGCGGCAGTCTCTGTGAAAGCAGGTGCGATAGCAGGGTTGAACAGCTGGGACGCGGGAATGTAGATGGACTTGAAAGGGTTGGGCAGATCATCGTCGGGAAGGAATCCTGAGGGTATAGCTCCAAGGGCGGATGTAATAACAGAGACGATGGGTACTATGGGCACCAGGGACGCAATCGGGTTTGGAGCGGGCGTGCCGTACCCAGCAGGTGCTGTAACAGAGGGAGCAGGCTTCGAGCCTCCAGCAGGGGCGTTGTAGCTGTTATCGCCATACTGAGCAAAGGCCGTACCGGCAAGCAGGGAAAAAAAGAAAGCAGAGTGCATCATGATGCTGGCAGATGATCAAACAAAGCGAGGAACGAAATAAAGAGCGAACGACCAGCGAACCAGGTCAGTGTGTCTGTGAGAGACGGTAAAAAGAATGTAATCGATGCGAATGATCGTGAAAGCGGTAGCAGGTCGTCGTCATGTTGGAGTTGCTCCCCTATATAACCAGGCGGGCAATGAAACAAGCCATTACCTAGGTACCGCTGGGGCCTGAGGCCTGGACCAAGAAGACGGCGCCAATCGAGGATCATCTCGGAAACATTTGCAGTGCACCCCAGTGCGGGGGCCGCCGCGCCTGTACAAAGGCAAGATGAGAGCTGCGAGTGGTTGGGTTGCTGAGGCGCGGACCGTAGAATGGGTAGCGTAATTGCGGTCGTTTCGAGTTGTTTCGCCAAGCTTCCGCTAGCGGTAGATCGTCGCTTCAGCACGTGACGAGGTCGGGACGGGATGGTCTAGATCACCAGCTCGTCATTGCGTCAACACGCACCATTGCACCATTCATCATTTAGATTTGAGGACTTCAGCGCTGAGTACTGACTAGCAGATACTTAACGGCCACCTCGATCTATTGTATCACGACGCCGTCTTCCGCCGCTTGATACCGATCCACATGTCCTCCCAGAATCCTACACCACCTTTGACTACAAAATTGCCTTTGCGGCTTTCGTCGATCTCAATCTTGAACGTCCTGAAGAATTGCAACGGGGCCTTGTACAACTCCATGAGCGCGATGTCTTTTCCAAGGCAGACTCTTGCACCATATCCGAAGCCCATGTTGTACTTATTGTACTCCTTTGCTTTGTCTTCGCTTTCGAGCCACCTTCCTGGACGGAAATCACAGGCATCTTGGCCATAGATCTTCTCATCACGGTGCACGAGCCAGGGGTTGCAGGTTATTTCGGTACCGGGCGGCGCGTAGCGGCCATGCAGGTGCATCCCTGACGAACCCACAACGCGAGGGAAGATGTTGGGAGCGGAGGGACATAGACTGTATTCGTCAGTCCATGGGAGTAAGAGTGGAAAAGTTGATCATGACCTACCGCATGCTTTCTCTGACGCAAGCAACGTAATATGGACAATGCTCCAACACTTCGTCATACTGTGGCATGGGGCTCAACTTGCCCTCGCGAGTGACGCGATCTAATTCTTCCATCAACTTCGCGTATACTTGAGCATCAGAGGTGATGTACGCAATCATCGCTTGGAATGCAGTGCCTGTCGTATCAGCGCCAGCGAGCAGCACGAGAAGAATTTCAGCTTTGATGTAGTCCAAATCCAGCGGTGCGCCATCTTCTGTCCTTGCATCTAGAAAAGTTTGTAGGAGATCGACTCTGTCGACTTTACCGGCTTCGATATCTTGGATTCGCTTGGCAATGAGCTTGTCACGGAAACGCATCAGCGTACCAATACCAGAGTCGTCCTCGGGCTTCGCCACAAGATACTTTTCTCCGAACCATGTGCCTTTCGCCCACTGTGTGAATGGCCAGAGCCGAGCCATGAGACCAAAAGGAAGTAGACCATCGTGGAAGCCTTTGATCAAGCCGTCGATATCGGAGCCGCTCTCGATGAATCCGATGGGTGCGCCAAAGCCAATCTCCGATATGATGTCATATGCCATATATACTGCCTATATAAAGTGTCAGTGCCCCTGATCGCCAGCATAACGATAGTGTGAAGCATACCCAGGGAGCGAAGTCAAATCTACTGCCATCGCCGAAGACTTCCTCCAGCTTGTCAGTCCACTGCTGGATGCGATCATCCACTAGCCCTTCCATCTTCCTGACGTTGCTGAAACTATATGGGCCAGCAGCGATCTTGCGAAAGTGAGCATGGTGCTTGTGTTCCCGCATGTTGAACAAACTCTCGGTCTTGCCGAAGCTGCCGGTGATATAATGATTCGACTTGTTTGACTGACGATTGTACACTTCAGGAAGCTTCGTCGCATCGGATACCAAGAGTAAGGTAGGGGTGACGCGAAGCACAGGACCGTATTTGCGGTGTAGAGCGAGTTCGACCTCGCATTCATCAGCTTTGATGTTGTGATAGGCAATCCATAGTCGTGTTACGCTGGCCCAGAAAGGACCCGGGAAGTGTCGTAGCGGGTGGAAGTATCGATAGTAGATGATCTGGTAGACACATCTCGCGGTAGTATATGCCACGAGTGCTAGTACGATATTAGGTATTGTGAAGTACGAGGAGAGATGCAGACTAGAATCTTGCGTGACCATCATGCAGGAATTGCAGGATACGAGTACACTGGATCAACTAGAAAGGGACACTGCGATGCCGACAATAGATATATCCGTTAAGTATCCATCGCTCCAAAGGATCGTCAAGTACCCTTCCGGCGTAGGAAACTAACATGTCGCCCGGAGAAGCATCGCCAGCGCCTTTTGAAGAATTCACACATATGATTCGACATGAAACCATCCAGCAGTCACGCCTCTCTTCCACATGTTCTCCGATAGCGTGGCGGGGTAGCGAACGCTAGAACGATGCTGTCGCGGGGTACATACGCAGGTACGGGCAGCGTTTTCCGATCTACCAGCACAACGCGGGGTCGGGAGTTGCATTCCATACCACAGAAGCGACATGTTCGTGTCGTGGTTGATGTGCGACTTGAATGAGCTAGGCGTCATGCCAGCCAACCCAAACTAGGCTGAAGACGATAATTTCAATGGTTGGTGATGGTGTTGTGAGAACGGAAGTCTCTGCCGAGCAAAGACATGTGTGCGTTGAAGCGGACTCGAAGCCGTGTCGGTCTTGGAGAACGAACTTTGAGCCCTGAATGTTGTTGAAGTGACGCACGCAGCCGGAGCGGAAAGATCCATGGATGGGTTGCCAAGAGCGCTAATCCGCGCTGATCTTAGCGCAACAGCCCCTGGATGCCCAGCCCTGGAGGCACCCGGGCGCGTATCGCCGCGCGGTTTGCGGGCCAGAACGCGAACACCGTCAGCCTCCTCTTCCCATCCTTTCAATCTCATCTCCCGGACGTCGAATCGCGTCGCGAGACATGCCATATGCGCAGTGGATGGGACGCTCGAATCAGTCAGCACAAGACCAAATCCGCAATTGCAGACAGTCGCCAATTGTCGTTTTACTCTCTTCTGCCACGCCGCGTGGACAATACCTTATTCACTGGTCAAAAGCTTCTTCGCACAAAGTCATCTCCTTAGGCCATCCCTACTGTACAGATAGTTCGAGCTCAGCCGCGTATGCAGGAACGAACATGGCAACTGCCTAACAAAGTTCGATGCCTCCTGTTCACGAACGACCGACTGGGCGTGTTGTCGCTGCGATTGGCCTAGCTCTGTTACATGAAAATGTAGCGCGACCCATGGCAGCGAGTCGCTTCTTTCGCCGATATGGACGGGGTTATAGAGGTAGTGAAGCTTTCGACAAGCAAGCAGCTTGATCTGACGCTCCAAATCGCGACACTTGGCCGGCCATGTCATTACTCGTAGTGACTAGCGATACAAGGCCATTGCGATTAAGCACATATTGTTATATACGCCACCGTGTTACACAGGTATCAGCAAAAAAAGTGTGTGCCTGGCCAAGTAGCATTGAGGTGGGTCCAGTCAGAAGCTTCATCCTCGACCTTATATTCTTCCAGATACGGTCCATGGAAAGATCACTCTATGACACGAACTTATTCTGCCAGTCGATTAGACATATGCCCTTACAACCGCCATTTTTCCAGGGAACAAACGTTGCCTGCCACCAAGATCACCACACCTTGTCCGCCCAATCTGGTCACGCTACCTCAATGTCTATCTGCATGGCAGTGGGGGCGTGGAACCATCGCTACTACGCGAATACACAAGCAGCGAGGACCAGATGCGATACCGTTTGATTGGAGCTGAGCGAGTCTGCTGCAATATAATTTTGCGAGAAGGTCCGATGCTGTGCTACTGTGCCGCATCCGCGCATGACTTCACAGCCCCGCCATCGCGAAGTACGTCATTTGCTTCGACATCCTCCCTCTTTTCTATCATCTACGATACTGTCAAACGAGACCTTTCTTCTTCGGATTGTTAAGAGTTTTGGGTCGCGAATCTGACTCGCAATCATGCACCTTTGCGATGTGTGTAGGGCCATGCAACCCATTCTTCATCGGATCTCGTCGGGCGCCCATATACCGCTTGAGTCTTACAGAACTCACCACGAGAGTTTCTTAGATCTTACGAGGGCAGCTAAAGCCGGCTGCTACATTTGCACTAAGTTGTGGCGCACTGTCAAAGCAACTTTTCGCTCAGTGAGGCGTCATTTTATCCATCCGGCGACTTTCTGCATCGCCCTCACCAGCGAATCTGGAATGGGTGACTTGATGCAGACCACGACACTAAGATTTTACCGAGAAGGGCAGGAAGAGGATGACCAGGCTAGGGTGCCACTCGACGTCTTCCACTGTATCCCATACGCCCAGAGTACGTATCTGCTGTGAACAGCGAGTCCGTGCTAACTGCAACAGACATATTGAGAGAACCACTTCGCACCATTCCTTCTTACTCGGGCTCTCCAAAGATTCTAAAGTTGGCAAGGCAGTGGTTCAAAGATTGCAGCGAGTTCCACGAAGGCTGTCGCGATAGCGGAGATGTTAAGTGGTATCCGACAAGGCTTTTAGAGGTAATGCCGGACGCTTCCAATCCGAGATTGATTGTTACGGCACAACACGACCTGCGAGATGGTTATGCAACTTTGAGCCACTGCTGGGGGTCTAAACCGGTTATCAAATTACTTGGCGCGAATTCTGTCCAGTTCCAAGAAGGCATCGACTTCCAATTACTTCCATTGACCTTTCAACATGCCGTCGCTCTTTGTAGATCCTTTGGGTTGCGGTACATATGGATAGATTCATTATGCATAGTACGACCACCTCACCTCTAGAATGTTGATGGCTGGTTGCTAATTGTTTTCTGTTAGATACAAGATGACCATACGGATTGGCAGACGGAATCAGTACGAATGCACAAAGTCTACCAAAACTCCATTTTGAACCTGTCAGCATCGGGGGCTGAAGATGCAACCGAGGGCTTTTATTTCGACCGTGATCCAGCAGAAATCGGCCCACATCCGTTGTGTCCTTCTTTTGACGATTTCGATTGGCGGAATCTGAATCGCGGAAGATCAGGCCCGAGTTGGCATCTCGTCCACGAAGACTTATATGGTGACGTAATCCAGAAGACAGCAGCCTTCAAACGTGCATGGGTCTTCCAAGAACGCCAGCTCTCCAAAAGGGTCTTGCACTTCGGCAAAGAGCAGGTATTCTGGGAATGCCGATCAGCAAACTGCTCTGAACTATTCCCTCAAGGTCTCCCAAGTCGCCTCATGGTGTCCACCAGTACCTTACCAAAGTTCGTGTATGAGGAGACGAGAAATCCTTCGTCGATATCTTCAATTATACACAAACGACTCCCGAGGGTATCAGATCGACCGGCTGTAGTACAAATGCAGATGGTATGGCAAGCATTGGTCACCGACTATTCGAAGGCACGCCTTACATACTCGAGCGATAAATTGATAGCTATATCTGGAATGGCCCAAGACGTGTGGACAACGTGGCGTGGAAGACTGGTCAATGAGACAAGGTACATCGCCGGACTTTGGGACAGCCATCTACCGGAAACACTCTTGTGGAAGATCAGTGAGAAAGAGATAGCCCCGCGTCCAAAACCCTATCGCGCACCGACCTGGTCATGGGCCTCCATCAATGGCACAGTGGCTTGGGAGGATCGTATCTGGACCGATGAGTATACGTGCGAGACCACCATACTGAGCGTCGATGTGCAGTATGCGTGGGATGACTGGGGACAAGTCATCAGCAGAGAGATTGTAGCCAACGGGCCGCTTCGCAGGCTGCGATACGAGGATTTCAGGATCGGGTTCATCCGGCTTGGGCCGGATAAGGGTGAGGATACTCAGCATAGTGTTATGCTTCACGATGATGAGTCCAGGTGGGGACCGACTGATCCGTGGGACGAATACTTGTACGGACTTCTGATTGTCCGCTTCAAGGATCTCTCTCTTCGGCGCTGTTGCATGATGGTGTTGAACCCGATACCAGACACGGATAATGCGTTTGAACGGGTGGGTATTGGTTATCCGATGTTTGGTACGGAGGTGAAGGAATGGTTCGATGGGTGTCCATCCCAAACGGTTGTAATCAGATGAGTCGATAGCCCCCTGCGGTGAGATCACGTGATCAGCGCTTGCGACTACAAACCAGATCTCGAAGGACTTACCACTGCAATGCAACTATTCGCCCCTTCATACATCGCTACAAAGTGACTCCACCATGCCTTTGATGTTCTTCCATGCTTTCTCGAGGGCTGCGTCTTCTGTGAGGTGGACGCGTTTTGCTTTCCAATTCTCCAAATGGTCGTTCAGTGCAGATAGTTCTTCCAGAAGAATATCGCTTGAGTCGCTCATATGTGATTGGTGTTGCTCAAATATGTCTTTGGCTGCTTTGATCGCGTCGCTAGTCTTCTCGAAGCTGTGAAACTGCTTGAGACTGGAAGCCAACAGTTGCTTGCTGCGTTGTATCTCTTGTTGCATCTTAGAGACAACAGCAGTCTTCGATTCTGTTGGCATGATATACGTAAGGCTAACTCAGATCGATGCGAGCTGAAGGGTTGCTGCAGGGAAATTTCGTCTGATGTCGTCTCGGATAGGGGGCGTACTGTGAAGCCTGCGTGGTGATAACCAGATGCCACCCCCCTCCACTCTTATACCAGACATATTCATACAGTGATTCATACATATAACAGTCACATACAGTGTTGTGACTGTGTGGTGGCCGCGTGGTGTTGACTCTTCGCCATGTTAGTCACATTTGACTCTTCGCCGCACAGCCCACTATGTCTTTCATCCCATCTTTCACCAGATGGAAGGAAGTTGAAGAAGATGGGAGGAGGTTAAAATGGTACGGTAGCATTACAGGAGATGGTTTAGGGGACATATATCGGGTGTATATGGCTTGAGATAGGGCAGTGTCGGATGGTACTTTGGAAATAGCTGGAGAGGTTTGGGGGTAGATATAATATGTATATCATTCGGACATCGACTAGTATCAGAATTTACATCGGAATAGCTCTATATGTCTCCAAAGGACAGGTTCAAGAGGTAGATATAGGATGCATATCCCCTAAAATCGACCAGTGCGAGACGTCTACATCGACCTCTCTCACGACGAGATCAACAACCTCACCACACCGAGGAGGTACTCAAGCCTTTTCACAGCAACGTACCGATCATCCGGAAACTTATGTATCTATATCACTACACTATAAGCTTATTCAGCACCGCTACAACCTACTTAAAGTTCTACACGCTACCTTATACCCTCTCGAAGATACTTCACTCCACACAACTTATTCCTCAAACCTGCTCACGGTTTTCCAGGAAGTGAGAGAAGATAAGATACGCTAGAGCGTTTTTCGGATTAGTGTGTCTGCTACAGACTCACCTTCACTTCCGAAGTTCGACCAAGCCGCGAGTAGTCTGCACCGACTCTTCCTCTCACCTACCCTCTCTTCTACCTATACACCACCACAGCCGCGCATATCCGACAGCACTATGACGGACGAGCCACAAGAACCTCCGCCCCCGCCGGTAATCGGGTACGTAGTCTATTTTCTGGAATGGAGCTATCACAGTCTCTGACAGAACAAACAGTATCGCTACAACAGGCGAAATCGTCACCATCTTCGTCGGCCCCGAGAAGAAGCGCTATAACATCCACAAGGACATCATCTGCCACCACTCCGAGTATTTCCGAGCCGCTTACAACGGGCGATGGAAAGAGGCGGACGAGGGAGTGACACTGGAGGACGTCGAAGTCGAAGTGTTTAACATCTTCGTTCACTGGCTGTACACCCAACAGCTCCCATCTGGAGATTTTGTCGACATCGCGTATGCGAACGACGTAGAGCACTATCGCAACGGTGACTATTTCTACGGCGGTGGGCATCTTAGGACTTGCGCTTTCGCCAACCGATTCCTTGTCGCTGAGTTGGAACGCATTGCTCATAACAAATACGTCGACTTCGTATGGAATTTCATGGCTCCAAGGTACGAGGACATATTTTTCGCCTACGAGAATCTGCCAGGACACACCTTGATTCACGACCTCCTGGTCAAATTGCAATATGAAGAGTGGCATCCCGGCCAGGATTCCAAGCAGGAAAAGGAATTGCGCCTTGACCTCCCGAAAGAATTCCTTGTCGGGTTCATGCTCAGGCACGCAGAGGTCCGCCGTCAAGGTGGCAGCACGGATTGGGATGATGAACAGGAAGACTTCTACATGCAGAAAAGAACCGAGAAGGTTAGCAAATGACACACAGGCTGTTGCTGGGGAAAATGACTGAGATTAGGTGCGTGGGAACTCCGAGTCAGGACGGCGATGCTTAGGATGACGAAATGAGGGGGAAGTATGGTTCTTACTCTTTCCACACGAAATAGTCGCTTGGAGGAAGGGGCGATCAGATGCAGCAGCGTCACATACCCCATAGCTCAGTCGTACCTTCCAAATTCGAACACATGTATGCGCACTCACTTCGCAAAGAAAAAAAAAGCTCCATTCGATACTAGGGTATAAGATGAAGAAGCCAAAATACCGCAAACCCACCCACCCAGCCCAACCCATCCCCCGTACTAACGCCGTCCTCCTCATCCAAGAGTCACCAGTACCAGTAACCATATTCCGTACTGCCCTATTAATCCGAATATCGTGACACAGCCCACCCGCCAATCCTAACCCCATCAACGCCAATGTTTGTATCTCGGTTATCATAACTTTGTACTCGTGCGCCTGCTTCATTGGGACTGAATCAGGTCTGAGCATTCGGTGTGGGTTTATCTTCGTGTTCCTCAACAATGGGGCTCGCGGGCGCCTCGTCCTCGTCGCTTGCTTCCCTCGCGTCTTTCCACTCTGAGCTTTTTCGGCTGATGCGTGCGGGACCCATGGGGTTTTCGCGGGGGCTTGCGAGCGGGCTGGTGGGTGTGGCGCGCATGCTGCTGATACTATCAGTGCGGCCGTGGCCAAGGAGTCCGCTGCGCACGCTCAGGCCGTCGGCTTGCTTGGTCGCGTAGTAGCTGTTGCGCTCGCTGGGCAGGACTGGGGCTGTCACGCCGGATGCTGAGTAGACGCTCGCGCGCTCGGCGTTTACGAAGGCACTGACGTTGCTTGGCCTGCTGGAGGGCGAGTATATGGCGTCGGGGTTCGCTGATAGTACGCTGAGGGGCAGCGATTCGCGACTGCCGCCGTAATGCGATGAGGGGGCGAGTGCGCGCATCGAGGCATTGGTATCTACGGAGTTGCGACGGCGGCGCTTCGAGGAGGAGGCGAGTGTGAGGATGGACGCGTTGTCGGTGAGGATGTTGTTCGCGGTGGCGCCCTGATATGAGTTGGGTTGCTGCTGCTGCGGCTGCTGCGGCGCCAGATGCGGTGGTATGGCTGACGGCGGCGGGGAGGTGGGGAACTGGTGCGAGAAGTGCACGGGCGTAGTGCTTGTGGTTGTCGCATTGTTCTGGGGTTGCGCCTGGCCGAGGTTGAGGATATTCGAGGGCGCGGTCGATTGTATGGTGGTCAGGGTGGTGGTGAGGGAGTGCTCTGAGCCATGCGGGGACGAGAAAGTGCTGCCGCCGTTGACAAAGTTGCTGCCACCTGTCTCTGCCTTTGACCTAGACGAGTGTACTGTCTCGGGAACTGTGGCTACTGTGGGGGCGGTGGACTTGTTGCTCTTCTCTATCGCCTGTCGCTGTCCGGCCGCGGGCTCCTCCATGGACGCATAGCTGTCGTGCGATCGTAATGTGACCGGGGTCGTGATGGAAGAGTTGTCGGCGGGCGGTACGTTGGTGTTGATGTAGCCAGACTCAGGATAGGGGTTGTTCTTTGGGGCGCCTTTCTTGACGGTGTTGCCCTTCTTGCCTGGGGCGTCGGAGGATGAGGGCTTGAGATTGGCCAGGCGCTTCATCCAACCCGCAAAGGGTCGCTTGCGCGCATGTCGGTCTTTGTATCGCGTTAGCATGGTGAGCATGATTTGGTGAGGGGAGAGTGGGCGTGGCGTAGGGAGGATATAATTTGGGTAGTTGTCTGAGACAATGGCTGTGCAAGACTAGTTCACCGTACCATGGGGTCTCGACGCAGCTTCGGCCGTAGCCATTATGCCGGCTGCCAAATATAGAGTGCCGGTGGTGAGTGAAGGAGGTCGTTGGGCTAGTTAGGCGCGGGATGCCACGTTTAGTCTGACGATCCCACGTCGAATCTACTGGAGTAATGGGGACGCGGCTGTCGGTAGCGCGGTGTGCGTCGTGAAAGCCAGCGCAGGCGGTCGGGCGCGATTATCGAATGGCGAGACAGCAAGTCGTATCGCTGCAATCAGTAATCCGAGGCGATTGAGGCAGTCTAGGTTACGCGGTTGGGGCCGGGAGGTTGCGCTGATGGGGAAAGAGCGAGGAGCTGCTGGTCGCTCCTGCTCATATCTCCGGCTGGACCCTGACCCTTTTCCCCAGCGCACCTGCCGCCCGCCGCGCTAAGCCGCCATGTTCCCTTCACGACACACGATTGCGTATGTTCTGTAGATCTCCATGTTATCGCCCACCCAAACTCAACACTGATCACGGCGCGACCCCTTAACATGATCGAACACGGGTCATCAAACAACGAGGGCTGAGGGGGCGCCCGCCAGACCTATCACTACGTCATGACCCGAAACACGTCCATTGGCGCCAAACATACTATCCCCAATGCCTCCACGCGAACTATACTGCCCCTGCCCGCCGAGGTGATCGCCCAAATCAAGTCGTCGACGGCAATTGTCTCGCTTACGGGAGTTGTGCTGGAGCTCCTGAGGAATTCCCTGGATGCGAAAGCGACCAAGGTAGAAGCCGCGATTGACTTCGCGCGCGGCGGATGCTCGGTCGAAGATGACGGTCTCGGCGTATCTCCCCTCGAGTTTCGCGAGGAAGGAGGCCTGGGCAAGCTCTACTGTATGTGTACACGCCGGAAGCCATCTAGATAGAAAATTGACGGCGACAGGCACGTCCAAGTACCATGCGACCGAACCTCTGCTTGGCCGCAATGGCACCTTCCTCGCGGCCCTCGCTGCTATGTCACTCTTGACCATCTCCTCGCACCACTACCAACACCGTTCACATAACGCGATAACGTTCCACCAATCCAAGGCCGTGGAAAGGCAACTTCCGGCGTCGGCGCATCACGAGATATCAGGCAGGCATGGCACCCGCGTCACCGTGCGGAACTTGTTCGGCAATATGCCCGTGCGCGTGAAGCAACGGTCGATAATCTCTCAGCAAAGAGCCGAACACGACAG
Source organism: Alternaria triticina (assembly GCA_022609215.1). Classification (NCBI taxonomy): domain Eukaryota; kingdom Fungi; phylum Ascomycota; class Dothideomycetes; order Pleosporales; family Pleosporaceae; genus Alternaria; species Alternaria triticina. Next base: position 347,119 of record JAGKPX010000029.1, read on the forward strand.
ACTCTGGGATGGTTTGAAGAGGGACGTGACGGGTCTCTTGCTCAGTTGGCAGCGTCCGGTCGCTATTCGAATACGGGAGGGTGACAACAGGGTGGTGCTCAGTCTCAGCATATCCGGCGTGGAAGCAGCCACGAAGAGAAAAGAAAGTGAGATTGCGAAGCCACGATCGGCACAGCTCTCATCACTCCTCAACGTATTGACCCAGGCCAACTACATCACCGTCGATGAGTGGGCGTCGTGGGTACCAGCGTCGGCTTCCACATCTGCCATCTCGATTAAGGGCGCTATATCACTAACTCCAGCACCTAGCAAGCATGTTCAGTTCATCTCGCTGGGCAAACGACCGCTTTCAGCGGAGGCCGGCCACAATGAACTTTTCGATGCAGTCAATCGCCTCTTCGCATTGTCCAGCTTTGGTACTATCGAGGAAGATGCCGACATCGATGAGCAAGAGAAAATTCGACGGCAGACGGACAAGCGCTTCAAGCAGGATGGCTATACAAACAGACAGCTCAAAGCACGCAAAGACGTCGACAGATACCCCATGTTTCACCTTCGCATCTCGTTGAAGGAGGCTCGTAGGAGAAGCGTTTCCGAAGATCAATTCATGGGAGATGAAGCGAACCTACAGAACGTGATGGAGGTCCTGGATGCAATGATAACTCAATGGTTGTCGGTCCATCACTTTAGACCCCGGCATCCTCGTAAGAAGCGCGAGCGGCCTGGTACTGCTTCTAGCGCTGCTGAGGACGCTGCTGTCAACACGCCATTCACGGAAGGCCCCACAACTAACATGGCTTTCCGAGGACACGATACAAGAGTGCGCTCGGCAACACCAAAGCATAGCTCAACTCCGTCACGGTCTCTCAAGAGAAAACGTCCAGAAAAGATATCGTCACGCGAGTTGGTCGACAGGTCTCGCTCTGGGGCTTTTGCAGAGTGGTCACGCATCAAGAGTGGAAAGCCCGAGGTCTTCAGCAGCAATCTGAACGTGCCGAAATCTAAGGCCGCATTCGATACTTCACATGGCGCAAACTCCGAAGCTTTCGCCCAGTTTGACGTAGCGCCGCTAGCTCAAGGTGCTCTGAGCGGACAAGAACAGCGCGACGAAGTTTCGCTGCCTGCACAGAGCCTGGAAACCGACAACAAGGAACATGACGATACCATCTTATGGACAGACCCAACGACTAAGAAGACGTATCTACTGAACGCTAGAACAGGTTGCGTGGTCCCTGACGCTCGCACACGATCAAGTACCGACTCAGCTATACTCTTCAGTTCAATATCCCAGAACACATCGAATAGGTCAATGCGATTACCGACACGGGCTGCGACGGCCGTGGCTGGCAAGACACCCTGGCTTGATGATGTACTGGACACGTGGGAGAACCCAGTCTTCAAGACGAGCGAGAGGCGTATACAACAAGCTGTGTTGCACGCAGATGAGGCTGACCACGGACACCATCATCTAAGACATGGCTGTTCTCGCATCGATATCGACAAGACTTTCGACCTGACTTCCACGGGTGGCTCCAGCAGATTGTCGAGAGAAGGGTTACAAAATGCCCAAGTCATTGCGCAGGTCGACAAAAAGTTTATCTTAGTCAAGATGCAAGATTCAACACGGGTGGAAGATGCGCGCGCGGGACTTCTGGTACTAATCGACCAGCATGCAGCAGATGAGCGTGTGCAGGTTGAGTCGCTCCTTCGCCAACTTTGCAGTCCGGCACAAGAAGAGACAAGATACCAGTCCAAGCTCGGCTACCAGGCGCAGGTAGCCTCCGTCGTTCTTGATAAGCCAACTCAGCTTGCAATTTCGCCGCAGGAACGAACACACTTCACAACGCATGCCGCTAGGTTCGCAGCGTGGGGTATTCTCTACGATGTCCTCCAGACAACAGTGTCTGTATCTCTTTCTAGCACCACCGACAAAGAGAAGTATGTTTTGTCCGTCACTGCTCTTCCCATCTGTATCTCCGAACGATGCAAAACCGACCCCAAAGTCTTAATCTCCTTCCTCCGCTCGACGGTCTGGAAGTATGCTGAAGATCCACATCTCCCTCCTTTACCTACGCCGTCCAGCTCATCAGCAAACGACCCCACCGATTGGGTCAGACGTCTAGCCACCTGCCCACCTGGCCTTGTTGATCTCATCAACTCTCGCGCATGTCGTTCCGCTATCATGTTCAACGACGAGCTTAGTATCGATGACTGCAAGGCGTTGGTGAGGACTCTAGCGGGCTGCGTCTTTCCGTTCATGTGCGCGCATGGACGACCGAGTATGGTGCCGCTTGTCGATCTTGGAGGATTGTGTGAAGGAGCTGGTGGCTTGGGCGGTCGTAATGAAGCGGCGGAGGAGGTCGGGTTTGTAGATGCTTGGAGGAAGTGGAAGAAATAAATCTGCATGTTCAACTCTCTTTCAGCCTCCGAATGCTGACATGGGTGACAAGGCTGAGGCTTGATAATCTGATGTTCATTCGACAAATACGTTTCTAGTACGTCACTGTACATTAGAGCTAAACCACTGCGTACAGCAACAAATCTGCCTCGTTCTCAGCCTCGCTGATAGCCTGGATAGAAACGCCACATCTTCAAGGCGCAATACCTCTTCCGGTGAACGAAATGCTACGTTGTGCGTCGCCACGTAGTCAACGAATTTTGCCGCTGCTCAATCAGGCCAAGGCTTCTCAGCTTCGCCACATTCAATAAATCTACAGTGAACGCCGCCTGCTGAGACGTTCCCTGCGCGAACATTTTACTGCTTTTTATTTCAAAGAATCTATAAAAGCATGTCTATTACTAGTAAGCAGGCATAATAATAATAATATTAGTTTTACGCCTATATATAACCTTTTAGAGGGCATTTTAGTAGGTACTACTAAAAAGTTATAGTAGTAATATACTACTTTATAAGCTTATTTTAAAGTAAATTATATATATATTAAAAAAAAGAGAAAGGCTTCTAAGTACCTCTTATACTTATTATATTTAGTAGTAATACTACTTTTTTAGTAGTACTAAAGTAGCTTACTACTATATTAAATAT